>OY804585.1:34783587-35347093 GCA_963680875.1 Bathymodiolus brooksi
CCTTTACTGACCACCAGGCTTGTTGCAAACAGTTTCTACTGGCCCTACACAATTTTTACTCTCCCTGAGCGTGCAGGCAGATGCCTTTTTCAACCCCAGTATTGGATGTATAATATACTTACAAATCCTAACAGACACTTGCTGCTTCTGATAGCGCCACACATTCCAGCAAACCCAATGATGAACACAAATGCCCCAAAAGCAATGAACAGGTAGGCAGCATATTTAAAGTATTCGTCACCACTGTTAATCTGCACGATTTCTATTTTGCTACTGATATCTTTGTCAGCAAGGAACCAGATTCCAATACCCAAAATGGCTGCTCCACAAAGCTGAAATCAGGGGAGAAAAACAATTAAAATACAGTCTAGATGTGTATCAAAGTTTAAACAACTGACCATTTTACTTCAAAATTATGAAGTATTCAAGTTCTCCAGAGTAAATTCAGCTAAAATCTGCTGCAATTGATATTTTTACTACCAGTTGTACAACAAAAACCTGTCTAAACCAAACCCTGAACATAACGGAATCCTGTATAAACCCCTATTTAATATATACCAGAGGGTTTCCTCAGCTGCAATAACTACAACTATTTACCGGTAATTAAACATTGCATTCATAACCAAAATTTGTATTTGTATTTAATTATAACATAATTAAATTTGCTGACTAATATGGACATTACAATTCTTTTAATTCTCTGATTGGTGTACAGAAATGTTATGTAACATGATAAAGATGTACTGACAAGATTTATTTGTGCATGTGTTTGGTTTGGTTTATGGTGTCTAACGCCACTTCCGACAATATTTCAGCTATATCGTTGCTGTTAATTTTATTGGTGGAGGAAACCGGAGTACCTGGTGAAAACTACCGACCTGTCACTAGTCTGTGTAAGGATATACTATGAAAGTACTTTTATTCGTTCGCACCAATTTTTGTGGTTTCTACAAAATGCATTGATCAATGGTTTCTTGAATTCGTGATTTTAAACATTTCAGGCAACATTTCATGGGGAATATTGTATTTCATTGGATTTTTATTTTCGTGGTTTCAGTGGACCACGAAATCAGTGAAAATTAGAACCTCACAATTAACAAGATGAACTGTGAGCTAATGCTCACTTATGATACCCCAGCATATATGTTCAATGTGTATAAAAACCAACTAAGTCGGCAAACAGGAAGTAGGAATCTGACGGGTCCAAAAACGCCCCCCACAATATGGCATACCTATATGAAGCTTGTGACCAAATATCAGATTTCTGCCATCAATAGTTGCTGAGAAAAATGCGATGAAAAATATCTTGGACGGACGGACGGATGGACAGAGGTAAAACAGTATACCCCCCCTCCGGTGGAGTGGGGGTATAATAATGATTTCAAAGCAAGCAAAATTAATCACATACATAAATTTGACAATTTCAAAAAATTTAAAAAAAATGCACATTTCGTTTATATGCCAAATAAAGGTGGTATTTATTCGGTTAAAAAATATATATAAATTCTAATATAACATTACCCAGAAAATAAAATTGAACAAAATCAGCAATGCCCTCGCAATTGAAGTACAACAGTCCATCTTCTTATATCTTCAGACCTGAAAAAGTCAATATATAAAATGTAAATTATAGAGTACAGAATATCTTAGATAGATCTTCAAAGCAGCATCAAACCTATTATTATAAAGATCGTGATTTCTTTTTTTCAGTGCTTCCTTTTACTATATACTTAAATATACAGGTAAATATATAGATAAATACAGGTAAGAATAGATATGGAAATTAACATTTAAAAAAAAATTAAATACACAAATGGAAAATGTTCATACCGTTACATGAAAATCATAAGCATCTAAAATTATTTATTGTGTTCATGTCATATCAATGTTTTTTTTAATACATATACGAAGGTCTTATGAAACATATAAACTACAAAATATACCACCCTCACATAAAAAAGGACAAGCACACACTGACACAGGAATCAACTTATACATTAGACAGGCAGCGATGACCCATGGGAAGTTAATGTCTGGATTGAGGGCTGAAAATTAAAAATACTGGCCACATGAACCAAGATGGTAGTGTAATGATTGGACAGGCGGTGATGGCCCAATAGAAGTTAATGTCTGAATTGGGGGCTGAAAATTAAAAATACTGTCCCCATTAACCAAAAACTAACATGGTAGTGAAATGGTTGGAGTGCATGGCTTCAGTGGACAAGATCCAGAGTTTTATTCCCAGCCAGGACTATAAATTGGTAATAACTGCTTCTCTGCCAAATATGTAGCAGCATTTAGGAGAATATTTCAGAGGTATATACATGTAGCCAGGATACTGAGTAAGATTGGAACAACAGGTCTACATATATACATATGTCTGTGGTTTTTTCTGGGTACCTCTACCAATAAAACTGACGGCCACAATATAACTGAAATACAAAAATGTATTATTGAAAGTGGCATTAAACATCATAACCTTAACGTTAACCATCTCATCATTCAAGTGTTACTTTTCTCACCATCAAAATCAACCTTTTATTCTGTTCTAATGTAAGGATCTTGTGTTAAAAATTCAGAAGGTTCAGTCAACTAGAACTAAGGTTATCGCACGGAAACCAACTGTATCTACAGACAGATGACGACAATAAAACCATACCATAATACGACCACAATTATTTTTGCGGTCGTATTCAAAAAAACAAATAAACAAACAAAATAATTCGGTATTAACCTGAGCACTGGGTTTATTTCAAATTACTAAAATCCCTCTAGTCAGTATACCAACGTATCATACTATGAGGATTAAATCATTAGGAATTACACACCGATCTTTATAAAACATGCACTGACAGTTTTAAGTTTTTAAAGTCACCCTTTTGAGTATATTGAATAAATTTTTAATATATAAATTTAAAGCAAAATTATGCACATTTTATAAAATCTAAAATCAGAATTTAAAATGGAATTGTTAGTCTAGGTGGGTTGAGGGTTGTTATCACTTGCCAGCAATTTTTCAGATATATTGTAACTATATAATACCAAACTTATTGGAGGAGGATGGGGAGCATTGAACGTTGAAACCCCCAGCCTTGTGTAGGTGTCTGGAAACCTTAACCCCTCTACCACACAAACCTTTTTTAAATTTGTGTCTGTGTCATGAAAAGATGGTTTTTGTGATTTTTGGTGTTTAACACCACTTTCTACAATATTTCAGTTATATCGTGGCGGTCAGTTTTATTGGTGGAGGAAATCGGAGTACCTAGGGAAAACCACCGACCTGTTGCAAGTCACTGATAAACTTACTGTTGTAACGAGTACACATTGTCATGAACGGGGTTTGAACTCACAATTGTTAGTAATGATATGCATTGATTGCATAGGTAGTTGTAAATCAAACTACCATACGATCAAGACCACAGAAGCCCTCATGTTTCGGTCTGTTTGTGATATTAAGTAAATTAAATAAAAAATAAGATCTTTCTTTTTGTCATTTTCAATCATTTTCAGCTACATTTATATTGTATATTGTATATTGTAGCAATGAGGTAGATATAAGAAGGAACCAATGATCAAGGTTTGGTATACAGTCTGTGGACATAAGTATTCATCACCTTCGATTTTTTTACTATATATTTCATATAAAACCACATTTTTTAAAAAAAATATTTTAAAGCTATCTCTGGACAGATTTTTATGAAATTTCAAGACACGCAGAATACTTTGAATTTTATTTGTTGATCTGATAGTAATTTTTGTCTGCATGGTTTTTGTTTTCTGGTGATTTAAACACAAATGTTGATTTTTCCGATTTTATTTTTTGTTAAAATATATAGCAAATTTGACGTCAGAAAACAAAAATTGTCTTTAAATCATAAGAAAATAAAGGCAATCTAATGGAAAATCATGCTAAACTAAACAAATAATCTTTAAATATTTCTGCTTCTTCTGGTGCAAAATGATCAAAATCCATTTAGAAATGACTTCACAATAAAAAAAAATTGAAAAAATGTGGTTTTATATAAAATATATAGTGTAAAATCGAGGGTGACGAATACTTATGTCCATTGACTGTACACAGAAAATCATTGATGTTGAAAAAGTACATGTCTTCATTGATACAACTCTAGGACAACCTGCACTGAACTTTGCCTCTGGCCTATACCCAATAAACTGGTGACTAGATACATGATCTATCCTCTAAAATACAGTAACCACCCTCCAATAGGCCACTCCCACCAAAGGTCACTCCTCTTATCAAGCCACTGATATAGCTATATAACTAATAAAATGCTACTATTTTGTCCCCCTGAAGAGAGACCACCTCTCTAAAAAATTACAATTTTTCTCTGCAGACTATGACTTTTTGTTGTGTGGAATCAATTAATTTTTGTGGGTTTCATGGAACAAACAATCCACATACATATTCTATTATACAAAGCAGATTATATATTTTATTTTCATTTATATTGCATGAATTTAAGAACCCAAAAATACGTTTTGTAATTATCATTTATATATACAATGTATATATATCCATAAAACTAGGATTCAAGAATTCATAAAGCCTGACCATGGACAATAGTGGGTATAAACATGTTTGAAGAGTGCCACGTCTAAGACCTCTTTGTAGATTCAAAAAAGAATAGGCACATTGGAGCCGCTACAAACGACTTAATTTTTCGTCCCAACCCAACTCTCCATACTTTTTCAGTGGCAGGCAAAAATTGCTGCCCGGTTGACCCATCCCTTCGAATTAATTCCTTCACTCCTTTATTTTTTTTTAAATATTTTATTGAACTTGTTTTAATGGTAGAGTAAACCAGAGTACCCGGAGAAAACCATCTACGTGTTGTAAGTCACTGACAAACTTTATCACATAGTGTTGTATCGAGTACACCTCGCCATGAGCACTGATTGCACAGGTAGTTGTAAATCCAACTACCATACGATCACGACGGCCCTCAGTAAAATTTGAATATCTATAATTACTTGTCCTACAAAAAGAAATTCCTCATATGGGCTGTTTAAAAAACCAGAGGCTCTCAAGAGCCTGTATCGTTCACCTGGTAATAAAAAAAAACAATTGGTCCTACATGTATGTAAAAACTATGTCCTGCAGTGGTAGTCATCTTGGAATTACGATCAACATAAAAAACACAAAGTTTGTAAAGGACCTTCCAATGATTGATGCACAGTTTAGGTTCATTCAGTGCAATAGCTTCAGAGAAGAATATATTTCTGTATTTTCCCCATATGGTTCTGTGTTAATACTATGACCTGTGGTGGCAGCCATCTTGGATTTCCGATCGACATAAAAAACACACACCTTGTAGAGGACCTTCCAATGATCATTCCTGGGCAGTTTGGTTTCAACTGTCCAAGTGGTTTCAGAGAAGAAGCATTTTGAAACATTTTTCCCATAGGGTCCAATGTTAAACTAAGTCCTGCCGTAGCCGCCATTTTGAATTTCATATCAGAATAAAAAACGTATATTTTGTAGAGGACCATTCAATGAACATTCATGTACAGTTTGGCTTTAATCATATTTGTAGTTTCTGAGAAGAAGGCATTTGAACATTTTCCCATAGGGTCCAATGTTAATCTATGTCCTGCGGTGGTGGCCATCTTGGATTTCCGATCGGCATAAAAAACACACACCTTGTAGAGGACCTTCCAATGATCATTCCTGGGCAGTTTGGATTCAATTGTCCAAGTGGTTTCAGAGAAGAAGCGTTTTGAAACATTTTTCCCATAGGGTCCAATGTTAAACTAAGTCCTGCCGTAGCCGCCATTTTGAATTTCATATCAGAACAAAAAACCTAACGTTTGTAGAGGACCATCCAATGAACATTCATGTACAGTTTGGCTTTAATAATATTTGTAGTTTCTGAGATGAAGGCATTTGAACATTTTCCCATAGGGTCCAATGTTAATCTATGTATTGCGGTGGCGGCCATCTTGGATTTCCGATCGGCATAAAAAACATAAAATTTGTAGAGGACCTTCCAATGATCATTCCTGGGCAGTTTGGTTTCAACTGTTCTAGTGGTTTCAGAGAAGAAGCGTTTTGAAACATTTCCCCCATAGGGTCCAATGTTAAACTAAGTCCTGCCGTAGCCGCCATTTTGAATTTCATATCGGAACATAAAACGTAAAGTTTGTAGAGGACCATCCAATGAACATTCATGTACAGTTTGGCTTTAATCATATTTGTAGTTTCTGAGAAGAAGGCATTTGAACATTTTCCCATAGGGTCCAATGTTAATCTATGTCCTGCGGTGGTGGCCTTCTTGGATTTCCGATCGGCATAAAAAACACACACCTTGTAGAGGACCTTCCAATGATCCTTCCTGGGCAGTTTGGTTTCAATTATCCAAGTGGTTTCAGAGAAGAAGCGTTTTGAAACATTTTCCCCATAGGGTCCAATGTTAAACTAAGTCCTGCCGTAGCCGCCATTTTGAATTTATATCGGAACAAAAAACGTAAAGTTTGTAGAGGACCATCCAATGAACATTCATGTACAGTTTGGCTTTAATCATATTTGTAGTTTCTGAGAAGAAGGCATTTGAATATTTTCCCATAGGGTCCAATGTTAATCTATGTCCTGCGGTGGTGGCCATCTTGGATTTCCGACCGGCATAAAAAACAGAAAATTTGTAGAGGACCTTCCAATGATCATTCCTGGGCAGTTTGGTTTCAACTGTCCAAGTGGTTTCAGAGAAGAAGCATTTTGAAACATTTTTCCCATAGGGTCCAATGTTAAACTAAGTCCTGCCGTAGCCGCCATTTTGAATTTCATATCGGAACAAAAAACGTATTGTTTGTAGAGGACCATCCAATGAACATTCATGTACAGTTTGGCTTTAATCATATTTGTAGTTTCTGAGAAGAAGGCATTTGAACATTTTCCCATAGGGTCCAATGTTAATCTATGTCCTGCGGTGGTGGCCATCTTGAATTTCCGATCGGCATAAAAAAACAGAAACTTTGTAGAGGACCTTCCAATGATCATTCCTGGGCAGTTTGGTTTCAATTATCCAAGTGGTTTCAGAGAAGAAGCGTTTTGAAACATTTTTTCCATAGGGTCCAATGTTAAACTAAGTCCTGCCGTAGCCGCCATTTTGAATTTCTTATCGGAACAAAAAACGTAAAGTTTGTAGAGGACCATCCAATGAACATTCATGTACAGTTTGGCTTTAATAATATTTGTAGTTTCTGAGAAGAAGGCATTTGAACATTTTCCCATAGGGTCCAATGTTAATCTATGTATTGCGGTGGCGGCCATCTTGGATTTCCGATCGGCATAAAAAAACATAAAATTTGTAGAGGACCTTCCAATGATCATTCCTAGGCAGTTTGGTTTCAATTATCCAAGTGGTTTCAGAGAAGAAGCGTTTTAAAACATTTTTCCCATAGGGTCCAATGTTAAACTAAGTCCTGCCGTAGCCGCCATTTTGAATTTCATACCGGAACAAAAAACGTAGAGTTTGTAGAGGACCATCTAATGAACATTCATGTACAGTTTGGCTTTAATCATATTTGTAGTTTCTGAGTAGAAGGCATTTGAATATTTTCCCATAGGGTGCAATGTTAATCTATGTCCTGCGGTGGCGGCCATCTTGGATTTCCGACCGGCATAAAAAACAGAAAATTTGTAGAGGACCTTCCAATGATCATTCCTGGGCAGTTTGGTTTCAACTGTCCAAGTGGTTTCAGAGAAAAAGCATTTTGAAACATTTTTCCCATAGGGTCCAATGTTAAACTAAGTCCTGCCGTAGCCGCCATTTTGAATTTCATATCGGAACAAAAACCTTAAGATTGTAGAGGACCATCCAATGAACATTCATGTACAGTTTGGCTTTAATCATATTTGTAGTTTCTGAGAAGAAGGCATTTGAACATTTTCCCATAGGGTCCAATGTTAATCTATGTATTGCGGTAGCGGCCATCTTGGATTTCCGATCGGCATAAAAAACATAAAATTTGTAGAGGACCTTCCAATGATCATTCCTAGGCAGTTTGGTTTCAATTATCCAAGTGGTTTCAGAGAAGAAGCGTTTTGAAACATTTCCCCCATAGGGTCCAATGTTAAACTAAGTTCTGCCGTAGCCGCCATTTTGAATTTCATACCAGAACAAAAAACGTAAAGTTTGTAGAGGACCATCTAATGAACATTCATGTACAGTTTGGCTTTAATCATATTTGTAGTTTCTGAGTAGAAGGCATTTGAATATTTTCCCATAGGGTCCAATGTTAATCTATGTCCTGCGGTGGCGGCCATCTTGGATTTCCGACCGGCATAAAAAACAGAAAATTTGTAGAGGACCTTCCAATGATCATTCCTGGGCAGTTTGGTTTCAACTGTCCAAGTGGTTTCAGAGAAAAAGCATTTTGAAACATTTTCCCCATAGGGTCCAATGTTAAACTAAGTCCTGCCGTAGCCGCCATTTTGAATTTCATATCGGAACAAAAACCTTAAGATTGTAGAGGATCATCCAATGAACATTCATGTACAGTTTGGCTTTAATCATATTTGTAGTTTCTGAGAAGAAGGCATTTGAACATTTTCCCATAGGGTCCAATGTTAATCTATGTATTGCGGTAGCGGCCATCTTGGATTTCCGATCGGCATAAAAAACATAAAATTTGTAGAGCACCTTCCAATGATCATTCCTAGGGAGTTTGGTGTCAATTATCCAAGTGGTTTCAGAGAAGAAGCGTTTTGAAACATTTCCCCCATAGGGTCCAATGTTAAACTAAGTTCTGCCGTAGCCGCCATTTTGAATTTCATACCAGAACAAAAAACGTAAAGTTTGTAGAGGACCATCTAATGAACATTCATGTACAGTTTGGCTTTAATCATATTTGTAGTTTCTGAGTAGAAGGCATTTGAATATTTTCCCATAGGGTCCAATGTTAATCTATGTCCTGCGGTGGCAGCCATCTTGGATTTCCGACCGGCATAAAAAACAGAAAATTTGTAGAGGACCTTCCAATGATCATTCCTGGGCAGTTTGGTTTCAACTGTCCAAGTGGTTTCAGAGAAGAAGCATTTTGAAACATTTTTCCCATAGGGTCCAATGTTAAACTAAGTCCTGCCGTAGCCGCCATTTTGAATTTCATATCGGAACAAAAAACCTTAAGATTGTAGAGGACCATCCAATGAACATTCATGTACAGTTTGGCTTTAATCATATTTGTAGTTTCTGAGAAGAAGGCATTTGAACATTTTCCCATAGGGTCCAATGTTAATCTATGTCCTGCGATGGTGGCCATCTTGGATTTCCGATCGGCATAAAAAACAGTAACTTGGTAAAGGACATTCCAATGATCATTCCTTTACAGTTTGGGTTCAGTCAGTTCATTAGTTTCAGAGAAGAAGATCTTTGAAATTTCAGCCAATCAGAGCATATTATTGGCCCTGGCAGCCATATTGAATATCCGACTGGAACGAAAAACAGTAACTTTGTAGAGGACCATCCAAGGAACATTCCTGCTAAGTTCGGTTCCAATCGGCCAAGTGGTTTCGGAGAAGAAGCTTGAAATGTGAAAAGTTTACAGACGACAGACTACAGACGACGGACGCCAAGTGATGGCAATAGTTCACCTGGACCTTTGGTCCAGGTGAACTAAAAATGGCTCCATGAAAAAAATGTCCAAATTAAACTCACTCCTAAAAACTTTCTGCTAATAATTTTCAATGTTATATTATACATTGAAGTAAATGAAACAAGAAAGAAACTATGAACAGATAAGCAATAAATTTTTAAGAACCTTTTATTGAACACAAATTGGCATGAAAAACATGTAAAACACATACTTATTCTACATCAGTTAAACAATCTTTAGTTTCAATTATTTTGTATAATGGTTTCTCAAACAATGCAACTGATATAAATGACTTTTTGTGCAAAATATTGGGTTATTGGTAGTTCTAATAATAAAACCCTAAATGTCGCTTATTCGCAAGGGTTATAACGGGATGCCATTACACGTAATGGAGCAGCCGCAGAGAATTTTTGCACTCGCTTACAGAGCTTCTGACGCCTGCATTTATCAATAATAAGACATAACCTTTCCTTTTGTCCATTATTATAACAAGTTTTTATCACCTACCAGTATTTTAGAATGTAATTCCCACAAAATAAAAATCTTCTCTCTGAACATTTTGAATTTCGTCATTTCCGGCCTCACTATTTGGATGTCGATACCATATTTAGCGATTTGAGGCGTGAATGTTTACATCAGCGTGTAGTAAGAAATACCATATTTAGAAAAGCTCCGCCTTCCGTAGTTTCCAGTTATGGAAAACGATCGATAAATTTGAACAAGGTTGTTGCTACCTTTGAAAAGCATATATTTCTCAGCCAAACCGATTTAACAAGGACTGGGATCATCAGTAATAGTTATAATGAAATGTTTGAAGCGTAAATAGTGAGTTTTTATGTTTCAACTGCAACTTTTTTTTTGCTCCATTGTGACGAATGGGACTGCATTGTAGCTCTGCCGAGACACAAGTTTGTCACAGGAGCTACATTATTGCAGCTAGGTTATTGGTAATTCTCAATATTTTTGTCCAATCTACCTGATAAAGTTTTTATTATCAAAATAATAACGACTATTTTTACTTAAGACAGCAAAATTTTCAAACTTTAAAGATAAGTAGCCATTTGTAAAAAAAACCACATTGATTCTTTGAAGGATCGCAAAATAATTGGTTGTAGAAAGAACGTTTTGTCTATTTTTGTTGCACTCCTGACATTTTATAATAAAGAAACCAGAGGCTCCCAGGAGCCTGTAATCGCTCACCTGGATCAAAGCTGCTTTCAATAACAACGCAACTGCACTGTGGCGGCCATCTTGGCGGGAGAGCGCAACTGCCGGACACAATTTTGGAAGAGTACCATCCAATGACTATTCCATCAAATTTGGTTCTAATTGTGCTACTGGTTCCAGACAAGATGGTTTTTATGTGAATTTCCCATAGGGTTCTATGTTTAAATAAGTACAGCTGTGCAGCCATCTTGGTCAGAGGGCGGGACCACCAGACACAATTTTGGAAGAGGACCATACAATGACTATTTTATCAAAGTTTGGTTCCAATTGAGCAACTGGTTCCAGACAAGAAGATTTTTATGTGAATTTCCCATAGGTTCCTATGTTAAACTAAGTCGGCTGTGGGGCCATCTTGGTCGAAGGATCGAACTGCCTGACATATTTTTGGAAGAGAACCATCCAATGACTATTTCATCAACATTTAGTTCTTATTGAGCAAATGGTTTCAAACAAGAAGATTTTTATGGGTATTTCCCATAGGGTCCTATGTTCAATTAAGTTCGGCTGTGGTGGCCATCTTGGTCGGAGGTCTGAAATGTCAGACATAAATTTGGAAGGGAACCACCCAAGGATCATTTCAGCAAAATTTGGTTGAGATTGGCTCAGTAGTTTCAGAGGAGAAGATTTTTTTAATTTCATCCCCCCTTTTTTCTATTTTTAGCTTGGCGGCCATCTTGGTTGGAAGTCGGGATAAAGGGGGCCATCCAAGAATCATTTCAGCAAAGTTTGGTTGAGATTGGCTCAGTAGTTTCAGAGGAGAAGATTTTTTTTAAATTTCATCCCCCCTTTTTTCTAATTTGCATAATCTGTCAAAATCGGCAAAAGTTCACAGTTCATAAAAAATCCTGTAATACATGTTAAAAAGCTCATCATTATGCTTATACAGTTCAAATTTGGGCACATTCTGGCTTAAAATAGAGCAGTTGTGGCCATTTGAAGAAATTTCTATTTTTAGTAAGTGGCCATCTTGAATGGAGGGTGGGGCTGTCGGACACAATTTTGAAAGGGACCCGCCCAGGGACCATCCCTGCCAGGTTTGGTTTAATTTGGTTCAGCGGTTTCAGAGGAGAAGATTTAAATGTGATCTTTTATCAAAATATGCCTAATTTGCATAATCGGTATATATCGGCTGAAAGAAAAATTTCACAGAAAAATACGGAATATATGTTAAACTACTTCTTGCCATGTAGCTGCAGTTAAAATTTGAGCTCATTTTGACTTACACTAAAGCAGCAATGGACAATTAAAATTTCATCCCCCCTTTTTTCTATTTTGAGCTTGGCAGCCATCTTGGTTGGAAGTCGGGATCACCGCACACAATTTTGGAAGGGGGCCATCCAAGAATCATTTCAGCAAAGTTTGGTTGAGATTGGCTCAGTAGTTTCAGAGGAGAAGATTTTTTTTAAATTTCATCCCCCCTTTTTTCTAGTTTGCATAATCGGTCAAAATCGGCAAAAGTTCAAAGTTCATAAAAAATCCTGTAATACATGTTAAAAGGCTCATCATTATGCTTATACAGTTCAAATTTGGGCACATTCTGGCTTAAAATAGAGCAGTTTTGGCCATTTGAAGAAATTTCTATTTTTAGTAACAGTGGCCATCTTAAATGGAGGAAAAAATCAGTTGGTGTTCTTTCAAGCATTAGTTTTACCAAGTTTTAATGATAATTGTTTCTTAAAGTAACATTTTTCTAGTTATTTGTAACTTGTTTACAGCCATACTTTTCGAAAATTCCAACTTATTTTTTAAATATACTATACAAAAACATTTAAAACATGTATTAATCTAAATTAATATTGACAATAGATGTTTAATGTACAGAGCTCCAGATAATATTCAAGTCCAAAGGGTAATTACCCCCTACTTTTGAAAATGATGCGTATTTGCATATTTCCTTTGCACTGTTGTACTCTCTACTTCAGAAAAGATTGCTTACATGTACACTTTTAAAATTATGTTCGACACAAATGTTATTCAATAAACACAGGATGCAAGTGAAATGTATATCTCTGTTTAATTTGACACGATTGTGTCATGTTTATTAATAAAATGTTGTAAATATTTTGTTTTTTGCTCGTCGACTTCGGCAGTTTTCACAGCCGTGTAGATAATGTCATCAATGATTCCTTTAACTATACTGTCACTAGACACAGATGAAACTGTCAGGAACTTTTAAAAAAGTATATAATTTTCCGTAGCACGCTTATTCATGTTCTTGCTCATTTTCAACGAACAACGTGTTCCCAAATTCACTTTCGTTTTAGTTCTTAACTAAACCGCATTTATTTGTAATATTGACCGCGATTGGATTATTTATCCTAAACATCCAATCAGATCTCTTTTGACATCGATGCTTAGAAAGGCAAACATTCGGTACCCCTCGGATGTATACACTTTCTCTTTCGAAAAGTATAAAGAGAAGTAATTACGGGGAATTTCTCAAAGTCAAAAATGTATTGTTTATGTACACGATGTATTATTGTCAACAGCGTACAAGTACGCTCCAAATTTGGAAAGTTTGCTTACACAGCAATATGTATGCGTAAATGTACACTCTGATCTGATAATACATGCGTTTTTACTCGTTTTCATAGCGTAAAAAACGCAAATACGCAGCTTATCTGGAGCTCTGATGTACAATTACAAGTATTTTTTGGATACTTAGAAAATTGATTATATCAAATTTCAATGATTTTTAAATATTTATGTCAGGAGTGCAACATTTACATGGTCAACCATAAATTATCTATAAGAAAATAGATAAATGCATTTATCATAAACTTTATCAAGTCAATTAATCTCCAATAGCTAATGAACCTAGAAAACATGTTCCCTTGTCAGAGAATGTCTCTAGTATTAATACCTAATAGATATTAAAGCATGAGACCATTTAAAATGAACAAAAATGCTTTATTACATAAAATTAAAAGCACATAAAATGCTATTGGCACTTTTAATTTTTTCAAACATCATTCTAAACTTGACAGAATCTCATTTTATTTAAATCATCCATATAAAAAGCTATAATTTAGACTGTGTAGAAGATCACTTAAAACTAGTTGCACTCCTGACATGAATCAAATGCTTCTGTGAGAGATATGTTATGTATCTCAAACAGGTAAATGGGTTTTATCTGTTCTCTTAGTCAGTCTCTGTTGAAATAGAAAGACAAATGTGATTTTAGTTACATTTAAAAGAAATATGTCTAAGAAAATATCAAATGTTGCACTCCTGACATTTGAGGGGGCTGCCTTTAATGTGACATTCTTGGCCTTACTACTGATTTTAGTGTATCCTTTAACTATGGTTTTGAAGCAGCAATGATGTATTAAGATTTATTTATACCCCATATCTTTGAAAACTAAAAGATAACATTTCTACAATGTAATTTAGGAAAACTTGCATAAATGTTTGTTGCACTCCTGACTAGGTACATCTTTTTTACAAAGCCATATTTTTATGCAATAATAAATGTGAAGCATGATCTATTGCTATCTTAAAGTATGTCAACATATCAAAGTTTGTGATGAAATAGATTTTGATAACATATTGTTTGATTTAGCACTGTGGTAGGTTGTTGAAAATTAAGGATTTTTTAAAGTGTCACAAAAAAGTGTTGCACTCCTGACAATTTTGACATGTTTTTTGGACATATTTATTTTGTTATTCTAGATATCTTAAAGATTTTTTTGCAGTAACAAACATCAAATCATTACAGATCTTTTGAACTATTTAAATCCAATAAAATCATAAAAATGAGTAAATCAGACAGCTATAGCAGTAGGAGCCATTTATTTTGAAACTGCCCATATGATACAAATATTTTGATAGACATATTCTAATAATCGACTAAGAACATATTTTAAATATTTTAAAAATCTATTTATAGTTCTTTAATCTCTATATGAATCAGAAAATTCTCTTACTATTATTATGTGGGCATGTTTACTTTCAAATACAAAATAAAAACATTTCTTTTGTAAGGAGATCTAGATAATACCAGTCTTTGTCATTTAAACTTGTGTTGTAGTTGTGTATTTGTAACCATAAAAAAAATTCATGTTCGTCTCATTCATCAAATATATTATTATTATTGGTCATAGTTATAGGGACACACCCTTTATACATTATACATACATGTATATTATATATAGACATTTCATTTTCATCGAATTTACATACCACCAATACAAGAAAAGATTTGATACCGCATAATCCATAACAAAAGCGTATTGGGGTATTTGAAAAGCTAATAAAACAAAATATTGAACATTTAATTCCTTCAGTTAAAAATTGCCATATCTATACTACCGGTAATTAGTGGTCGAGTGAAAGCATTTTTCTGTCTAAACAAACTTCAGAGAGAGAGTTGTGGTGTTTCACGCCACTTACAAAAATATTTTAGCTATATCGTGGCGGTCAGTTTTATTGGTGGAGGAAACCGTAGTACACGATTGTGACTTTCAAGATATTAAAAGCAAGTTGTTCTATTTGCCAAAGTCCTTTACAAAAATTAAATCCTCCTTATACAGGTAGGTTACATTTTAAATTTCATCAATGTTTATATGTACATGTAACACGGAAGCAAAATCTCCTTCCTGGAACATTTCCTTGCATAATTCAGAATCCCAAGCATATACATGTGTATACAATGAAACTTGTCTAAACAGAACCTTCTTACAGGTAGGACCAATTTTTGTATGTGGTACATTGCATGTTTAGCTTATGCAGGATTTCAGTATATTGGGGTTCGGTACAGCGACCACCTCTGTTAGGCAAAAACTTGTAATTTGTCACATTAATTTTTTATTTCCTTTTACAGTACACTGCACTTCATTTTACATAAACCTGTATTAAGTGACCACCTGTCTTATGTGACCATTTTTCAATGCTCCCTAAGGCAGGTTTGACTGTATAGACAGTCTATTAATGTAATCATTATCACGTGATAATTACCTTCAAATCTAAATAAATTAATTTTAGTCACGTGTCATTTTATACATGTTTTGATAGGTTTAAAAAGTTGAGGTTATTTGTAAATGTACGGAATCGAAAAATAGACGTCGTTCTCAAGGCGTCGCATGCCGTTGACATCAGGTGATTTTCTTTAAATGAGGCACCTTTGGGGTTATTTAAATTTATTTCCGATTATTTGCGTTATTTTGAAAAAATAAATATATTTTTCAATATCATAACAAAAAAGTTTGAATTAATTAATAATTTATAAGGATTGATCGAAATTATTTGTTGGTTCATTCGAAATAACCTCAATCAGGTTGTACACACCCTTGCATAACCCGCTACGCGGGTTACACAGTGTGTACAACCTGATTGAGGTTATTTCTTCATGAACCGAACAAAAATTGAGATCAATCCTTAAATGTCAATCAAAACCCTGTATTTAGCAACCGCCTGTCTTATGTGACCATTTTTCAAGATTTGACTGTACTAAGTAGCTATAGTCTATTAATGTAATCATTATCACATGATAAATACCTTCAAATCAAAATGTCAATCAAATCAATACTCTCTCCAATACTTGGTAGATATTGCCTGCAAAATATAACACATAAAAAGTCATGAATAATGTCTTGATTTTATTGATAAAGCTGCAGCATTAATCTCTATAGATCAAATACAATTTTGTAAGCATTCATAATGCTGCATTAGATCTTGATGAATGTCAAAATTTGATTGGAAAACATAAACCAGAGGTTCACCCGATAAAGAAGATTTATCTATTGAACGATTGCACACATTTGTATCTTAATTAGCATATGTTAAATGTTGATTCAAATATTTTTAAATTTCATTGTTCCATATAACAGATAATTATTCTTCTGGTTCCAGAGAACTGTACAGTTGCAAGGTACTTTGGAAAAAAAACCAGAGGCTCTCAAGAGCCTGTATCGTTCACCTGGTTATAAAAAAAACCAATTGGTCCTATGTAAAAACTATGTCCTGCAGTGGTAGTCATCTTGGAATTACGATCAACATAAAAAACACAAAGTTTGTAAAGGACCTTCCAATGATTGATGCACAGTTTAGGTTCAATCAGTGCAATAGCTTCAGAGAAGAAGATATTTCTGTATTTTCCCGATATGGTCCTGTGTTAATACTATGACCTGTGGTGGCAGCCATCTTGGATTTCCGATCGGCATAAAAAACAGAGGACCTTCCAATGATCATTCCTGGGCAGTTTGGTTTCAGAGAAGAAGCGCTTTGAAACATTTTTCCCAAAGGGTCCAATGTTAAACAAGTCCTGCCGTAGCCGCCATTTTGAATTTCATATCGGAACAAAAAACGTAAAGTTTGTAGAAGACCATCCAATGAACATTCATGTACAGTTTGGCTTTAATCATATTTGTAGTTTCTGAGAAGAAGGCATTTGAACATTTTCCCATAGGGTCCAATGCTAATCTATGTCCTGCGGTGGTGGCCATCTTGGATATCCGATCGGTATAAAAAACGCACACCTTGTAGAGGACCTTTCAATGACTATTCCTGGGCAGTTTGGTTTCAATTGTCCAAGTGGTTTCAGAGAAGAAGCGTTTTGAAACATTTTTCCCATAGGGTCCAATGTTAAACTAAGTCCTGCCGTAGCCGCCATTTTGAATTTCATATCGGAACAAAAAACGCAAAGTTTGTAGAGGACCATCCAATGAACATTCATGTACAGTTTGGCTTTAATAATATTTGTAGTTTCTGAGAAGAAGGCATTTGAACATTTTCCCATAGGGTCTAATGTTAATCTATGTCCTGTGGTGGCGGCCAACTTGGATATCCGATCGGCATAAAAAACATAAAATTTGTAGAGGACCTTCCAATGATCATTCCTGGGCAGTTTGGTTTCAACTGTCCTAGTGGTTTCAGAGAAGAAGCGTTTTGAAACATTTTCCCCATAGGGTCCAATGTTAAACTAAGTCCTGCCGTAGCCACCATTTTGAATTTCATATCGGAACAAAAAACGTAAAATTTGTAGAGGACCATCCAATGAACATTCATGTACAGTTTGACTTTAATCATATTTGTAGTTTCTGAGAAGAAGGCATTTGAATATTTTCCCCTAGGGTCCAATGTTAATCTATGTATTGCGGTGGCGGCCATCTTGGATTTCCGATCGACATAAAAAACATATTTTTTGTAGAGGACCTTCCAATGATCATTCCTGTGCAGTTTGGTTTCAATTGTCCAAGTGGTTTCAGAGAAGAAGCGTTTTGAAACATTTTTCCCATAGGGTCCAATGTTAAACTAAGTCCTGCCGTAGCCGCCATTTTGAATTTCATATCGGAACAAAAAACGTAAAGTTTGTAGAGGACCATCCAATGAACATTCATGTACAGTTTGGCTTTAATCATATTTGTAGTTTCTGAGAAGAAGGCATTTGAACATTTTCCCATAGGGTCCAATGTTAATATATGTATTGCGGTGGCGGCCATCTTGGATTTCCGATCGGCATAAAAAACATAAAATTTGTAGAGGACCTTCCAATGATCATTCCTGGGCAGTTTGGTTTCAACTGTCCTAGTGGTTTCAGAGAAGAAGCGTTTTGAAACATTTTTTCCATAGGGTCCAATGTTAAACTAAGTCCTGCCGTAGCCGCCATTTTGAATTTCATATCGGAACAAAAAACGCAAAGTTTGTAGAGGACCATCCAATGAACATTCATGTACAGTTTGGCTTTAATCATATTTGTAGTTTCTGAGAAGAAGGCATTTGAATATTTTCCCATAGGGTCCAATGTTAATCTATGTCCTGCGGTGGCGGCCATCTTGGATTTCCGATCGGCATAAAAAACAGAAACTTTGTAGAGGACCTTCCAATGATCATTCCTGGGCAGTTTGGTTTCAACTGTCCAAGTGGTTTCAGAGAAGAAGCATTTTGAAACATTTTTTCCATAGGGTCCAATGTTAAACTAAGTCCTGCCGTAGCCGCCATTTTGAATTTCATATCGGAACAAAAAACGCAAAGTTTGTAGAGGACCATCCAATGAACATTCATGTACAGTTTGGCTTTAATCATATTTGTAGTTTCTGAGAAGAAGGCATTTGAATATTTTCCCATAGGGTCCAATGTTAATCTATGTCCTGCGGTGGCGGCCATCTTGGATTTCCGATCGGCATAAAAAACAGAAACTTTGTAGAGGACCTTCCAATGATCATTCCTGGGCAGTTTGGTTTCAACTGTCCAAGTGGTTTCAGAGAAGAAGCATTTTGAAACATTTTTCTCATAGGGTCCAATGTTAAACTAAGTCCTGCCGTAGCCGCCATTTTTAATTTCATATCGGAACAAAAAACCTTGAGATTGTAGAGGACCGTCCAATGAACATTCATGTACAGTTTGGCTTTAATCATATTTGTAGTTTCTGAGAAGAAGGCATTTGAACATTTTCCCATAGGGTCCAATGTTAATCTATGTCCTGCGGTGGCGGCCATCTTGGATTTCCGATCGGCATAAAAAACAGAAACTTGGTAAAGGACATTCCAATGATCATTCTTTTATAGTTTGGGTTCAGTCAGTTCATTAGTTTCAGAGAAGAAGATCTTTGAAATTTCTGCCAATCAGAGCATATTATTGGCCGTGGCAGCCATATTGATTATCCGACTGGAACGAAAAACAGTAACTTTGTAGAGGACCATCCAAGGAACATTCCTGCTAAGTTTGGTTCCAATCGGCCCTGTGGTTTCGGAGAGGAAGCTTGAAATGTGAAAAGTTTACAGACAACAGACGACGGACGACGGACGCCAAGTGATGGCAATAGTTCACATGGACCTTTGGTCCAGGTGAACTAAAAAAAGGTCTTGCAGGATATTTACAAAAATTTTGAATTTTGCAATTCAAATATTTTGATACTCCATGTGCTGACAAAACCACACAAAAAACATTGGACCCTGAGTGGGATTCGAACTCACAACGTTAGTGGTGATAGGCACTGATTGCATAGGTAATTATAAATCCAATTACCACACGATCACGACCACGAAGGCCCCTCTCTTCGTCTTAGAGTATCACAGCTGACCTGGATGGGTTTTTTCTTCTTCTATAAATTGATGACAAAACTGTTTTCAGTTAGTTCTTGGTTGTTAATAAATATAGTTATTTAAGGAAACAATCAATACTTATTGAATTATTGAATTCAAAGAAGTATTATCAGACTGAGCAATCTATAGCTGTAGGCTTACCCTATTGAATCCTGTCTAATTTTATCTCCACAAAGTACAAGTACAGCAATATAATTTTATTTTAGTGTTAGATCTGGAGTAAACCAAATGAGGCGTCTTTTCTGTCGGTATTTTTTTTTACTTGACCGATATAAAATTTTCAAGTAGATATTTTCAAAATGCATTCAAAAATTTACTGATTAGTAAATGTAGTGGAAACTAACTTTAGTGATGATTATAGAGACCATATTTTTGGCGGAATTAGAGGGAGCAGGATGCATATATATATATATAAACGTCTAAAATGTTAGCACAACGATATAAAAAAAAATGTTAAAATGTAACAAAAATAACTATAAGTCTACAAAAAGACTATAATTATAATTAAATCGACGGATATTTCGCTTGACCGACATTGGCGACAAACTTCATCAGCGTCTGTAATCTGATTTGAAAAATTGTCATGTGACCATCAGTTATCGTGACGTAAATTACTAAAAATCATAATCTTGAACTTTATACTTTATATTATTCAAGTATATATGTACACTAATTTATAAACAATATGAAAGCAATGAGAAAATGTAATGATGAAATTTACCAACTAGCTAAGGACCAGGCACTGATTAAAAAGTTAAAAAGCAAAAGATTTAGGCCTTTTAGTTTATGCCTTCCGGATGTAATGTTTGTAACTCGAGGATCCTAAAACTCTCTCTTTTTTGTCTTTGATATATATGTGAAGTCAGATGTAAAGCTGTCATTAAACATCAATCAATCAATAAATCAACCAAGACATTATGTCCTTGGCTACATGTAACATTAAACAAATCTACATGAAAGATTTTTTTGCTAAAAAAATTAAGCAAGGCCAAGGCCTAGTTAAGAGAAAAAAAAGGTTATCTGGAATGGCATGCTTATATAAGACATTTAGAGGGAGTGGTTTTGTATTTCATCGAGAATGATTGATTGATTATTGCTTGACACCCAGCGAGCAGCATTTCAGATATATTAAGGACAATATTTCATTGAGAAAAAAATGAAATTAAAAAAAATGGTTGACAATAACATGAGTCACTCCTCTCACATTACTTGTTAAGTACTCTTACTTAATTACAGAAATATTCCTCATTAATAAATATACATGTACATTTTTTAACTTCTTTTAACCTCTTATTTGTTAAATAAATACATGTACAATGTACATGTACATGTATTCACATGTTTCAATGTTTTGTTAATTCTAACACCCATAACATCCAATCCTGCAGATTTGTTATTTTATACCTGCATTTAAATTCAATGTATAATGTAAATATGTTCATGTCAAATAAAAAACCAGAGGCTCTCAAGAGCCTGTATCGTTCACCTGGTTATAAAAAGAACCAATTGGTCCTATGTAAAAACTATGTCCTGCAGTGGTAGTCATCTTGGAATTACGATCAACATAAAAAACACAAAGTTTGTAAAGGACCTTCCAATGATTGATGCACAGTTTAGGTTCAATCAGTGCAATAGCTTCAGATCTAGAGAAGAATATATTTCTGTATTTTCCCCATATGGTCCCGTGTTAATACTATGACCTGTGGTGGCAGCCATCTTGGATTTCCGATCGGCATAAAAAACAGAAACTTTGTAGAGGACCTTCCAATGATCATTCCTGGGCAGTTTGGTTTCAATTGTCCAAGTGGTTTCAGAGAAGAAGCGTTTTGAAACATTTTTCCCATAGGGTCCAATGTTAAACTATGTCCTGCCGTAGCCGCCATTTTGAATTTCATATCAGAACAAAAACCGTAAAGTTTGTAGAGGATCATCCAATGAACATTCATGTACAGTTTGACTTTAATCATATTTGTAGTTTCTGAGAAGAAGGCATTTGAATATTTTCCCATAGGGTCCAATGTTAATCTATGTCCTGCGATGGTGGCCATCTTGAATTTTCAATCGGCATAAAAAACCAGCAACTTTGTAGAGGACCTTCCAATTACCATTCCTGGGCAGTTTGGTTTCAATTGTCCAAGTGGTTTCAGAGAAGAAGCGTTTTGAAACATTTTTCTCATAGGGTCCAATGTTTAAACTAAGTCCTGCAGTAGCCGCCATTTTTAATTTCATATCGGAACAAAAAACGTAAATTTTGTAGAGGACCATCCAATGAACATTCATGTACAGTTTGGCTTTAATCATATTTGTAGTTTCTGAGAAGAAGGCATTTGAACATTTTCTCATAGGGTCCAATGTTAATCTATGTCCTGCGGTGGTGGCCATCTTGAATTTTCGATCGGCATAAAAAACATTGTCCAAGTGGTTTCAGAGAAGAGGCGTTTTGAAAGATTTTTCTCATAGGGTCCAATGTTAGGCTAAGTTCTGCCGTAGCCGCCATTTTGAATTTCATATCGGAACAAAAAACGTAAATTTTGTAGAGGACCATCCAATGAACATTCATGTACAGTTTGGCTTTAATCATATTTGTAGTTTCTGAGAAGAAGGCATTTGAACATTTTCCCATAGGGTCTAATGTTAATCTATGTCCTGCAGTGGTGGCCATCTTGGATTTCCGATCAGCATAAAAAACACACACCTTGTAGAGGACCTTCCAATGATCATTCCTGAGCAGTTTGGTTTCAATTGTCCAAGTGGTTTCAGAGAAGAAGCATTTTGAAACAGTTTTCCCATAGGGTTCAATGTTAAACTAAGTCCTGCCGTAGCCGCCATTTTGAATTTCATATCGGAACAAAAAACCTTAAGATTGTAGAGGACCATCCAATGAACATTCATGTACAGTTTGGCTTTAATCATATTTGTAGTTTCTGAGAAGAAGGCATTTGAACATTTTCCCATAGGGTCCAATGTTAATCTATGTCCTGCGGTGGCGGCCATCTTGGATTTCCGATCGGCATAAAAAACAAATACTTGGTAAAGGACATTCCAATGATCATTCATTTACAGTTTGGGTTCAGTCAATTCATTAGTTTCAGAGAAGAAGATCTTTGAAATTTCGGCCAATCAGAGCATATTATTGGCCCTGGCAGCCATGTTGAATATCCGACTGGAACGAAAAACAGTCATTTTGTAGAGGACCATCCAAGGAACATTCCTGCTAAGTTTGGTTCCAATTGGCCCTGTGGTTTCGGAGAAGAAGCTTGAAATGTGAAAAGTTTACAGACGACAGACAACAAACGACGGACGCCAAGTGATGGCAATAGTTCACCTGGATCTTTGGTCCAGGTGAACTAATAAAAATTATATGACCATGTTCATACAATTTTGCATATTTGTTGTTTATCACCATGTGCTTCATTAAAGTATATCAAATAAATAATACAAGTCAATATCTTTCTACAAATAAGAACAATATTTGAACAGATCTTTGCATTGCCTTACCTTATTAATATTATAGTGTACAATAAATAATGTACATATTAATGATCATGACAATTACAAATTTCTAATCATATTTTTTATGTGATATAATGATGAGTCAACAGAGGCGTTTTACATGTACATTATATATTTTGTGTTACCGAAAAATATTACTTTTTTTTTACAATTTTACAACAAAATAAGATAAGATAAGATTTTATTGATTTAAAATCCAAAGGTTGTATGATTTCCACCAATAGATGAATAATATTAGAAATAATTTTATACATTGTAAGAATACATGTATGTACATGCAAGTATATTTATGAATCAGATTATATTACCCCCCCCCCCCCCCCCCCCCCCCATGTGGTGTATACTGTATCAAGGTCACAGGTTTCACTTTACTGTTCCAGTGTTCACGACTGATATTTACCTTTTTAAGGTCTTAGGTAGACGACTTCATCGCTCACATATCCCACCCCACCCTCACCCCCACCCCCAAAAAGAACAGAAAGTATACAAGCTACTGATTGCATTTTCACAAATTATATTTAGCTTTTGAAAGTAGACTCAATTGCCTCCTCCCCTCCAAAAAAAAACCACAAAAAAACAAGCCACTGATTGCATGTATAAGAGAGAGGAACTAGCCATATCCACCATTTCAATCAACTCATTGGAATGTACAATCACCCCCCCCCCCCCCCCTCAACACTCCAAAAAAAAAAGATAGAAAAAAACAGTAAGTAAACAAACCACTGATTGCATGAATGCATGAATTGTCTCCATAAGAAGGAGGCACTAGCCATATCCACCATGTTGATCAACTCATTAGAAAGAACAAATCAAATAAGAGTCTTAATACATTTCATGTGACAAAATTCCAATTACTTTTTTTTAAATGCAAAATAATTTACTACCATCAAAACTCATCTACTATTAGTATTACATTCCAATCAATAACGTTAACCCTTTTAAAAACAACAAGCTCACTACATTTATTCAAATTCAGCCATTGTAAAATAAATATCTGTTAGCATTTGCAATATTTAATGGGAAAACGTCAATTTCTCATATAAAAATGTTGCCAATTTCACAGCCTGATTCTCTGCAGTTTTTCTCTCAGCCTTATCTACACCACAATTACCAGGGATTTCCTACCAGTCCTGGGATTTGTTTAGAGTATGAATCATTTCTGTGGAATAATTATTCTATCAATATCATAATATACATGTACACAGTGCCTAATTAAGCCCTCAAGAAGATATGTATACTGCCAGTAGTAGTACATGTAATGGCATTCATTGCTGATTCTATTTATAGTCTTGTAAATATCACAATGTTGTTTAAAGTTAAATGTGTCCTTTGGAGGAATTTAAATTAAACATGTGCTTTGGGGGGAACAACACTGACAGGCACATTATGGGTCTATATTCATTATAGTCTTGTAATATCACAATGTTGCTTAAAGTAAACTGTGTCCTTTGAGGGGGACACTGACGGGGAGGGTGCAATATGGGTTTAAATTCACAATCACACAAGTTCAATTTCAGAGTAAAGAAGAAAAAAAACCTTTTTTTAATTATAATTTATATACATTTTGTATGTGTAAGTGTACAGAAAACAAAGTTGATTACTTTAAACTGATCTCTAAGGTACAACACATACATGTTTGACTTGATGTAACTTTTACAGATCTGAAATAATTGCAACATGCACAAAATATGCATGGCACTCACTGATTTGAAAACGAAATCCAATACACAAGTAGGTATATTATGTATATATCTATATATAGGGCATGATATGTTTAACATTTCCATGTATTTTTGAATCACAAATTTCCTCTTCCCAAAACAGGAAATTTGTTGTACATATATATACTGTAGTAACAAACATGCATGTACATTGTGTTGTACATGTACAAATATAGTTTGTCTAAAAAAAATATGATTTAAAATGGTTATAAATTTAAAATGAACCATTACATACAAAAACATAAATATTCAACACAATTAGGAGCCCAATTTAAAAAAATTTAAAACTAGAGAAAGTTGATCTGCTGATCACAGATACCCCTGCATTCCAATTTTTTTTGGTTGAGCGTTACTTTTATTTTCATCCAGAAACCTTTAAAGTCCCTATCTTCTAAGAGAAAAAGGGCCATAATTCATGAACAGTAAATGTCAATTTCCCCATAATCAAACTTAATCTGTATTTTATGGTACATCGCATTATGTTAAAGTTTGAAAAGATTTGGTTGAGTCGTACCTTCATCCGGAAATCTAGAAAGTCTCCATTTTCTAAGAGAAAAAGGGTCATAACTTATGAACGGTAAATGTGAAATACACCATAATCAAACTTAACCTGTATTTTATGGTATACAGCATTGTGTTAAAGTTTGAAAAGATTTGGTTGAGTGGTACTTTAAATATAATCCGGAAACCTAAAAACTCCCTATTTTCTAAGAGGAAAAGAGCCATAACTCAGGAACGGTAAATGTGAAATACACCGTAATCGAACTTAACCTGTATTTAATGGTCCACAGTATTGTGTTAAAGTTTGAAAAGATTTGGTTGAGTCATACTTTAAATATCATCCGGAAACCTAAAAAGTCCCTATTTTCTAAGAGAAAAAGGGCCATAAGGCATAACTCAGGAACAGTAAATGTGAAATACACCGTAATCGAACTTAACCTGTATTTAATGGTCCACAGCATTGTGTTAAAGTTTGAAAAGATTTGGTTGAGCCATACTTTAAATATCATCCAGAAACCTAAAAAGTCCCTATTTTCTAAGAGGAAAAGGGCCACAACTCATGAACGGTAAATGTGAAATACACTGTAATCGAATTTAACCTGTATTTTATGGTACACAGCAATGTGTGAAAGTTTGAAAAGATTTGGTTGAGCGGTACTTTTAATTATTATCTGAAAACCAAAAATGTGACGGACGGACAAACTGATGAACGGACAGACGGACAAACTGATGAACAGACGGACGGACATGAGGATCCCTATATACCCCTGACTCTCGTCGAGCGGGGTATTTGTATAAAAATATCACTAAAGCTAAAACTTCACATGGTTAAAATAAGTATCTTGCATTGCATAGACATTGTACTCCCTATGAAGTAAATTATATATCACGTTTGTGTTTATTAGACATTCTTAGTCCAATAGCTCTCTTACCTTGCTATTGCAGAGATCCAATCAATGGTATGTTTACATGTATGAGAGGATTTACAATTTCCTGCCAACCTGAGATTTTTCTCAGGTAGCAATGGTTGTGATAATTAACTTTTTATACCTTCAGGCAATAGATATATTGTTACACATTGTATAATCTTCAATACATACATGTATATTATCTATATTTAGGAAAGTATCTTGTTGTTTACAAAATTGCTAATGAAATTAAGTTGTAATCCATGTCATAGTGTGAATTTACATAGGTCACAGTCACACCTGTCTTTCCTTTTGAGGTATACATGATCTACATTGTATATTTAAAAGGCATGTTCATTTATTGAATTATATCTATCTTTGAAGTGCAAAATTTTAATTAGGGAGCTGCCATGTTACTTTTAGGGGGGAAACATTGTTTTTTTCTGATTAAAAGAACAAAAAACTGACACCAAATTCTATAGAAAAATCTATTGACATGAAAGATGCCAAAAATAATAATAATCTGATTTTTGTTTTGTGTGAAAAAAAAATCTGACTGGGGGGGGGGAAACAACCCCACCTTAAAAGTTAAATTGTTGGTGTATGTATTTGCAAATAAAAGAAATTGATTTGAAACTAAAATCTTTTCAATTCCAATTTGTTTGTGAATACATGTACAATATTAAAAATAGTGATTGTTTATTACATTATAAAGAATAAAATAAAAATATTCAACATTGATATAGCTATTGATTTCTTTAATTGTTTTGGAGTCTACATGTTGGCCACCATTGTATAATATAAGGCAGTACTGAGTAGGATTTTCATTTCCATTTACATGTATAAAAACTGATGCAATTCAACAGGGCCTTTATTAACAATAAATTATCATTTTGACTACCACCCATGGTGATGTGTATTCAATACAAATTTACATATCTGAGAAAGATAAGACTATCAGTGACTTGCTGCAGCTGTTAGCTAGCCTAGCATGTTACTGGTTTTATCTGGGTACTCGTGGCCAGTATACAATTTCTCCACCAAAAAAAATGATGTCCACAATAATATTTAACTACTATACTGATATACATTGTACTGTGAAATGTCCCATTGCTATAAGATAATTTTTTCATACATTTGAACATGTATGTTTGTTTTAAAATTAATCTTTTTATTTCAGTTTCTATTTGGCCATTTTAATCGCCAACAAAAGAATGCTACTTGCCAAAAATCATACTCTATATAACTCCAATATGTATTTATATGTATATAATTATTATTGCCCTGAATGAGACAGAAGATACTTAGTTGAGGGATGGGTTTTATTCTGTTACCAGTGAGTGACCACATTAAAACATTTTTCATGTTTCACACTTTTATTATGATAAACGTATAAACTTTTTTCCATCAACAAATTCAGTTTTGCCAGCAAATGTTGAGCCTGCCTTTCTGCAAACAACAATACATAACGTCGTTATTGGAATCATAAATGACTAATGAACCACGAAAACTCCGACTTCCACACAGTTTAGAATTTACGCTTTTCAGCTTTAGAACCCGAACCTTCATCTGTCCACTCCAGTTTCCTCCACCAAAAAAACTTACTGTCACGATATAACTGAAATAATGGATTAAGGTTATGGTGTTTAATGCCACTTTCTACAATATTTCAGTTATATCATGACAGAAAGTTTTTTTGGTGGAAGAAACTGGAATGGACAGAGAAAACAACAGACTTGTCGCAAGTCACTGACAAACTTAACTCTAGGTTTAATTAATGAACTACAAGCAGTGAAGACAAGTCTTAATGATAAGCGATAATCAAATACAGTTAAACCTGTTTAAATCAAACCTCCTGGGGACCAGTTTATGTGTTCAGAATAGACAAGTACATGAATTCCGTTCAAACAGGTTAAATGAACATGCAACTTTGCTTATAGGTCACTTTATACAGATTATTCACAATAAAATTTAAACAAGGTTCATTGTACTACTTCCTAACTGAAAGTATTTAAGTCAAGCACACCTAACAGTGACCTGGCCATGAACCTGTACCTCATGCAGTCAGTGATGAAAAGACAATAGTACACATGATTGATTGCTTTAACAGCTTGATTTGATCATATTCCTGGTGTTATCCTATGTACCATGAACTACATTTTTGTAGATGCATATTTCAATTCAATATCATATAAGACCTTTGTTTATAAAAAATCTCTGTCTGTTTATCAATGAAAAAATAAAAATCTGACATAAAGGAACACAATGAATAACCTGATGTATATATAAACTATGAAATACTTTGATTATAGATTGCAACCAAATCACAAAGTTTTGTAGATATTAACCCCAGTATCATTTGAGGATGAATTGGTTTAAATGTCATGTGTGAAATGGTTTCTAAGAAATTGCTTACATGTACCGGTACATGTATTTGAGTATTTCCCAATGAATAGGATTTCAATTTAAACTAATTTCTGTGATGATGGCCATTTTGAATATAAGATATGGACCAGAATCACACAAGTTACTCAAGTTTGTTATTGCTCCAACTTAGTAGCATATAAATTTGGTTAACATTTTAAACCATGCTGCTTCTAGGGTTGGGTGTATTAAATTTTATAGTCTCATAATTGCTGTCTTTCTGAAAACTCATGGCATAACACACTGTCGGTGAACTACTGATTTGTGTGTATTGCTGATCTACGGATGTTGTTGGTGAACTACTGATTTGTGTGTATTGCTGATCTACGGATGTTGTACGTGAACTACTGATTTGTGTGTATTGCTGATCTACGGATGTTGTTGGTGAACTGCTGAGTTGCAGACATTGTCATGATTAATACATGTTATCATTATGCCACAGAATTTAATAGAAATATCAAGGTCACTCTATTCAAAAAATATTGGTGCAACAGGGCTTTCAATATTTTTCAAGTGTACCAGTACTTCACTCTTTACAGAGGGTACTTTTTATTTAAATTTGAGCAATTTTCATGGATATCTTATACAACACCCTTTAAAATCAGGACAGGAGGTACCAAAGACCATTTTAGGCAAGTAAAAGTACCTGGTACAGCCCCCTTATATACTGAAAGGCCTGTGCAATCGATCGATTGTATCTTTATTGATTGAATAAACTATATTTTGATCTCACCGTAGTTCTGTCTTATTTTCCCCACACAAATTTGAATCTTTCATATACATTTCATCAATGTATGAAAATGCAGTGAGAAAAATAACACAGATCTCTATGTCAAGGTTGAATGACTAGCTATTTTTTAGATTTGTTTGGATGTCAAATGAAACTAGTGTGTGCATAAATATTACACAAGAAAAAGACATATTTTGTATACATGCATATTTCACATGATTGGAGCTACATATAATATATGCATGCAGGGCTCACCAAACCTAGCGAAGTGGGCGACTTCTTCGCCTTGGTTTCAATGAAATCGCCCAATTTCTGTCAAAAAGCAAAGTTTTAGTCGCCCTGTCAGTCTTTTCAAGTCTGTATTTTTTTCACCAATAATCATACTTTTTCTTCAATATTCACATAAAAGGAGCTCCCATGTTCCTGAAATTTGACCCATACAGGGTTTGATGTTCAATATTTTATTCCAAACTCGTTAATTGCATCCTTTTTAAGATCATTGTGCAGCACGTTTGTTTTGTGAAAGGTATGGGAACGTGCGGTAGTGGGGAAAGAAACGTTAAAAGTTGGATCGATTTTCGGAAGTCTCCCAGATTTTCCCTCACTTCGCCCTTAAGTCAAGAGAGAGAGAAGTCAAGTCGCCCTGTTTTTACTATGTGTGGTGAGCCCTGTGCATGTACATGTATCTTCAATTAATTTCACTGTCAGTCTATTGAGATAACAAATTTGTGTTTACAGGTAAATTAATTAAGCACATGTCATGTTTTGGATTTAATCTGCTGTTCAATTTTGAAATTCTTTTACAATATTAACTCAGCAAAATTTTCAAGGGGTCACATGGGCTTAGCCACTCAGCTGTTGCCAATTGTGATTTTCAAATCTGAAAAGAGATTTCCTTTCCTCACGTTTTTCAGGACTAATTTTCCAATGCCTAGTCATCCTGGATAATTTAGAAATCAGTGAGCTATACAAGAGGCCTTACTGAGTGGATATCCGTTTGTATCAATAACGTCAATATACTTTTGGGCATTAACGTTTGGATCTTGAAAACAGAAAAAAAAATGATTAAAAAAAGGTCATCCTTCATAAGTATAAAAGTGTAGACATAAGAAATTGCAATGCACTGGTCACTAGAGCCAGTTGATGTCAAAACTTACTTGCTACACTAAGCATCTACTGGGCTGAAAATTGTGATGAAGGTTGCATAACAATATACATGTATAAACAAGCTATTGGTATGGGTAGTTGTCAATGGATAATGTAAAGAGAGAAGGTTGCCAATGCAAAAATCAGCAAAAATGTTAACAAATCTGTTCATTTTTTCTTAAATGGATTTCACTTTATAATTGCTTCATTGTTGAACCAATATAAAGAAGTAGATTTCTCGCCACATAATTTATTGGACTGCAGACAATTATCAATTATAAATCGACACAAGCATCTTTTGTTATGCTGCTGCTGCTCTGCCAGTTTCCATTGTCAACCAGTCAAGAATGTGTTGTCCGCACAGAATATAAATTGAAGGTTAGAGTTAGGGCTATGGTGTTTAACACTACTTTCAACAATATTTCAGCTATATTGTGACAGTCAATTTTATTGGTGGAGGAAACCAGAGTATATATGTTGCTTTATTTTACTCAACAAAAAATATACATTTTATTTTTTAGAAAGAAGCATCTTTTAATTTAAATACATTAATGTTTAAAAAGAAAACGATATAAAGGGAGATAATAAAAAATTGGCACACATCAATATCTTCATTCAATTAAGAATTATAATACCTCAAAAATAAATGTTTTGCCAGTTCAACAATGACCTTCAATGTTACAATGAGCCCTTGAAAGGCTTTTCTGTCATATGATTATGACCTGTCATTTTTAGAAATGTTAATTACACTGGATTAACTCCTCGTTAAATTTTTAAAATGTGTGATACGGACATCATAATCATGGCCACTTTAAGATGGAAGCTGGCAAAGAGCAGCAGCATGACAAAAGTGGCTTGTGCAATCCAATAAACCATGTAGCGGAGAAATCATTATATAAGGTAGTGCTGCATCCAAAATACTACAATTGTGAAGCAATTTCTGTTCGTGAAAAAACCCCCCAGATTTGTGTACATTTTTGCAGTATCTTCTCTTTCAACGTTTAACCATTAATAAAATTTTTTTTACATATCATTGACTTTGTAGAATTAATATTGATACAATGACTAGTGCCTGTGTTGAGAGATTCATTAATATCAGCAAACAATTTAGTGTTGACAGTAATTTAAAAAAAATAGCACATGATGAACTTATTTGAATATTTGTCAACTAAAATAGAATAAATATAACCACAGGAGTCAGAAATTTCAATATATCTTGTATATAGGTCAACATGGGGGAAAAACTGGTGAAATGAAAAAGAACTGCAACACGATTTTGGGAAGTTTGACTGACACAGAATTGTTCAGAAACATAAAGTTCTAGTTATTAAATAATGCCCACCAACAGCTTCCAAATCGGAGACATTACCACAACAGTCAAACTTCCCCAAATCGTGTTGCATTCCTTTTCAGGGATTTAGCCAGGATTTTGAGACCATTAGTCACTTTTGCGGAACAGATTTTATTTTAAATTATGAATAAACAAGAATATAATGAGCTTAATCTTATAATCAGTTACGTTGCCTTATTGGTTAGTAATGGAGATTGAAAACCTCCTAGGATGGGAACATACTCTGCAAATTAACAACCAACTGATAAAACATAACATTGCCACTATTTTGATCTCAATACCACACAAATTGTAATACCCCCCCCCCCCCTCTTTTGAAATATTACTGTGCTTTGGTCTAATACCACACAAATTGTAAATACCCCCTCCCCCACCCTTTTTGAAATGTTACTGTGCTTTGGTCTAATACCACAACAATTGTAATAACTCATAGTTGTGTAGTCTTCAGCAGAAAAAAAAATTCTACCAGTTTGACCAATGGCAATGGTCCAACTTCTATCTAGATTCTTTGTAGGCAATCAGTATAGAACACACTTCAAAAACTGAAGCAAGTTGTAAAATAAATAATTATTTCTCAGACCTCATAATCAAATTGCAACAATTGGAATAAAAATACTGTAGTTATTTTTTTTAATTGCCGACACATGTGTGTTTGTAAATAGTTCTATAAATAGAACGCAATTGTTACCCGAATGCTCATCAATATAAAAAAAAACTTATTTGGGTGATTTTCAAAATAATGAAGACTTTTCATTTTCAGAGAATAATTTGAATATTAAATGATATAAAAGAAAGGTAAATATCTTAAAACAAGCACAATGGTAACAGTTATCTTCATGCAAAGTGTCATGGAGATTGCTCTTCCGGTTAAAAAGTTATCCTCTAAAAACTGGTCAAATTGGTCAGGAGTGTGACAAACTTTAAATTGCCTTTATCATCATAACAATGCAAAAATGAAATATATTCAAGGGAAACCTTTTTTCAGTCAAAATAGATTATGTACTACTACTTAAAAAGTTATTGTGCCCAACAATGATTGCATTTAGCTTGATATTTGGTGTATTTATTGCTAATAAAAGTTGAAAAAAAATTGTTTGTCTTCATATATTGCACTGAGCAACTGAATCTGAAAAATATATCATATTGACATTATTTTACAACCAAAATTATGTCAATTTGTCCAATTTGAAATTTCACCCTCTATGTCACACAAAATCTTCATTTTTTTGAAAATCACCCATATGCGTCCACGTGCAGTGCATTTCAACGAATTGAATGGCCATCCTTTGCATATAAATGAAATATAAAATATGAGAACTAAGATTTCATTTCACAGAAATGAGAATAAATACATCAAAACTTTGTTTGGTTAAAAGTAGCTTCGGTAGATTGCGAACTCTTGTTGATCGTGCCATTTTTTCAAATTTTAGTTTCTTCAAAGGACGTGTATACACATCCTTGGTTTCTTTAATCAAAGTTATGACTTTTCGAGAAAATCACTTTCAAAATACTTAATGGATACGATAGATTTCAATAAACATGATATCGACATTTTCATAAATTTGGCAAAAATAGTTTGTTATGGCAGCAGTGTTCTCCATTCCCAATTATAGCCGGTTGTTTTGACCAGCTTTAATTCCAAAACGACCACCTTAAAATGTTGAAAGCTGGTCGGCTTTTACTATAATTTTACTGCAATTTGTTCTAAGCCCGCTATACATTTATGATAAAATAGGCAAAACAACCAGCTTTCATGTAGCTAAAATGGAAAACACTGGGCAGACATTGAGACGAATCGTGCAACAAATGACGATTACTATTAATTATATATTTTGACAGCAATTTTCCCTATGACGATTACAAAAATATGTCCACTTTAAATACATACTGTGGCATTTTGAGTACATGTCATAACTATAAAAAAATTATTATCGTTGATTGAATTCTTTGTCCAGGTCAGGTGAGATCAAAGATTACGCAATCAAAACAAAAATTCTATAATCCGTTGATTGGCTTGTAACATGTAATAAAATTGTCCTTGCAGTGACTAATTAGTTTTATTCAGCAAATGAAGAAAAATGGATTGTTACAAACATTTTTTTACGATTTTTTGAAAATTCAAGTGACGAATTGGGTACGGGAAATACTCGTCACTTTCGAAAATCAATCGTCAATGACGAAAGTGACGAGCGCTAGCTAATACACTGCTTTTTCACACCACTCTTTTTTCCCCATTTTGAACTATATTCAGGATATATTGATAAAATTTCAGACTCAAGTGGAATAACTGTTAAAATTAAATGTCAAAAATTTGCACATCAACACTCAAAATCTTTAAGATTCCCTTGCAATTTGTCACACTACAAAGCCATATTCAACCTCTGGTATTATCTTCACTTTTTATCATACAAACAATTCATTGTCATGTGGGTTGCAGACTTAGTTTTAGCTAAGTTAGTATTACATCTTAGAGACTTAAGAGAACAAAAATTCCAATTTTAAAATAAATAGAACCACAAAACAGTGACCCGGCCACTAAATTTGGTCCACTGATTTTTATATTAATAATGTGCTACCCACTGAAAATTGTGTGCACACATTGGTAGCACAAAACAAATCTCTGTGTCTCACAGTCTGTATAATTTTTGTAATGTAACACTAGTAGTAGTAGTTCGAGATTCCTCTGCCATCCGACGGCTTTTTATTCGACTTGCTGGAGGCAAGCCTGGAGCCCAGGGTTGACAAAAAAGCGGGAAATACTCATATTTCCCAGGACGGCGGGAATTACCGGTATTTACTGGGAAATAAGATTGATTCTTAATTTGCAAATATAATGGTACATGAACCTGTACACATTGTGCACTTGTTTACTGCGCATAGTGTAAATTTCTTCGAGTTACAGATTATTGTGATATATCTTCTTATAAATAAGCAAATTGGACATTTATTTGGAATATAATATAGACTTGAGTTAATCTGTTTGTAAAATCTTCATATTTTACTCAAGATAAATTCTAAAAAAAGTGATCACTGTTATCATTTGGATTTAAGTTTCCCTGAACTGTTAGCCTTAGGATAAATTCTAAAACACTGAGTGATCACTGTTTTTTTTTAATCTTTTCTAAAGGTTATGGAAGATGTGTTAATTAGTTTGTAAAAACAAATTAAAAAAGTTAGTCATTACTATAGCATAAAGGAAATGCCCTTAGGATATTAGATTACATGTATACAACCTGGCAAAACAATCAGCTATTAATTGAAACTCTGAAACTGTATGATTGAACTGAAAAGTGTAGATCTATATAAAATTGTGGTGACAGTTTTAACATGTTTTTAATAAAAGTATTTTGTATAAATATTATGTTTATATGAAGATTACAATTTCAAAAGTTGCCTGAAGTCCTTCTTAATGGTCCTACACCTAGGCTGTATACCCATATTTATTAAACTGATGTCATTTTCAACATTGTGTTAAAATGTTAAATTTTTAGCAACTTTGAAGAAATTAATCATATCTAAAAATCATATTTCCTAGTATTTCTCGCTTGAGCTAAAATTTAGAGTATTTCCCCAGGACGGTATTTCCCGGTAATTACCACTGGGAATTCCCGGCCAACCCTGCTGGAGTCGTGGGACGTCATAGCACTCTCCATTTAAAGGAAAACAGCGGATTTGCAACTCCAACTCTGGGCGAAATAATAGGGTCTATGTGAAAATCGTGCTGTACTCGAGTACAACACCACTTTCTGAGGGTAAGATGGTTATGAATGAATAGAAAAATGATTGGTGAAGCGATTTATATTAAGGGTTTCGGATAGAAAATAAAATCCGATACTGCGATAGCCACGAAACGTGGAAATGTGTCGACCCAGAGTTGGAGTGGCAAATCCGCTGTTTTCCTTATGAAGAGTGCTCTGACGTCCCACGGCTCCAGCAAGTCGAACAAAAAGTCGTCGGACGGCAGAGGAATCTCGGACTATAAGTATCGTGCGGGTACCTATTTTGACGCGGACCAGAAATGACGCACCGAGATGCATTCGGGTTTTATTTATGAACCGCAAAACCTATGACCTCAGAGTTTGAGGTTTCTTCACGTTGACGTCAGTGTTCGCTGTTGTATCCTACAGCAGGTGGAAATCACACATAAACAAGGTTAGAAATCATCAAGTTTTGTTATCCATATAAAACCGCCATTTTTCCTTACGTCCAAAAGATCGTTTACTAAAATAGACCCACGATTGGCCTAAAGCCCTTCAAAGTGTTTTCATTAGTTTCCGTCTGCTGACAGGCTGGTTGGGCATATTAGGTCACTCGACTGTCATGTGGTGAGCATTCCGTACTAAAAAAATATTCACTGTCAAAGTGTGACAATCCCTTATATGATTTTCAATGAATATAACGAAATATGGCAAACAGGAATTAAGAACTGTTTAAATAGATCTTTTCTTTGGAGCAATTAAGAACTAATATATTGAACTGAAAATTATTTTAATACAGTTATGACATTTTTCACTGATCAGTATTTAAAATATATCATGTTAAACATGTCTAAAATATTGAATTAATAAATTTTACCATACTGTAACTTACTTAAAAAAATGGACGTTCATTATGGACAGTGCTGTTGGATCTGACATTTAAGTTGTTAATTTGGATGTTGTTGTTTGGATTTTACAACTTCGGACATTCGTCAAAGACAGTGGTTTCGAATGGACGCATTTTTTCGATTAGCAAGGTAAGCTATAGTGATAATATATTGATAGAATAGGAGGGCGTCATTTCCGGTCCCTGAACAAAATGTAAACACATTACCTGTGTACCAAGAAAACGTTGAAAATGGCATGAAAACAAAATAGTTATTAATTATATTGCAAATTAAATCGATAGAAAAGAATAAATTCTTTATTTGTATGCAGAAATTTTAAAACAACAATCTATCGTCAAACGCTAACAAACAATTATCTGCTTAGGTGCGTCATTACTGGTTCCACGGGGATAGTACACGGGGATAGTACTAGTAGCAGTGCACAAAACATGAAATGCGTCGTAGATCTGTTTATGTCGATTTAGATAATTAAAAGAGAACTATAGATAAATGCATAGCACAGCGAGAGTATGCATATGGAATGATTCTGATAAAAAGTGACAGATAACTTCTATTATTTACTCGTTTACCTACGTTCAAAATTCCTGCGGATAACCAGTTTGGGTGTAGCGGAAGCTTTGATTATAGCGACCCCTAGTAGAAATCAGTACCGATAACTCTATCACATTTTGCAATACAATCACAACAGATAAAAACTTTCGATGGAACTCCTTCTTCTTCTTCTTCCAATTTAGGAACCGGATTCGCACGTGAATGTATAAGGTTCCGCGAAAACTTTGCGCAGTATCGGGCAACACAGCAGCCTTTTTCAGACTATTTACAGGTAAAACTGACTCTAGGTTCGAAAAGCTTTTGAGTATGAGCTTTGTTAAATACTCTGTCTAATAAACAACCAACCAGAATACAGAATAAACCGTGTTCTACTTGGAAATTTTGTGACGGTTCGTACCTCACATATGTAGCAAGAAATTAGTCCTGATTACAAAGAAAACACTAGTTACGAAAAAGTTACAAAATAGCAGAGTAGTTACGTTACAAAGCAGTTGCATCCTCGGCCGCTATATTTCTCAATATAATATGAAGCAGGCATGGCCATGAATGCTCGCGAATCTGAAAAATATCTGGTAATTTCACGCTCATCCAGTGCATCAAAAAGTGTCGAGATTTTTTGGGCCGAAATATATCGGGGACGACTTTCTTATAGGGCCGAATCTAGTCTCATTCAATCGAACTGTCGTTCCTTACGAAATCTCAAAAGTTAACTTCCGCGTAGAAACAAAAATTCTTGTCAGTATGTCAGAAGAGATTTAATAAATTTAATAATATCAATATAAGTAAAACAAGCTAACAAAATGACTTATTACACACGGGTTCCGGGTTTCAGTGGTATCGGACGTACGAGAGAGGATACGAGACTTAGGATCACCTTTGCGCTTTGTGTTAAGAAGATCTTCATTAGTTGAGTGTGTTAGTGAGCTACACGGAACGTGTTTACAACGCGCATAATTTTTTTTTATTCATCAGTATGTGCAGCCATGTTTGTCAAAAAATCCTAAGTACACATTTTATACCATAAAGAGCTCGCTGACACTCGCATAATATGAAACAGGCACGGCCATGAATGCTCGCGAATCTGAAAATTATCTGGCAATTTCACGCTCATCCAGTGCATCAAAAAGTGTCGAGATTTTTTGGGCCGAAATATATCGGGGACGACTTTCTTATAGGGCCGAATCTAGTCTCATTCAATCGAACTGTCGTTCCTTACGAAATCTCAAAAGTTAACTTCCGCGTAGAAACAAAAATTCTTGTCAGTATGTCAGAAGAGATTTAATAAATTTAATAATATCAATATAAGTAAAACAAGCTAACAAAATGACTTATTACACACGGGTTCCGGGTTTCAGTGGTATCGGACGTACGAGAAAGGATACGAGACTTAGGATCACCTTTGCGCTTTGTGTTAAGAAGATCTTCATTAGTTGAGTGTGTTAGTGGGCTACACGGAACGTGTTTACAACGCGCATAATTTTTTTTTATTCATCAGTATGTGCAGCCATGTTTGTCAAAAAATCCTAAGTACACATTTTATACCATAAAGAGCTCGCTGACACTCGCATAATATGAAACAGGCACGGCCATGAATGCTCGCGAATCTGAAAATTATCTGGCAATTTCACGCTCATCCAGTGCATCAAAAAGTGTCGAGACTTTTTGGGCCGAGATATATCGGGGACGACTTTTTTTAGGGCCGAATCTAGTCTCATTCAATCGTACTGTCGTTCCTTACGAAATCTCAAAAGTTAACTTCCGCGTAGAAACAAAAATTCTTGTCAGTATGTCAGAAGAGATTTAATAAATTAAGAAATATCAATATAAGTAAAACAAGCTAACAAAATGACTCTTATTACACACGGGTTCCGGGTTTCAGTGGTATCGGACGTACGAGAAAGGGTACGAGACTTAGGATCACCTTTGCGCTTTATGTTAAGAAGATCTTCATTAGTTGAGAGTGTTAGTGTGTTACACGGAACGTGTTTACAATGCGCAGAAATTTTTTTTATTCGTCGGTATGTGCAGCCATGTTTGTCAAAAAATCCTAAGTGCACATCTTATACCATAAAGAGCTCGCTGACGCTCGCATAATATGAGATAGGCACAACCTGTTTAAGAGCGAAGCCTATTTGATGATAATGACAATTAAGAGGGAGGCATGAGAGGCGAATGCCTCCTAAAATACAGATGAAAATTGAAGAAAAAAATGTTTGTACATTTAGAACTATTTAGAACACCTTTTCAATAGACGAAAACTTTAAAAAAAAAAAAAAAAAAAAAAAAAAAAAAAAAAAAAAAGGGGGGGGGGGGAGTTTCTGGTCACAAATCTCAGTTAATAAAATAAAATCCAAATCACGATTCACGGAAATTAATATTTGCCATTTATGAATATTTCACAAATCACGGTGAATCAATATGAGCCATAAATCGAGGGTCACACGAGAATAAACCAAATCACAGATCATGAAAAAAAATGGTGAAAGAGAGAAAAAATAATGTATGCGTGGCAGTGTAAAGGGGAGTGAGGGTCAGATGAAATTGCAATGTTTTTAACCTTGCCATGGAAAATGTGTTAAAAGGCTTACCTGACAAAATCCGAGATCAGTTGTCCAGACATCATACACAAAACAAAAGCACTTCAAATGTACACATTTTTGAATCACGGGAAATGAAATAGATGTTCCTGTATACATAAAAACGATGCAGAGCTGTTATTCAACGATTGATACCAGCTCACAAAGTTTTCAGAGACAGGATAACCAAGAAGTGCATGCAATTTCATGTTTCCTCTCCGAAGCAGACGAAATGCAATACATCGGAACTCCTCGCGTTTTTCTCCAAGTGAACTTGTTTTTTTCACTTGGGGAAAGACGCGAGGAGTTCCGGATGATGTGTATTGCACACTAGAAAATGACGTCATCCATGTACACTAATTTTGATATTAGAAATTTCTTTTAGGTTTATTTCAATTGAGAAGAATTGAAATGGTTACAGATTTGCGAATTTCTTATTGAAATAATTTTTATTTTGTTTTTAAATACCACTTTGTTCTATAATTTCATACTTCCGGTGAAAAAATATTTAGCTATCAATAGGGCAATCGTAACTACTCGGCCATTCTCGCTACCCTGCAAATAACCTCGTATGCATTAGGCGTATAAATCGCACTACTTTTCACATGTCAGTTACATGAAAGTTTGATAAAGTTATATTTTAAAAAATTTTCTATATTTCAATTAAAGTTTTAATTAGTTTTGCATGATTAGATTTTACTTAGTATGTCTTCCATATTGGATTTTCGTGGACTATATTTTTGTGCGGCTTAACTTAACTTAACTTCCGGCAAACAATTTAAGAAGAATTTCTACTATGTACATTGTACGTACGAGGTTATTTGCAGGGTAACGAGAATGGCCGAGTAGTTACGATTTATCAATAGGGAAGTATGACTAATTACCAAAAATCGTATAGCCTATAGTTAAAAGGGCTCCGCCCTTTATTACTTACATTGTAAATCTTACAAAAAGTTACATGACTTGTCTGTATTTTTTGTAATTGGTTACAACTTTGAAATAATTACATAACTCTCTCACCTCCATGATATAAGTGAACTATTGTTGCAAGTGGCATTAAACACCATAACCTAACCCATCACTCTTCTGTATATTTTTTAATGGTTACAAAACAATCGGACTAATCTATTGCCATATCTAGTACGTCAATTTATAGTGTTGTTACTTGCGCTAAAACGGAATCAATACGGGTCCATGATTGATTTTTAAAGACTTTGTCATGCCTATGCACCTCTCTAGGGATAACTCATGGCGAGGAGTGCTCGTCTGCTCGATACAACATTATGTGATCAAGTTTGTCAGTGACTTGGGACAGGTCGGTGGATTTCTCCGGACACTGTTGAAAGTGGCATAAACACCATAACCCTAACCCTAGGGATAACCTAAAATAAGAACTGACTTTGTCAATACCCTGCCTCAGTTTCAGCTTGTTTGAAAGTTGTACTGGACATCTGTCCATCAAGGCTTGTTATATTTTTTTTTATCAGGATGGTGAAATGCAATTGTTTTTGGATATCGGCAAGCAAAAACTTTTCAAGCCTGTTGGCTTTAACAACGACTCAAAAGAGAGACCATATTCATATTGTTTACTCAGCAACATGAAAGGCATGCGAACTTTATAAACATATCAACCTTACCACAATACCTTGTACATGTATCATATATAATGTAGTAGTAAAGGATAAAACCACACCACACTTATGAAATAATGCTGTTCCAATTATTATACTTACTGATACCTATATTGTTACCGAAATGTTCAACTTAGCGGACTTGTATTGCAGAATTTTAGTATCAAAGAGTTCAAAGTTTATACCACCAGACTGCACATGTGCTACTGTCTCATTCGTATTGAATGCTCATGGCTGTGCTATCATTTATCCATTTGATAACAATGGTACTGCATGAAGACCTTCTTTGTTCCTCTTTAGAGTACGATTGTAGACTCTAGGGTTAAACGTGATAAACATGATTTAAAAGTTTAAAGTATTAAATTCCCGGATTAGATGCGCATGTACATGGTACGGTCTGTTTCACGTTTCTCTCACATTTGAACAATCTAAACCACGTATATCCCACGAGTGTCAAACAATAGATGGTCTTGGCGTTTATACAGACATTATAGAACATTAATAAAACAAAAAGTAGAAAACATATAACTATTTACAATGTGTGCATTGACTAAGAGCAAATTTAAGTCACTTGAAATAAATCCCTCAAAGGTTAAAGCAGAGATACAACTTTTGAAGGATTCAAGGTCTGGTGACAGAGCTTTTGCTTCTGGTAGTTTGTTCCAATCAGAAATAGTACGCGGAAAGACAGAATGCTTGTATAATTCTTTATTAGAAGACATTTCCCTTAAATTATACCCCACCACCACCGAATGCACCTGTCTGACTGAATTGACAGATTTGATGAAAATTCTACTAAACCCAATTAACTTTATATAAAAGTGTAAGACATGATTTTATTCTCCTGCTTTGTAAGCCTCCAAAATCAATTAATTGGAATTATAACTACAAAAACGGCAAATAAGACAAAAGGAACAAGCAAGAATGGACAATCCAAAGACACCGGTAATTGTGGGAACAATACACAGATCAAAGACACCGGTAATTGTGGGAACAATACACAGATCAAAGACACCGGTAATTGTGGGAACAATACACAGATCAAAGACACCGGTAATTGTGGGAACAATACACAGATCAAAGACACCGGTAATTGTGGGAACAATACACAGATCAAAGACACCGGTAATTGTGGGAACAATACACAGATCGATGACAAACTAAACAACAACAACATAACATACAAAGCTAAAAAGATGTGCAACGCAAAAAAAACCCCAAAAAACCCAGGTGCTCGCGAAGGATAAGCAATTCTTGTTTGCTATAGAATACCACAGGGACTCGCAGTTATATTTTCACATCACCAGGTATGTGTTAAAAAGAAGAAGGGAGGACACTTTGGGGGGGGGGGGGGGGCAAAAGTGAAAGTAGAGTTTCGGCACCTTTTTTCGCTTCAAAAACGGTTTAGTCTTTGTTCTTCCCATAAAATTAATGCAAATATCGTTGTTTTTTGCTGATTGACTGGTTTACAGTGGAATAACACTCGTTTTTAAATTCCAAGCGGTCTGGACAACTTCTAATCATACTCAATTCCGGTTTATACGGACTAGATATTAAGGTGAGTTTTCCTTGGTCGAAGGATTTACGTAAATAAACTGGCATTTTTGCGGGAAATTATTTACTCAATCTTGTCAAAAGATATTCTTAAAATGTTGTCTTCTTATATTTCCAGATTGATTGAGACAAGAAAAAAATATATTACAATTCAAGAGATTTAAGTTGTCATTTTATCCTACTTTTTTTAATTATATTTCGATTTTTTTATTTCTATCAATGATAAGAAGTTGTCCGGACCGCTTGGAATTTAAAAACGAGTGTTATTCCACTGTAAACTAGTCAATCAGCAAAAAACATCGATATTTGCATTAATTTTATGGGAAGACCAATGACTAAACCGTTTTCGAAGCGAAAAAGGGTCCCGAAACTCTACTTTAACTTTTGCGCCCCCAAAAAGTGTCCTCCCTTCTTTTTAACACATACCTGGTGATGTGAAAATATAACTGCGAGCCCCTGTGTAAAATACCCGCTGTGTTACTCATATAGTTGGTTTTGTTTTATGGTGTTTAACGCCACTTTCAACAATATTTCAGTTATATCGTGGCGGTCAGTTTTATTGGTGGAGGAAACCACCGACCTGTCGCAAGTCACTGACAAACTTTATCACATAATATTGTTTCGAGTACACCTCGCCATGAACAGGGTTCGAACTCACAACATTAGTTATGATGGGCACTGATGACACAGGTAGCTCTAAATCCAACTACCATACGATCACGACCACAACGGCCCGAACTCGTATAGTCAAGACCGATAGAAGTCTTGTCGGTGATAGAGAATAGAAAAAAATCTACGAAAAAGAGAAAAGATCTATTCCCATTTGAGAAATGGATATTTTGTAACTGACCAATAGTTGGTGGTCTCGACAGTAGAATAAAATACTGTTCCTATGAAATTACACAAAGCTTGATATGTTCTGTATACTGCTCATGAACATTCCTAAATTGGCCAGATACACGATGGAGATATAGCAAAACACGAAAAACGACAAAATCTCAGACAAAACGAAAAACATCATGAAAATATCACACATTAACGTAAACATCTATAACACAACTGCAACAAGTCAACAAAATAGCGATTAAGATGTTGAATAAACACGAAAATTAGAGGAAGGAATCAAGAAACGTCGTTATAGATAGAAAGTTCACGAACTAATATAGCAAAAACGAACAATTAATGAATAAAACGTTAAAAGATCTCTGAAAATATAACAAAAATGCAAAAAAACCAACTCATTTTGGACCCAAAATCTCATGGCCTGGTGACCTTCTATTGGGTAATCAAATGTAACATTTCATTCATTTGACTCTTAGGTTATTTAGTACCCCCACAGTGAGAACGCGGACGTGATAGACTACTTGGAGTAATACACTACATATCCGAAAACAACAAACTTTTGTTGTGTAGTTATTTAATGCACTCCCCTTATGGTAGGAAGGGGCCAGATAACCAGTGAAAGGGCTAGAAAATGATAAATCGGACGCGGACGTCCTAGAGAGCACCCCAAGGGCACTCACGTGACTTCCAGTTCCAGGGGAAGGCCGATTAGAGACGTTTGATGACGTCATTTCCGGTCAAAGGCCCCACTAGGGCGGATATTGCGCAACTTCCGGTTGCGCATGTGTGCACCCTTCCAAGGAAACCCTTCGGGCACATCACATCCGGTAGCCATGTCGGTCATGCGCAATGGTACATTTTGTACTACTACTATAGAAAAAAGCGCGGGAACTGGTTGTGCATGCGCACGCAATCACTTCCGGTCACGTCACTTTCGGTGACGTCACTTCCGGTAGATCTACCCTTCGATCCACCCGAAATATGACTTGAACCGTACTGATATACTACTGTCCTTTTTCTTTTGGCCATTGTGTTGTCTGTCCTTCTTCGATCTACGAATTCTGATTACCCTTTTAGTATCTTCAAACTCTTCTCATTAGTAAGAATTACACGGATTACAAAATTCAAAAGTGGGTAAATGGGCGAACCCGATACTAAGCGGTCACCAGTAGAAACACAAGGAAAAGGCGAATCATAAGAATAGATTAAAAACTCGGTGAACAAGAGTTTTATACTGATTCTTTTAATTGATACTCACAGAAGGCTAATAATTCACACTTAATTATTGAATTTGTTGATCATGAGATGTTTTCATCGTTACCATGGTGATAATTGTGAAGTATAATCCCTCCTCAATATCTACAGTATACATTTGGATTTAAATCTACTACCGCAAGTGCTAAATGGAAAACTTGTTATAATCTTTTTTTTCCTTGATTTTAAAAAGCTTATTTTTTGATAATCAAGATCCTATTTTTTATAGTATGGGAAAACAGACAAACAGTAGGCTCTCGAGGGGTGTGGGATGAGATTGTAAGATCACCATCAACAATTCTTTCAATTCAGTGTGAAGTTATGTGGTAATTCGACGCAATAAGAAGAGTTTGAAGATACCAAAGGGGAAATCAGAATCTGTAAATCGAAGAAGGACAGACTACATACTTCCTAAATGAGAAAAAGGACAAAAGGACAAACAACAATCTACAAGACATTACAGACAACTAAAGATCGAGCAACACCAAGCCCACTAAATACCAGGAGTGAAATTAGGTGCGTGCTTCGAAAGGGTAAGCAGTTCCTGCTCTACCAGTGGCACCCGTTGTAGTTAGAGTAAGAATACGGATGTCACTAGTGGAGCAGGAACTGCTTACCCTTCCGCAGCACCTGAATTCATCCCCGGTTTTTATTGGGGTTCGTGTTGCACGATCTTTAGTTTTTTGCGTAGCGCTTTGTAGATCGTTGTTTGTCCTTTTGTTCATTTTTTTTTCGTCATATTGTTTTCTGTCCATCTTCGATTTCCGATCTTGATTACCCCTTGGTATCTTCAAACTCTTCATACTTTCATATGATTAAAAGGAATTAATATATTTTCTGATAATGGAATTCAATCAACCCTAGTTACTAATATTTCTCAATTTACCATCTTGAGCCTCATCCTAGAATATAGACACATTTAAATCTTGGTAGAAACTGTGAACTCACACACTATTAGCAATGTTCTGCCTCTTTACATGTACGAAGTTGCTGGTGAGTAAACTGTCTGGTTATTTCTGGTTCTTTATTATTTCATCTTAACACGTTAGAGCAAGGGTCACAATAGTTTTATAATTAATTTTCGAAGTATTCAGAAAAGTTTATTTAATTCTATGAAATCTAATTAAAATTATTGTTGTTAAATCTCTGTTTATTTTATATCTTGCGCGATGCGCTAACAGAAAAAAGAACAAATAAATGAAAAATAAGATAACAAAACATCTAATTTTTTCGTAGTTATCATGCTGTCGATTAGCGATGGTTTGTTTGGTTTGGTTGGTTTATGGTGTTTAACACCACTTTCAACAATATTTCAGTTATATCGTGGCGGTAGAAGAAAACCGTAGTACCTGGTGAAAACCACCGACCTGCCACAAGTCACTGACAAACTTTCTCACATAATGTTGTACCGAGTACATTTCGCCTGAGCGGGATTCCAACTCACACCGTTAGTGATGATAGGCACTGATTGCATAGATAGTTGTAAATCTAACTACCATATGACCACGACAACGACGGCCCCGCGATTATCGATAATTACAATTAACATTATAATACATGAATTAATTTTGATATCTAATTATATTAGCTTGATCAAATTGTTCCATTTGGAAAATAATAATATAGGTACACATGTATAGAGTATTTTTTTTCCCACACGATAGAAAAATTATCAAATTCGGTCAAAACGAAAACACTGTAGTAAATTTAACAATATCAGTTAGAATGAATTTATTAAACAACTTTATTAAGAAAAAATTGGTGGAATGTGCTAATGTGGGTCACGGCCACGGGTCACTGTAATCGGGCGGCTGTATCTCCGATTTCTATGTAAATTTACGAGTTGAAGTTGCGGCTGTATCGAGAAACAGATACGGTGTTGAAAAAACTGTTGATACTCATAAAATATTGATAAATGCAATCAAATTTTATGTTTGTCTTCAAGAAATATGATAGACAAAACCACGTGTGAAGTTTTATGACGAAATATCTCCGATTTCTATGTAAATTTACGAGTTGAAGTGGTAATTTTAGCGATGTATTTTTTTTTTATCTTGGACAAGAATAATGAGCGTCCTGATTGGATGACCGATATAAAACACCCTGACTCCGCATGGTAAAAAGATGCATGTAAAAGAAATCTATGTTATATTTATTCATTTGTTTGATTCTGGAATATTGTTGATCATTGATTTAAACAAGAAAAAAGGGGAAAGGGGGGGGGGGATTTTATTTGTGAATTTTACAGTTAGATAAATGTTATGTTTCGACAGTTTAAAGAGAAAAATAAAAATTTGTTGCGACTAAAGCTTTAATCAGCGTTAAAAATTTAACAAATATCAGTAGTTTTGTAAATAGAAAATCAGAATTTATTATTTATTAATTTATTATTAATGATACAATCTTATATCCCTTGGGAGGGGGAGGGGGGCTATGATGAAAATTTGAAATAAAAACACAGGACCGGATTTTAAGCAAAAATAATATGAAATATTGACATCCACACTTGCCTTTTGGACAGCACATTTCTGTGTCCACACTTGTTTGATTGTAATAAAAACGTAGATATCAAATTTGGAGCGCATAACGCATTTCTGGAATAACCATCATCAGGTACGCTCAAAATCGACAGATTGGAGGGCCAAATAATTTATAAAGTTTTGTAAGCAATAATACCAAAGGGCCTAAACAAGCTAGCCAAATTCAGCTAAGGTCACCTATGTATGAGGGAAGAGAACCTTAGTTTTATTAGAAATTTCATTATTTCAGAACTATAAATTTCAGTAGTAAATATATCTGATAAACCATGTCAGTGCCGTAGCTCTGACTACTGGGCGGATGATAGCCTCAGGGACTAATAGTGGGCGGATGATAGCCTCAGGGACTAATAGTGGGCGGATGATAGCCTCAGGGACTAATAGTGGGCGGATGATAGCCTCAGGGACTAATAGTGGGCGGATGATAGCCTCAGGGACTAATAGTGGGCGGATGATAGCCTCAGGGACTAATAGTCCATAGGCAGAGGTATCGACCCAATCATAGTAATAAAAACGTAGATATCAATTTAGTACACACAACGCGATAGAGTATATTTTATTCTCCACCTCTAGGGTCACCATAGCTTGATGACGATATCTCAATTATCAACATTCAACCCAACCAGTTTTCCTATTTTGACCAACTATTTCGAAGATATATATAAGGTGACTTAACTCAACTACATGTATATAGTCAAACCTGTATTAAGAGCTCACATTTGGGATGAAGAAAAAGTGGCCTTATAAGGCAGGTGACCTCTTAAAAGAGGTCGAATTTATATGAAATTTACTATTACAGGACAAGAAAAAAGTGACCTTTATATATATGTAAGTAGTTGAGTTAAGTCACCTTTCATTTTATTTGTAATCATTTCAAGTTTAAGCTGATTTAATTTTTATTACAGATCTGTTATTTTGTTGCTCGCACCCTATCCGTCGTTGTTCCAGGTATGTATTGACTGCTATCGTCATCGAATATTTCTTCCGGGTGATAAACGGGTTTTTAATGAAAAACGATATCTGTGTAATCAGTCGTTTATACATAGGGGAAAGACACACGATAGCCACACATGATAATAAAAAACCAATCGTAATTAAATATAGAAAAACTAAACATGTGGCCAGAGAATAAGAAAAGAGAGAGAGAGAGAGAGAGAGATGAGATCCACTTTGTACTAGACCAACATGCTTAGTCAGATTTTTATAGTACTAGCTTATACTGAAACAACAATCCGCGTATAGAAATATCGCCCCCATTCGGACACATTATCCTGATTCCGAACCAACCAGTCTTTGATCTTTCTCCTTAATTCTGCGTGCTTAGCGGAGAAGCAACAAATACCAGTTTTATAGTCTTTGGTTTAACCCGATCGGGGCTCGAACACATTATCTACCGCACTCGAGGCGAGCACGCCAACCATTACACACCACCGATGCGGTTATAATCAACGTGAATAACCATAGACAAATAAAGGTGAGCATTACGGACCCCATTTAAAACGGTAGTGGCTCTAGAAAGGTAACTTGTTAACAATGGTTAAATGGTAATACATTTCGTAAGCGATATAAAAGCGACGGAGACAGCGCAAACAGGTCCAGAATCATCTGTGAGACATACGCAGTGGAAACAAATCCTAAATCACAGTCGAGACAGACACTGCGTGTAGTAATCTCCCAATCCATGATGGCGATCGTAATACTTCTTAATCACCCATTTAATTAAATCTGCCAAAACAAGTAACACACGACAATGCAAAGGTTTAGAAAGACAGAAACCCTCAAGAAACAATTGCATGATATCTCTGCTTCCAACTCACGAAATTTTGCATCGTCAAAATAAACCATTACATGCATTCACTACAATACATTGAGACATTTAGTCACAAAAAAAATAATAATAAAAACAAAAACAAAAACTTAGATATCTAATTGAGTGCACACGATGCGTTTCTGAAATAATTATCATCACGTACGCTCTCAAGGCCGTAACTAGGTTTCATTTCTAGTGAGGCAAGGGATCTGACAGAGCCCTGGTAGGGGGTCCAGGGGAGCTAAGCCCCCCACCCCACCCCACCCACCCCATGAAGCTGCGGTTTATTTGAAATTGCAAGGGTAATTTGGCTGTGAAAATGATTGAACACATGTAAGTGGTTGCTTTAGTAGTCAAAATTACCATCCAACTGACATGGTATTCATGGCTTGATAAAGAAGGAAGTTATGCAGCGGTTATGTGTTCAATGAAAAAAAGCAAATCGAAATAAATTCAACACTTTAGTACGACAATGTGCGATACATGTAATAGGTATGATTAAGGTATGCCCACTTCGTAATACGGCGGGGCATACAACAACTACCGTATTCAATGGCGATGCCAGAACCACAAGAATCTGCCGAAAACAAATATTTAGGTCATCGCATGCTTTTTACACTCGAAAATCAACGCAGTCATACAAGAAAAGCTTTAATTACCAAAATTATATGAAAACAAAATAACTATGAAACAGATGCCCTGCCTACGAGATGTAGGGTCATATAATATATGTCTGGCACCATAGCTGAGAAACTGAAAAATGCAAAATACCCCACATAATGACATTTGACTAGATCTGTATGTGATGTCCTTAAAACATTTCCAAACAAGTGATTTTAACGTGATTATGTTCATGTGTTTTAAGTTATTGCACGGAAACCACTTTTTGAAAGTCTGAGACATAATAAAAACAACAAATATGCTGAAGTGCAACTAAATTTCAACTATTTCTGTTGAGGCGTTCTCGATCTATTCCACGGAAACATACTCCGGGACGGACGGACATGGGTAAAAAATTATTCCGACCCCTGAAAACCTAGGGATAAAATGATATAACTTGCACAACATAACCCTCGACCAATATACAATTTCCGTGGGAAAGTCGGAGTTCATAATAGGTGATGGGTTTATGAGTTCGATAAAGGACGTGCAATCCCCACTGCATTTTTGGCACTTCCAACTATAAACTGTGGTGAATTTATAGCTACCTACAATGTTAGGTGACCTTGCTACCGATGACGACCCCTCTTGAGCTGCTGATACCCGTGCAACCATGAAAGCAAGGGGGTCGATGCAAGGGAAGAAAGGAATCATTGGGAAAGGAGACTGATGCCTTGGATCCAGATGAACATATTGATATGGTTGCTCTTATGTTGGGGCCAACGGCTTCGTGTTGTGTGTGGGGAGAGGGTGTCACGTTGCATTGAAGATCATGCGGTGAGCTCTGTAAATCTGTTTGTAATATGTTACATCGGGTGATTTTGTATTGTCTTCGTGTCATTACCTCATATCCGTTATCTCGAGTATTTCATCACTAAAAGTAATAATTTTTTTATTAGAATAACGAAAAATCCAAATATCTTTTAAACTATAGATTTTTGAACAGCAAAATCAACGAGAGTTTTATTTAGAATTAGGAGTGCTAATTAAAAATGTTACAGTAATGCTTCTTATTGTTTTGGCTGAGGCTGCACTCGGATGAAATTTTGTATTTTGATCCTATTTTGTTGTGATTTTTCGGGTGGGAGTAGATGTACTTTATAGAAGAGCAATCCGTACATCAGGTATCTTTCCTGTAAAATCTTTCTCTCAGCCACGTGTACTTTAGACGAACCTGACAAGCATTTCTCTTATAAATTATTGTTATATTTTGTATTTTTTGTAAAATGGGTAAAAAGTCTGACTTATCTCCGGAATGCCAAAAGTTTGTAAAAAAGTTGTTTGCCTTTTTTAGTTTTAAAGGAATAGGCAACGAAGAAGCCAATTGTCTCATTTGATAGGGTATATCAAAAGACATCTAAAGCTTTGGGTGTGTCCTACACTTCAGTGCACCGTATTATGAATGGTAAGAGGCTTGTAAGTCAAATAGACCCAAAGATAGAGCTAAAATTTTGGACGACTTTGATCATTGTGTTATTAAAAGAACAATCCACGGTTTATATTCACGGAAAATTACTCCGACCATCTCAATAATACATAAGGAAATAAAAGATTCTATTAAAATATCAAAGTCTAAACTTACTCTAACTCTCATTGATCTTGAATATACTTATAAAAAAATAGGTGATAATCGAAGAGTTCTGTACGATCAAGTTTCTATTATCAATGATAGGTGTAATTATCTGAGAAAGATCAAATCTTTTAGAGGAGCAGGGTATGATATCGTGTACATGGATGAAGCATGGGTTAACCAAAATTACTGCACAGATTATATGTGGCTTCCGAATGATGGGTCTGATGCCCCAAAAATACCATCGGGTAAAGGCAAACGTTTGATTGTTTTGCATGCAGGTACGCGACGTGAGGGTTTGATTGACGGCTGCGATTTAGTGTTTCTGACCAAATCAAAGGATGGTGACTATCACCAGGAGATGAATAGTGTTGTCTTTCTTGAGTGGTTTGAAAATCAATTGATGCCTGCTCTGAAAATCCTAGCTTGGTTGTGTTTAATAATGCAAGTTATCACAATGTTAAAACAGAAGATACGGTGTGCCCAAATTTTAGTCAGAATAAAGCTGTTCTCCAAAACTATCTTACACAACACAACATTCCTTTTTCTGCTACTGATACCAAAAAAGTATTATATGAAAAAATAAAACAAAAAAAGACCCCAGTAGTTTATAAAACAGATAAAATTGCTAATTTACATGGACATGAAGTATTAAGAACCCCCGTTCGACACTGTGAACTTAACCAGATAGAATTAATATGGGCGCAAGTCAAAGGTTTCCGATTAAAAGATGTTAAAGAACCCACGTACACCGCTTTCGAAAAAATTACAAAAGATGTGTGGACAAAAACAGAAGAACATGGGGTCAAAATTGAAAAAGAATACTGCAAAGAAAACTGTATAGATAGAAGTGTCATAGAACCTATTATCATTGATTTTTGTGATGATGACTCGGATGACGATACGGGTTGAATCGGATAAATATCACGTTAAAGCCAATGCCGAAAATATTTGGAACATGTGTCTGCCAATTCATTAAGGTTTAAGACCAGTTGCAACTGTTGAAACTATCTGGGGTCAGATGAATTATTTAACTTATATTGATTATAACACATAAATAATACGCAAAACAACTTGACACACACAAAATAAAAAGATAAACAGGGACAGTTTATAATCCAACCGAAAACCAAACACAAAACGGGCTTCGTACTCATGAAAAGTCAAAACAAACAAACACAAAGGTCGAAACTTCGGATTTCTGTTTTGGATAAGCATTTCGAAGTGGAATAGGTTAAATATATATTCCCAAACTTTTAGCTCACGTTTGAGTTGAAAGATATAACTTGGTTTAGTAGAATAGTTACGTAAAACAATTGCAAGTATCAATGATTCATCAATAATTTTTTGCAGTTTTTAGGTATTCTTTTTACCAATGTTAAGTTGAAGGTTTGGTAAAAAATAGCTAAAAAAATGGCATTGTTCAATGTCATAATCTACCCCTCCTCCCAAAAAAAAATCAATCCTCCAATTGATCTCTGAGGTTCTATAATATAAAAATGTACTAATTTTACGAGCATTTTTTAATTAGGAAGTTGCACAATCTCAAAACTAATTTTTCGTTCCATTTCTTACATGTATATAAATTAAAAATGTCATACAGAATCGAACAAAACGACAATGATATATTCTTCATAGTATATGATGTATGAAGACTTCATTTTTTCACTATTAAAGACAGAAGTGCTATATATTTAGTGAAAAAATAAAAATAATGAAAAATGTCCCAGTCCAAGCAATTTTTACAGGTAAAATATTTTACAGGTAAAAATCAATGAACTCAATAGTGCTTGTAGGAGATGGTGACGGGCTCTACGGAGAACAATGGAATCTTTCGGGTGACCGTCGAGTGTCTATTGTCCTCAGGGATTAAAACCCACGGCCGCAGGCTGTTCTTTTTTATAGACTTATTCCCTCCATATTTCATAAAACTTTGTCAAAATATACACCCAAAAACTCCTTTAAAATGCGATTTTTCTATATGAGCAGGGCCAAATACGTTCACTTTCTGGTCTGCAAACTTCCAAATTAAATTAACACCCTTGATTCTCTACACAACTCTCGTTTACACTTCTACTTTAAAATCTACAGTTTAAAAGATATTTCAAATTTTCGTTATTCTAATCAAAAAATTATTACAGTTCTTAACGGGTGAATAAGATGTCACGGTGCATTTTAGAATTTTTTCGATGTACACGTGGAAATTTGTGTATGAAAAATGACAATATACAACTTGCACAAACCCAATTCGGACTGTCCTGCTTTTTTTTTTTCGGCAAGACCCTGTTTTCAACCAAATATCCATTTCGTACAAGAAGTGTCGTCAATGTAAACAAACTACATCACGTATGACATAATGTAACTAAATGAGGGATGTCTACGGTTTGATTGTTTGTTTGATGGTGTTTAACGCCACTTTCAACAATATTTCAGTTATATCGTGGCGGTCAGTTTTATTGATGGAGGAAACCGGAAGACCCTGAGAAAACCACCGACCTGTCGTAAGTCACTGACAAACTTTATCACATAATGTTGTACACCTCACCCTGATCGAGATTCGAACGATGGCCCCTGGATGCTGAGTAAACTCCGACGTACAATAACATACGGAATATGCGGACTATTATACGACTGGAACAACGGGATACTACTTAGGCAAAATCAACATAAAAGGATACACAAGAAACAAGACACCTTTGTAAATCATTTATTTAAAAAAAAAAATTACGGAATTTTTAATGAGGCAAAAGATGATTAACACTAGGTAACACAATTTTCAAGTATTTCTACTATTCGGATTGTGCATATATTGTGTATATACACTTTGTTATCATTATTATCTGATCTAATCAAATCAAATCAATATATATAATAAAAAAATGTCCGTGCCGAAGCACCGACAGCTGGGCAGATGATACCTTGGAGGACTAATAGTCCATTAGCTGAGATATCGACCAGCTGGCAGTAATAAAAACGTAGATATCGACCAGCTGACAGTAAAAAAAAACGTAGATATCGACCAGCTGACAGTAATAAAAACGTAGATATAGAATAAAGTGCGTTTCTGGAATAAACTTCATCAAGTATGTTCATAATTGAAAGATTGGAAAGCCAAATAATTTAAAAGTAGATATATAATAAGATAGCAATACAACATATAGGGATGACCACAAGACAAGCGATTTTAATTTGAATCTACTAACCCGTGGGTCAGATGATTTAATATACGAAGAAAATATTAATATCATCAAACACGTTTTCAATTTTATTAAATCTTCAAAAAGATTCCTTTTAGTATAATTACTCGATAATTATCTACTCTCCAACCTCGTATTCATCCAACACAACCTTTGTATTAATTCGTTAATTATTTACAATATATCTCTATATGTATTATATGTATGCTCAGAATGATCATTATACTATGTGAATTTATTGTATAAATGGGAGAAGACTTCATAAGTTGGTAAAACTTGTGTCCTATCCCTTTTGTTAATTTAACAAATAAAATCATCATAAACTAAGACCACATGGCTTACATTAGCCATTCCATTTAAGGAATATTTGAAATTTTTGAACAGGTTATACGATATAACCTGGTTTGGAGCGGTTTACGCTTAGTAAACGGTGAAGTGGTTTATGAAAAGAGTAAACTGTACCAAACCAGTACAAGTATAACCTGTTCAAAAATTTCAAATATTCCTTATAATTGAATTTTTACAACACAATTTAACGATTTCTCGATTTTAATTACGATTATTTCATGTGGCTATTTGAATTTGTCGTTGGCGAATGAATATGTTGGTGACGTCACAATACCAACCCAGGTTATCGAGCATAACCAAAATTTTCTCCATGTGGATCAGCCAATCAGATTACAGTATTCAAATCAAATTAAATTATATCTGTTTGGATAGGACTATTTTATTTCATATTTCCTTAAATAACTGTAACCTTATTTAAATAAATGAAGTATCAGATTTTTAGTCTTACCAATGGTCGGTCATTCGTTCATCATCTGTTGTGCTTCGTAACGTGTTTCCCGTTTATTCTGATATCAGCGTATTAATGCTTGCTTGAAATTATTAACACACCGGTAGGGAGGATGCTTTGAATAGGGTTAGGGCTATGAGCGGGATTCGAACTCGCAACGTTAAGCTTTGAATACTATGGCTTGTTGTTGTTGAAATGAATATATTTGACAAAAATATGCTTTGGTGTTTTATGTAATAGCTATATGCTTTAGATCTTTGTATCGGTCAAATATATTTTGCTTTGATTGCATGTTTCATATATCGAGAAAAAGGTTTGAAGATACCAAAGGGGTAATCACAATACGTAAATCGAAGAGACGGATATACAATACAATGACCAAAAGAAAAATGACAAGAGAACAAACAATGATCTACCAAACACCACACAGAAGACTATTTAAGATTGAGCAACGCGAACCCCACTAATAACCGCGGGGTGTACTCAGGTGCTCCACTAATAACCGCGGGGTGTACTCAGGTGCTCCACTAATAACCGCGGGGTGTACTCAGGTGCTCCACTAATAACCGGAGTGTACTCAGGTGTTCCGTAGGGTTAAGCAGTTCCTCGTTCACAAATATAGTTTATTATATGTAGAATACTGTTTTGTGTTAGAATTAGGGTAGAGTTATGGGTGTCTAACGCCAGTTGTAACAATATTTCAGCTATATGGCAGTTTATGTGGTTGTTTGATGAAAACAAGTAACCGGAGAAATACACCACCTGTCACTGATGAATTTTTATCAAAAAAGTTGTATCGATTAACATAAGCACAGCGGAATCGATCTCACAAACTGTTATATATATATATATATATATAGTGATACCCACTGATTTAGTATGTAGATCTAAATCTAATTACCACACGATCGCGGCAACGACAACCCTTTGCTGGTTTTTTTTAATGACATTTGAATGATAAACTAACTTATTTCAATAGAAACTTATTTACTTATCCTCTTCATCCCCGATGGGACAAAAGACATTAACAATTTGCCGCCATCTTCCACTGTTCTTTGCAATGTATTGAATTTGGCCCATAGAAAAACCATTCCCTGCAGCCCTGATGTTATTGTCCTCCTCCATGTTGTTCTTGGTCTCTTTTTCAGGAGAAACCTGTACATTTATCTGCAGAGGAGACAATACGTATGGCGACTGCAATGATTATTTCTACGACGAAGGCTTCGGATCGTTAGAACATTGCCTTGGGTCGTGCAAGGTTAACACATGGTGCAATGGAGTTGCTTATGTAGAAAATAAACAATTGTGTAGAAGATTTACATGTGGATCGTCGAAATCTGTGAATTTCGACTCCATCTTCTATGCCATATCTTGTATAGGTAAGTAATAAAAGTCGTATTTTAACAAGGCTTATGTAGATAGCCAAGGTAGATACACATATCTTGTTCAAGGAAGGGACAAATCTTATTTTGCTTAAAACACCACTCTGATTCTACCAAAAGTTCTTTGAAACTGATATAATCAAAATGCTAGAGGTTTTGATTGATGCAATGTTTGGTGTACGTGTTTTCCAACAGATAGTCGACATTTCTTTGCGTATCAATTGACGCCACGATATATCTGAAATATTGCTTAAGGTGGCGTTAAACACCAATCAATCAATCATTTGCGTATCAATTGTGATCCTCTTCTCGCCGACTTGTGCCTTAATTCGTATGAGACAAACTTCATATAGGGACCTCTCGTGTAATTTCCCTTTCCTTTAGACATATAATGCACTTTAACTAAATAATTTTAAGTTTGGTAATTTTGTTGCTCATATTTATCCCATTGAGCTTGATATAAAGGATACCACAGATATAGCTATAAATGCTTCATACCTCGACCTACACATAGAAATTGACAGTTAGGGACGGTTATGAACGAAGCTTTACGACAGAAGAGATTTTCTCATTGATAACTTTTCATCAATATACATTCCAGCAACATTCCAGCAACACCTGCATATAGAGTATATATCCTTCCGGAACAAATACGTACATCCCGATTTGCAGCAGGGTTGTATAACCCATTCTTTGGTTTTCTGTGTGGTGTTTTGTAGATCAATGTTTGTCCTTTTTGTTCTTTTCATTTAGGTATTGTATTGTCTGTCCTTCCTCGATTTACGGTTTCTGATTACCCCTTTGGTATCTTCAGACTATACTTGTAAGAAGAGTTTGAAGATACCAAAGGGGCAATCAGAATCCATATATTGAAGAAGAACAGACAACACAATGGCCAAAAGAAAAAGTACAAAAAGACAAACAACGATCTACAAAACATACATATAAAACTAAAGATAGAGTAACACGAACCCCACTAAAAACCGGGGGTGAACTCAGGTGCCCCTGAAGGGTAAGCAGTTCCTGCTCCACTAGTGGCACCCGTCGTGTTAATCTAGTTACAAACCCGGTAATAAGTCGTGAATGAGGAAAGAAAAGTGTTTACGACAAGTGGAACATATCCGTGGTCATTTGTGACACAGATATTCCATAACGGTCAACCAAGTCATGGTGACGACCGTAAAGTTTTCGAAGTGATGTAAAGTATCAAATGAATGAAAACTATGTTTATAATGACGATTTTTTGTTTAAGATTTAACATTCTTCACAGGTTTTCATACTTATATTTTAATTCATGGAAAAATATAATATTATACATATTTGAATTCTGCTTCTATTCATTTTTGCACACGATGGCCCAATTTTCATGTGGCTTATGGCTAGTTTATAAGATACTATTTATATCTTGGTCATTGTATGAAGAGTTTGAAGACACCAAAGAGGTAATCAGAGTCGGAAATAGAAGGTATTGTTTGTATTTTTTCAATTTACGGCTTCTGATTACACCATTTGATAATTTCGAACTTGTCGTACTTGACATCATACTGGATGTTGCCATGTTGGTAGACATTTAAGGAAGTAAACACAAGACACAGGATGAAAACAAACAAACACAAGACACAGGATGAAAACAAACAAACACAAGACACAGGATGAAAACAAACAAACACAAGACACAGGATGAAAACAAACAAACACAAGACACAGGATGAAAACAAACAAACACAAGACACAGGATGAAAACAAACAAACACAAGACACAGGATGAAAACAAACAAACACAAGACACAGGATGAAAACAAACAAACACAAGACACAGGATGAAAACAAACAAACACAAGACACAGGATGAAAACAAACAAACACAAGACACAGGATGAAAACAAACAAACACAAGACACAGGATGAAAACAAACAAACACAAGACACAGGATGAAAACAAACAAACACAAGACACAGGATGAAAACAAACAAACACAAGACACAGGATGAAAACAAACAAACACAAGACACAGGATGAAAACAAACAAACACAAGACACAGGATGAAAACAAACAAACACAAAAACACACAACACAGAAAACTAAAAAGATAAACATGGACCCGACCCAAAACAGGAGTGGACCCGACCCAAAACAAGAGTGGACCCGACCCAAAACAAGAGTGGACCCGACTCAAAACAGGAGTGGACCCGACTCAAAACAGGAGTGGACCCGACCCAAAACAGGAGTGGACCCGACTCAAAACAGGAGTGGACCCGACCCAAAACAGGAGTGGACCTGACTCAAAACAGGAGTGGACCCGCCCGAAACAGGAGTAGACCCGACCCAAAACAGGAGTGGACCCGACCCAAAACAGGAGTGGACCCGACCCAAAACAAGAGTGGACCCGACTCAAAACAGGAGTGGACCCGACCCAAAACAAGAGTGGACCCGACCCAAAACAAGAGTGGACCCGACTCAAAACAGGAGTGGACCCGACTCAAAACAGGAGTGGACCCGACCCAAAACAGGAGTGGACCCGACTCAAAACAGGAGTGGACCTGACCCAAAACAGGAGTGGACCCGACTCAAAACAGGAGTGGACCCGCCCGAAACAGGAGTAGACCCGACCCAAAACAGGATTGGACCCGACCCAAAACAAGAGTGGACCCGACCCAAAACAAGAGTGGACCCGACTCAAAACAGGAGTGGACCCGACCCAAAACAGGAGTGGACCCGACCCAAAACAGGAGTGGACCCGACCCAAAACAGGAGTGGACCCGACTCAAAACAGGAGTGGACCCGACCCAAAACAAGAGTGGACCCGACTCAAAACAGGAGTGGATCCGACCCAAAACAGGAGTGGACCCGACTCAAAAGAGGAGTGGACCCGACCCCAAACAGGAGTGGACCCGACTCAAAACAGGAGTGGATCCGATCCCAAACAGGAGTGGACCCATGGGTTCGCCAAATGTAAGCAGTTCCTGTCTCGCATAAGACACCCGCCATCTTACTCATACATTGCAAAATTAAATCCAACAATCCTCTTAATTCCTTATTAGATTGTACATTTCTTACTACTTTACTGTTTGTTATAGGATTAACACCATTACTTTCTTTATTATATTGACAATATTACAATATTAAAGAACGAAGTATGATAATTGTAAGGATCAATCAATGGAATATATCTTTGTGTATTAAATATTATATCGAGTGATTCCAGTAAGTCCTTAATGAAGCAATAGATTCTAGAGTATTATAGTCTCATAAAGACAATATATGTACAATATACCGAGGATTTAATATCATATCAGGATGGCATTAATTATATTATTTGAACAATATATTCCAGAGGAAATGGGAATGTAGGGAAATTATTCCGGTGACTTAACCTATTATATCGAGTGCATTTGTGAAACAATAAATTCCAGAGCATCAGAAATAAACAGTGTTATGTCAGAGTGTAGTTAAATTGTTGTCGGATAGTTGTTATGTTTATTTATTTAATTTTCTTGTCTAAAAATATGTTTAATTTTTTTTTTTTTAATTTTAAAATTACATTTTTTTCATTAATTTGTTTTGTATTTGTTTGTGGTTTTATTTGTTGTCATGGAGTGAATGGGAAATATGGTATTTGTGTCTTATTCGTTTAAATGGTAATGCACGTATCTTTGCCAGTTAATCCATCAAAAATAGATTTATTCTATTTTGTATACTCTAAACGTAGGTAAAGCAATCCAACGTGTGTTTCTTGTCAACCATTATACCATACCACACGCGTAATATATATAAAAAAAAAATTCTGTATTTTTTAGTTGCAAGAACAGAAACCATCAGGGGTAAGTATATAACACTTTTCAAATGAGATTGAATCGCAGAATGGTGGTATTTTTTAAAATTATTTTTCGAAACAGACTAAAAAAATAAGTTACGCTTCCCAAAGCTAACTTAACAGTAGCACTCAATTCGTTCATTGGTAGAAATAATATACATGTACTTGAGGAAAAAAAACAGTCATCAGAGTCTCTGAACTAACCGTGAAACTTAAAGGAAATCAAATATGAGAGCTCGAAATAGAACTCGAAGTGTAACGAGATGTTCCGTTAGGGTCAGTTGCTCATCTGTAATTTATGACAACCGTCGCGAACGTGTCATATTGTTTTTGAAATTGCTATTTACACGTTTGTATTAAGCATTTGACTCGCCATTTCTTATGTTCATGAACTGATTCCGATTTGTCAAAATATATATACCAGGTATTATTAATGCATGAAGTCGATGCAGTATAAAGAAAAGATACATGTATAGAGTATTCAGAAGTTGTAGTTCTAAAAGACAATACAATGTCCAGAAGAAACGGGGGGGGGGGGGGGGGGGAAACAAGACAAGACTATACAGAAAACTAAGGATTGAACAACATACAAGGTGAACAAGGGTGAACAACATACAAGGTGAACTCGGGTGAACAACATACAGGGTGAACAAGGGTGAACAGCATACAAGGTGAACAAGGGTGAACAAGGGTGAACAACATACAAGGTGAACAAGGGTGAACAACATACAAGGTGAACAAGGGTGAACAACATACAGGGTGTACAAGGGTGAACAACATACAAGGTGAACAAGGGTGAACAACATACAAGGTGAACAAGGGTGAACAACATACAAGGTGAACAAGGGTGAACAACATACAAGGTGAACTCGGGTGAACAACATACAGGGTGAACAAGGGTGAACAGCATACAAGGTGAACAAGGGTGAACAAGGGTGAACAACATACAAGGTGAACAAGGGTGAACAACATACAAGGTGAACAAGGGTGAACAACATACAGGGTGTACAAGGGTGAACAACATACAAGGTGAACAAGGGTGAACAACATACAAGGTGAACAAGGGTGAACAACATACAAGGTGAACAAGGGTGAACAACATACAAGGTGAACAAGGGTGAACAACATACAGGGTGAACAAGGGTGAACAGCATACAAGGTGAACTCGGGTGAACAACATACAAGGTGAACAAGGGTGAACAACATACAAGGTGAACTCGGGTGAACAACATACAAGGTGAACAAGGGTGAACAACATACAGGGTGTACAAGGGTGAACAACATACAAGGTGAACAAGGGTGAACAACATACAAGGTGAACAAGGGTGAACAACATACGAGGTGAACAAGGGTGAACAACATACAAGGTGAACAAGGGTGAACAACATACAAGGTGAACAAGGGTGAACAACATACAAGGTGAACAAGGGTGAACAACATACAAGGTGAACAAGGGTGAACAACATACGAGGTGAACAAGGGTGAACAACATACGAGGTGAACTAGGGTGAACAACATACAAGGTGAACAAGGGTGAACAACATACAAGGTGAACAAGGGTGAACAACATACAGGGTGAACAAGGGTGAACAACATACGAGGTGAACAAGGGTGAACAATATACAAGGTGAAAAAGGGTGAACAACACACAGGGTGAACAAGGGTGAACAACATACGAGGTGAACAAGGGTGAACAACATACGAGGTGAACAAGGGTGAACAACATACAAGGTGAACAAGGGTGAACAACATACAAGGTGAACAAGGGTGAACAACATACAGGGTGAACAAGGGTGAACAGCATACAAGGTGAACTCGGGTGAACAACATACAAGGTGAACAAGGGTGAACAACATACGAGGTGAACAAGGATGAACAACATACAAGGTGAACAAGGGTGAACAACATACAAGGTGAACAAGGGTGAACAACATACAAGGTGAACAAGGGTGAACAACATACAAGGTGAACAAGGGTGAACAACATACGAGGTGAACAAGGGTGAACAACATACAAGGTGAACAAGGGTGAACAACATACAAGGTGAACAAGGGTGAACAACATACAAGGTGAACAAGGGTGAACAACATACAAGGTGAACAAGGGTGAACAACATACAAGGTGAACAAGGGTGAACAACATACAAGGTGAACAAGGGTGAACAACATACAAGGTGAACAAAGGTGAACAACATACGAGGTGAACAAGGGTGAACAACATACAAGGTGAACAAGGGTGAACAACATACAAGGTGAACAAGGGTGAACAACATACAAGGTGAACTCGGGTGAACAACATACAGGGTGAACAAGGGTGAACAGCATACAAGGTGAACAAGGGTGAACAAGGGTGAACAACATACAAGGTGAACAAGGGTGAACAACATACAAGGTGAACAAGGGTGAACAACATACAGGGTGTACAAGGGTGAACAACATACAAGGTGAACAAGGGTGAACAACATACAAGGTGAACAAGGGTGAACAACATACAAGGTGAACAAGGGTGAACAACATACAAGGTGAACAAGGGTGAACAACATACAGGGTGAACAAGGGTGAACAGCATACAAGGTGAACTCGGGTGAACAACATACAAGGTGAACAAGGGTGAACAACATACAAGGTGAACTCGGGTGAACAACATACAAGGTGAACAAGGGTGAACAACATACAGGGTGTACAAGGGTGAACAACATACAAGGTGAACAAGGGTGAACAACATACAAGGTGAACAAGGGTGAACAACATACGAGGTGAACAAGGGTGAACAACATACAAGGTGAACAAGGGTGAACAACATACAAGGTGAACAAGGGTGAACAACATACAAGGTGAACAAGGGTGAACAACATACAAGGTGAACAAGGGTGAACAACATACGAGGTGAACAAGGGTGAACAACATACGAGGTGAACTAGGGTGAACAACATACAAGGTGAACAAGGGTGAACAACATACAAGGTGAACAAGGGTGAACAACATACAGGGTGAACAAGGGTGAACAACATACGAGGTGAACAAGGGTGAACAATATACAAGGTGAAAAAGGGTGAACAACACACAGGGTGAACAAGGGTGAACAACATACGAGGTGAACAAGGGTGAACAACATACGAGGTGAACAAGGGTGAACAACATACAAGGTGAACAAGGGTGAACAACATACAAGGTGAACAAGGGTGAACAACATACAGGGTGAACAAGGGTGAACAGCATACAAGGTGAACTCGGGTGAACAACATACAAGGTGAACAAGGGTGAACAACATACGAGGTGAACAAGGATGAACAACATACAAGGTGAACAAGGGTGAACAACATACAAGGTGAACAAGGGTGAACAACATACAAGGTGAACAAGGGTGAACAACATACAAGGTGAACAAGGGTGAACAACATACGAGGTGAACAAGGATGAACAACATACAAGGTGAACAAGGGTGAACAACATACAAGGTGAACAAGGGTGAACAACATACAAGGTGAACAAGGGTGAACAACATACAAGGTGAACAAGGGTGAACAACATACGAGGTGAACAAGGGTGAACAACATACAAGGTGAACAAGGGTGAACAACATACAAGGTGAACAAGGGTGAACAACATACAAGGTGAACAAGGGTGAACAACATACGAGGTGAACAAGGGTGAACAACATACGAGGTGAACAAGGGTGAACAACATACGAGGTGAACAAGAGTGAACTTATATGCTCTGGAAGGGGAGGCAGTTCCTGTTCAACAAGGGATAGACTATTGACCGGGACGGATAAACTAGTGACCTCCGCTTCACGTCAGTTACTAGTTCATTCGTCCCGGTCTACCCCTTGGGAAAATAGATCTCGCTATTGACCTCGCGTGCAGTTATTAAGTACATACTAGTTCTCGTCCGATCACCGAAGTAAAGCTGCGTTGGTCCCGAATGACTGTAATATCAGACACCAGATTTACTGTGTAAAATGCACAATATTTTTTTTATATACATAGGTACAAATTGTATATATGATAAACCAGAATCAGGAGTAACTGTGGGATGCCCAGCCATTGCACTGGAAGATTCTCCTGCTTTGAAGAACTGTAAATATCTCTGTGACGATGAAGACAAATGCCGTGGCTTGACATTCAGTTATGATTTAGATAAATGTTCTCTCTATAATTGTCACGATACTACTAAAGTTTCTGTGACTAGTAATACGACGCCTACATCATTCATCAGGAAAATATGTGGTTGTAAGTTCATTAATACATCTCTATTGTCTATGGTATTCATTTTATTATTTTACAAAATTCATTTTGTTATCTATTTCTAAGGGTCTTGTAGGTGTCTACATTAATAATACAATTTGTTCACCCCACGAAATAACTGAAATATTGCTAAAGTTTGCGTTAAGCACAAACCAATCAATCAATTAATCATTTTGTTTTCAGATTATAAAAATGTTATTGTTTGTTTTGTCTTTTACAATATGTTATATGAATGGTTCATCAACAACTGCACAAAATATGAATGTGTGTGATTTTCGTATTCCGAATAAATGAATGGAGAGGGTGTTCGTGCTGAGGACATATACGACTGCAACCCGTATCCAATTTTACCTAACCTGACTACGTTACTGAAACACACCAGTCCACATGTCATTCCATTCGGACACATTATCCCATCTGCAAGCTTTGTTATGTGCCTTGTGTAGTGGTAACAAATATCAATTATATAGTCTATGGTTTCGCTCAACAGAGTATAGAATCAACCATCTCCTACACTCGATGAACGAGCTCTAGCCATTTCACAACCAGTCCAGTAAGTATGCAATATCCACTAGATACCAGCACAGTAGAACAAATCACTTGTGTAATGATTAGCGTGCTCAATTTGTGTGTCAAACCAAAGACTACAAACTGGCATTTGTTTCTTCGTCGCCATGGACACATGATTAAGGAGCAAGAACAAAGACTGGTTTGCTCGAAATCAGGATAATTCAAGATAACTGTTGTTCCCGTGAGAACCAGAACAATCCAATTAAGCGTGTTGATCTAGCACAAAGCGAGCATAATGATCATGTATAACACGCCTATTACCTGCCTCACGATAGGTTGGAAGATATCATCATAAATACATATGCCATGTGTTTAATCGAAATAAAATCAAAGCGCAATGTTAGATCACAGGCCTACATAGAACTGACAGCACCGGTAATCTCACTTGTGGAAACAAGAGAAAATGAATGCTGACCAAGGAAACAAAACGCTACCTTTTTATTTGATTCCCTTTAATTATTGTCTTTCAAATTGGAGAAATTTTCGATAACAAGGAATTCCTATCTGCGGCGGCATATGTCCATAACAATACAACCTAAATAATGCATACAGGGTCCGTCGTGGTTGTGATCGTATGGCAGTTGGATTTATAACTACCTGTGCAATCTGTGCCTATCACCACTGATGTTGTGGGTTAGACACCCGCTCAGGTACAGGTGTACAACATTATGTGATAAAGTTTGTCAGTGACTTGCGGTAGGTATGTGATTTTCTCCGGGTCCTCCGGTTTCCTCCACCAATAAAGCTGAATGCCACGATATAACTGAAATATTGTTGAAAGTGACGTTAAATACCATCAAACAAACAAACAAACCTAAATAATATATAAACAAAATGTATACGTTTTTTTCACCATTCTTACTTTACAGATTACCCATGTCATTATAATGAAATCGTCAACACTGGTGGTGTGTGTTCTTCAGACAATCCTGTGATAACAAATACATTAGAGGAATGTCTGTCGTCATGTGATGTAGAGTTTATCTGTGTGGCCGTATCATTCAGCAATATACATTGTACACCCCATACATGTCTTTCTACGATAGCAGGCGGAAATGGTGGAAATTACTACATCAAAAAATGTCCAGGTATTAATGTGATTTCTATTATGATTTGTTATGTTAGGGAACGGGTTATGGGTGTTTAACGCCACTTTCAAGAATATTTCAGTTATATATCAGTTTTATAGGTGGAGGAGACCGGAGGACCCGAAAAATACCACCGACCTGCCGCAAGTCACTGACAAACTTTATCACATAATGTTATACATCTTGCCCTGATCGAGATACGAACTCACAACATGTTAGGGAAAGAGTTATGGGTGTTTTACTCGACATTCGACAATATTTCAGTTATATTGTAGCAGTCTAAACGTTATGGAAGAAACAGGAGAACATCTTCGAACTACCGCAGGTCAACAAGTTTTTTTTCCTCTCACAAATTTATATTGAGTACACTTGGTCACTGGCGAGAATCAATTTCTCATTAGGGGAGATAAACATAGGTTAGATGTGATATTCCAACTACCATACGATCGCCGCCACGAGTTGATGACGTCCGTGTTATCATGGAATATTATACTTTATGCAAATTTCTTTGACAATTCGGCAATTTCATTGGTAAATGTAGATGTGGTATTTTTCTCTAACTTTTCTTAACCCCGCACACCAAAGCAGAGGGTGGTATTGCAAGGATATACCACATCCCGCAATACCACCCTCCGCAATACCACCCTCCACAATACCACCCTCTGAAGGACATTCAGTATAATATAAAACATACTACATTTGGTTGAGGGTGTTACGGTAGATTACCACACTCAGAAAAAATATCACCCTCGACTTCGTCTCGGGATATATATTTTGTATTCTTGTGGTAATATACCGTAACACCCTCAACAAAGGCAGTATGTTTATAATAACATCGTCTGTAACCTACTTGTAGTATGATTTTCACTCATGTTATGGAAAACATGTTCAGTGTTTAAATCTATTTCCGGTACGAATCAAACCTTATCTGATGCTCTTAGTGTTGGCACATTACACAAGAAACAGAAACGATGCCAAATCCATAAAACCACGAAAGACACTCTGTCGGATCACTGAGAGAGTCCGATGGTTGATGTAAATTTCAATGTTTTTGTCTCGTTTTGGAATAATCTGGAAAGCATAGAATCACAAATTCGTAGAACTTTTCTTAAATTTATTTCAACAATTACAAACAATTTCATAATGGAAATAGTAAAAAAACATAACACTATTTGTTTTTGTTATGTTTCATATACATGTATCATATGCAGTGATACGGACATATCATGGATGGAAATGATGGAGATTTCGTCCAACTGCAGGTAAAAAATTGGCCTCCATGTCCAAAACTGACAGTGTATAGAAATACATGTAAACGGCTCGGTTGTTTAAAAGAACAATAACTACCAAGGTTATTACATGATATCTGAACCACTTCGCGAAAACTGACCTGTAAATGTAATTAATTTAAATAACATAAAAAGAAGATCGATTTCATACCAGCAATTGGACGAAATTTCCGCCATTTTCTTTTGTCAATAATTTGCATATGACGTTGTTTCGACATCATGTATTACAGTAATTGAAAATGGTACTTGTCCATGGACACCACATGGCATAGGCACTTTGGGGGATTGTCTTTTCTATGATGTCATATTCGGCATGCTAAGGTCATGTGTGGCATCATGTGACGAAGAAGAATGGTGTCACGGGGTATCGTACATTGATTCATATCAGATGTGTTTCCGTTATCCATGTAATACCAGCAGACAAATAAATGGAGATGGAAACCAAGAATATTTTTCACGCGTTTGCGCAGGTAAGCATCATTATTTAACTTTTGACATCTTAACTTGTACCACAGTATCGACCCCCTAATTATTTTTGTAAAGTGTTCACGCGATGCGGCATATCATACTTATTACAATGAATCATCGACTGATAAAGTACACGTAACATATTAGAACATATGAGCATGCATTACTCGCTAGTTTAACCCCGACACTTTTGTATTGAAGTGCCTGTACCAAGACAAGAAAGTGAACGGTCATGTGTGTTAAGGGTATCCATTTCCCTCTTTCTACCATTTTTCTATTGGATTTTGGAAATATTTTTGTTTTTTAATTTGATCCCAATATCTGGACATGCAAATGAAGCAATTATCGCTTAGTGCTGATATATCGTTCATATGTATGGCATTGATTTGTTTGTTTGATGGTGTTTAACGCCACTTTCAAAAATATTTTAGTTGCGGTCAGTGTTATTGGTGGAGGAAACTGGAGGACCCGGAGAAAACCATCGACCTGTCGCAAGTCACTGACAAACTTTATCACATATTATTGTACACCTCGCCCTGATCGAGATTCGAACTCACAACATCAGTGGTGATAGACACTGATTGCATAGATAGTTGTAAATCCAACTACCATACGATCACGGCCACGACGGCCCCTCTGTGTATGGCATTGGCAGTTTCATTTAGTGTTAAATGAACGATAGACATCACGTGTAGGTAAAACGGAAAACGTTTTCTGTCATTTGAAAGTCCAATAACGATTTCTACCTTTCATGGAGGAAAAGTTTATCTAATGTATAATTTTTAAAATGGACAATTAGAACCAAGATTGGTTTAAAATAGCCCAATGTTTTCAAAGAAGATTGAAAGACATCAAATATTCCAAGTACAATGTACATTTGTATAGTAAAACCTGTCTATATCGAATATCATAGGAACCGCAATACACAGGTGTTCGGCTTATACAGGTTGAATTAACAAAGATTGCCAACATTGTGACTTTATTACCGGTATTTCAATTTCAGATTAGACATGATATATGCATCCGATAGGCATTTCAATAGTTAGCTTCTCCAGTGTTCGACCCCGAAACGAGTAAAAAATCAAATTTAAATACGCAGATGACCAAACCAACCAACAGACCAGTTCAGCCTTAAGATTATTTATAACTGAGAGAGAGAGTTTAGTTTTACAATATATCTCAAATTTATATTGAATTTAACATATTTTGTTTTCTCAATATATTAGCGAATGGGTGTATGCACAAGTTATCACAACAATAATTTAAATTCGGCTCCCTATAATTTCCAACACATTATATACAAATTAGAATTTCTTGGATAGTATTAACTAATATGTTGCCAGCAACAAAGTCCTGACTTACTGGGATTGTGATAACCTGGGATACTAACAATCCATTTGTAACGGCACATACCTTGTGGTAATGATAGGCATTATAGATACCAATATCATTAACGTGTACCAAAGGTGCATTTTCTATTTATAACTGTTTCATTGATGATCAATGGGTCGTCGTGGTCATGATCGTATGGTAGTTGGATTTACAACTACCTATGCAATCAGAGCTATCACCGCTAACGCTGCGAGTTCGAATCTCGCCAAGATATAACTGAAATATTGTTGAAAGTGGCGTTAGGCATCATAACCCTAACCCCCTCTCATTGCTGATCGTCTTGTAACAGAAAATATCGGGGGCGGCGGAAATTTCCCCATTATCCATCATTTCACTTTTTTATTGGTGACAAAAACATGCATACGAGTCGGAGCGAATCTGTTCACGTTTGTTTATATATGATATGTATTGCAGTTGGAGATTTAGTTATCAAGAGGGAGTTGGGATCCCATTAACAGTTATCAAGAGGGAGTTGGGATCCCATTAACAGTTATCAAGTGGGAATTGGGATCCCATTAACAGTTATCAAGAGGGAGCTGGGATCTCATTAACAGTTATCAAGAGGGAGTTGGGATCTCATTAACAGTTATCAAGAGGGAGTTGGGATCCCATTAACAGTTATCAAGAAGGAGTTGGGATCCCATTAACAGTTATCAAGAGAGAGTTGGGATCCCATTAACAGTTATCAAGAGAGAGTTGGGATCCCATTAACAGGTTTAACGCCGCCACATTTTTGTGCCAGCCTCTTCCAAACCAGGATCTGGATTTCCAATGTCATATATCATGGTCTTTTTGTTTTCAGCGAGTTAAGATGAGATATGATTGTTCGCTTTGTTGATATTAGTAGAATTATTGACAATATCAAGGCTGGTTGTTGCTTAGCGCCAAGTGATCAGTATTTCATTGATATTCATGACGAGAACAAGTTTACAAACTATAATTCACTTATTTATATATTCACGGCTGGTAATCGGCACAAGCAGAACAGTTGGTTCTGCAAAGAAATTCGTGAGGATAACTTCCGGTTTTGGTGGAGGAGAGTTCACGAAGACGCTTCGAAAGGTATGTACATGTCAAAAATTTTCCTTTTTACTGCTCGAATATTGCAAAATCAGAGAATGCTATGCTGTGGCGAATGCTTTTACGATTAGAAACATGTATAGTTTATTCTTGTACATGAAGTGTAACTCTCGCAAAATCAATCGTCCCACGAAAAACATGACGAAAATTGTGACACTCTTACATTTCTAAGTTGTTCTTGACAAAGATGCAAGTTAAATTTTCAATATTTTTTCATCATGGGAGTCTAAATGTAATCGAGGATAAATTCCGATTCGTCAGAAGTAAATTGAAGTCTAGATAAATCCACAAACTGTCAATTTTCTCGTTTTCCTGCTTGAGGAGATCGGTTCTGATAGAGCACATTGCGAATGCATGAGCAGATTTGCTAGTTTTGGTACGACACATGTAATCCACTGTATAATCACAAAATTTGCATGTCTGTCTGGTAATAAATTCATGAACTGATGCCCTTCTTCCCGTCGGGTTTTTAAAAGAATAAAAGTAATATTTCATTGTTCATGGGCTGTCCACCTAGAAAGAAATTGTAACTGCGGTTTCCCATGATTTAACTTGTCATTATTGATCATTTGTTGTTTGTGACAACTTCCATTGTGTATTGGATACACAACATTAACTTCCCTTACATTGGAAAAAATTGAAAATGCACTGTAAGATAATTTTATAATCAAGAATAATTAAACTTAATGTGAATCATATCTTTATAATTTGTGGTTTGTTTTTCTATTATGTAGTGTGTTATGTGTACACACTTGTAAATAAAAAAAAATCTCTGTTAGTAGTGGTTACAAGATGTAAAGCGCTTTACCAATTTTAAGGATATGTCCACAGTTTAATTGACATCTTGTGTTTAATTTATTCATGACTACTAGCACTAAGTGAATGTTTATTTACGTTAGACCTGTGTACGTATGTGCTGAAATCATGTAATATTATAACTTGCGTAGATCTGCGGTGAAGTTTCCGTCATCATTAGTAAAAAGGTTGCGCCGAATAGATGTGGAAACCCGTTTGAAAGGATATAAATATTTTGAAATTGAAAGAGATTTTTTTAATAAACTTGGTGTCCTGATTGATGGGGATTTTAAATGTGGTGTACTGCTCAGGGGTGGATCCAGGGGGGGGGGGGGGGGGGGGGGGGCACACGAAATACCCCCAAAATTTTCGCGCCTCCCTCCGCAATTGGAAAAAATATGATTTTTTGGCGTAAAATCGTGATTTTTCACACGAAATACCCCAAAAATGTTCGCGCCCCCCTCCGCTCTGCGCAATTTTTTTAAGTGCACCCCCTAACTTGAAATCCTGGATCCGCCCCTGCTGCTACTTGTTTTTGTTCGTTTCTTTGGCGGTGATACAGGCAATCTATATCGAAATGTTTTTTTGTAAAAGAGTCAATGTCAGTCTCCTTTTCCTCTTTCCCTTGAATCATGGCATCTCCTGAAAGTGGACAGAGAATAGTTAATTTTTATTAGAGTATTTATCAGTTTGTGTTTAAAAGTGTTAATTTATCAATTTTGCAGAAAACAATTAACAAAACTAGCAAATCTCCTCATGCATTCGCAATGTGCTCTATCAGAACCGATCTCCTCAAGCAGGAAAACGAGAAAATTGACAGTTTATAGATTTATCTAGACTTCAATTTACTTCTGACGAATCGGAATTAATCCCCGATTACATTTAGACTCCCACGATGAAAAAATATTGAAAATTTAACTTGCATCTTTGTCAAGAACAACTTAGAAATGTAAGAGTGTCACAATTTTCGTCATGTTTTTCGTGGGACGATTGATTTTGCAAGAGTTACACTTCATATACAAGAATAAACTATACATGTTTCTAATCGTGAAAGCATTCGCCACAGCATAGCATTCTCTGATTTTGCAATATTCGAGCAGTAAAAAGGAAAATTTCAATTTTTGACATGTACATACCTTGCGAAGCGTCTTCGTGAACTCTCCTCCACCAAAACCGGAAGTTATCCTCACGAATTTCTTTGCAGAACCAACTGTTCTGCTTGTGCCGATTACCAGCCGTGAATATATAAATAAGTGAATTATAGTTTGTAAACTTGTTCTCGTCATGAATATCAATGAAATACTGATCACTTGGCGCTAAGCAACAATCAATCAATAATCTTTAACTGCTCACTTTACCTAATCAACAATGAGTAATCCTTATCTGTGGTTGCCGTTTCAAATCCTTCTTATTTTGTTGTTGCTGTTTCAAATCGTTCTTATTTTGTTGTTGCTGTTTCAAATCGTTCTTATTTTGTTGTTGCTGTTTCAAATCGTTCTTATTTTGTTGTAGCTGTTTCAAATCGTTCTTATTTTGTTGTTGCTGTTTCAAATCGTTCTTATTTTGTTGTAGATGTTTCAAATAGTTCTTATTTTGTTGTTGCTGTTTCAAATCGTTCTTATATTGTTGTTGCTGTTTCAAATCGTTCTTATTTTGTTGTAGATGTTTCAAATCGTTCTTATATTGTTGTTGCTGTTTCAAATCGTTCTTATTTTGTTGTTGCTGTTTCAAATCATTCTTATTTTATTGTTGCTGTTTCAAATCGTTCTTATTTTGTTGTTGCTGTTTCAAATCGTTCTTATTTTGTTGTTACAGCTCAAATAGTTCTTATTTTGTTGTTGCTATTTCAAATCGTTTTTATTTAGTTGTTACAGAACACAAAAAACCCCCCCAAAAAACCAATATAATCGTTCTTATTTTGTTGTTGCTGTTTCAAATCGTTCTTATTTTGTTGTTGCTGTTTCCAATAGTCCTTATTTGTTGTTTCCATTTCAAATCATTCTGATTTTGTTGTTGCTGTTTCAAATCGTTCTTATTTTGTTGTTGCTATTTCAAATCATTCTTAAATTGTTGTTGCTGTTTCAAAAAGTCCTTATTTTATTGTTGCTGTTTCAAACGTTCTTATTTTGTTGTTGCTGTTTCATGTCGTTGTTTTGTTGTTGCTGTTTCAAGTTGTTCTTTTGTTGTTGCTGTTTCAAAAAGTCCTTATTTTATTGTTGTTGTCTCCAATAGTCCTTATCTGTTGTTGCTGTTTCAAATAGTCTTTACATTGCTGTTGCTCTTCCGAAGTCATTGTTTAATTGTTGCTGTTTCCAATAGTTCTTATGTTGACAGACATAAAAGTGTTCGCTTAGAAATATTTAGAATACTTATTAAATTAATCAAAATAGTGCTTATTTTATTGTTTTTATTTCAAATCGTTCTTATTTTGTTGTTGCTGTTTCAAATCGTTCTAATTTCATTGTTGCTGTTTCAAATCGTTCTTATTTTGTTGTTGCTGTTTCAAATCGTTCTTATTTTGTTGTTGCTGTTTCAAATCGTTCTTATTTTGTTGTTGCTGTTTCAAATCGTTCTTATTTTGTTGTTACAGCTCAAATAGTTCTTATTTTGTTGTTGCTGTTTCAAATCGTTTTTATTTAGTTGTTACAGAACACAAAAAAAAACCCAAAAAACCAATATAATCGTTCTTATTTTGTTGTTGCTGTTTCAAATCGTTCTTATTTTGTTGTTGCTGTTTCCAATAGTCCTTATTTGTTGTTTCCATTTCAAATCATTCTGATTTTGTTGTTGCTGTTTCAAATCGTTCTTATTTTGTTGTTGCTGTTTCAAATCGTTCTTTTTTGTTGTTGCTATTTCAAATCATTCTTAATTTGTTGTTGCTGTTTCAAAAAGTCCTTATTTTATTGTTGCTGTTTCAAACGTTCTTATTTTGTTGTTGTTGTTTCATGTCGTTCTTTTGTTGTTGCTGTTTCAAGTCGTTCTTTTGTTGTTGCTGTTTCAAAAAGTCCTTATTTTATTGTTGTTGTTTCCAATAGTCCTTATCTGTTGTTGCTGTTTCAAATAGTCTTTACATTGTTGTTGCTCTTCCGAAGTCATTGTTTAATTGTTGCTGTTTCCAATAGTTCTTATGTTGACAGACATAAAAGTGTTCGCTTAGAAATATTTAGAATACTTATTAAATTAATCAAAATAGTGCTTATTTCATTGTTGTTGTTTCAAATCGTTCTTATTTTGTTGTTGCTGTTTCAAATCGTTCTAATTTCATTGTTGCTGTTTCAAATCGTTCTTATTTTGTTGTTGCTGTTTCCAATAGTCCTTATTTTGTAGCTGTTTCAAATCGTTCTTATTTTGTTGTTGCTGTTTCAAATCGTTCTAATGTCATTGTTGCTGTTTCAAATCGTTCTTATTTTGTTGTTGCTGTTTCCAATAGTCCTTATTTTGTAGCTGTTTCAAATCCTTCTGATTTTGTTGTTGCTGTTTCAAATCGTTCTTATTTTGTTGTTGCTGTTTCAAATCGTTCTTATTTTGTTGTTGCTGTTTCCAATAGTCCTTATTTTGTAGCTGTTTCAAATCGTTTTTATATTGTTGTTTTTGTTTCAAATCGTTCTTATATTGTTGTTTTTGTTTCAAATCATTCTTATTTTGTTGTTGCTGTTTCAAATCGTTCTTATTTTATTGTTGCCGTTTCAAATCCTTCTTATTTTGTTGTTGCTGTTTCAAACCATTCTTATTTTGTTGTTGCTGTTTCCAATAGTCCTTATTTGTTGTTTCCATTTCAAATCGTTCTTATTTTGTTGTTGCTGTTTCAAATCGTTCTTATTTTGTTGTTGCTGTTTCAAACGTTCTTATTTTGTTGTTGCTGTTTCAAGTCGTTCTTTTGTTGTTGCTTTTCAAAAAGTCCTTATTTTATAGTTGTTGTTTCCAATAGTCCTTATCTGTTGTTGTTGTTTCAAATAGTCCTTACATTGTTGTTGCTCTTCCAAAGTCATTGTTTAATTGTTGCTGTTTCCAATAGTTCCTATGTTGACAGACTTAAAAGTGTTCGCTTAGAAATATTTAGAATACTTATTAAATTAATCAAAATAGTGCTTATTTCATTGTTGTTGTTTCAAATCGTTCTTATTTTGTTGTTGCTGTTTCAAATCGTTCTAATTTCATTGTTGCTGTTTCAGATCGTTCTTATTTCATTGTTGCTGTTTCAAATCGTTCTTATTTTGTTGTTGCTGTTTCAAATCGTTCTTATTTCATTGTTGTTGTTTCAAATCGTTCTTATTTTATTGTTGCTGTTTCCAATAGTCCTTATTTTGTAGCTGTTTCAAATCGTTCTTATATTGTTGTTTCTGTTTCAAATCGTTCTTATTTTATTGTTGCTGTTTCAAACGTTATTTTATTGTTGCCGTTTCAAATCGTTCTGATTTTGTTGTTGCTGTTTCAAATCGTTTTTATTTTGTTGTTGCTGTTTCAAATCGTTTTTATTTGTTGTTGATGTTTCAAATCGTTCTTATTTTGTTGTTGCTTTTTCAAACGTTCTTATCTTATTGTTGTTGTTCCAAATCGTTCTTATTTCATTATTGCTGTTTCAAATCATTCTTATTTTGTTGTTGCTGTTTACAATAGTCCTTATCTGTTGTTGCTGTTTCAAATCGTTCTTATTTTATTGTTGCTGTTTCAAACTTTCTTATTTTGTTGTTGCTGTTTACAATAGTCCTTATCTGTTGTTGCTGTTTCAAATCGTTCTTATTTTATTGTTGCTGTTTCAAATTGTTCTTATTTTATTGTTGCTGTTTCAGTCATTCTTATTTTGTTGTTGCTGTTTCAAATCATTCTTATTTTGTTGTTCCTTTTTCAAATAGTGCTTATTTCATTGTTGCTGTTTCAAATAATATTTATTTGTTGTTGCTGATACAAACATTCTTATTTTATTGTTGCTGTTTCAAATCGTTATTTTATTGTTGCTGTTTCAAATTGTTCTTATTTTATTGTTGCTGTTTCAGTCGTTCTTATTTTGTTGTTGCTGTTTCAAATCGTCCTTATTTTGTTGTTCCTTTTTCAAATAGTGCTTATTTCATTGTTGCTGTTTCAAATAATATTTATTTGTTGTTGCTGATACAAACATTCTTATTTTATTGTTGCCGTTTCAAATCGTTCTTATTTTATTGTTGCTGTTTCAAATTGTTCTTATTTTATTGTTGCTGTTTCAGTCGTTCTTATTTTGTTGTTGCTGTTTCAGTCGTTCTTATTTTGTTGTTGCTGTTTCAAATCGTTCCTATTTTGTTGTTCCTTTTTCAAATAGTGCTTATTTCATTGTTGCTGTTGCAAATAATATTTATTTGTTGTTGCTGATACAAACATTCTTATTTTGTTGTTGCTGTTTCAATCATTCTTATTTTATTGTTGCTGTTTCAAATTGTTCTTATTTTATTGTTACAGTTTCAAATTGTTCTTATTTTATTGTTGCTGTTTCAAATTATTCTTATTTCAGTGTTGCTGTTTCAAATCATAATTATTTGTTGTTGCTGATACAAACATTCTTATTTTATTGTTGCTGTTTCAAACGTTCTTATTTTATTGTTGCTGTTTCAAATCGTTTTTATTTGTTGTTGCTGTTTCAAACGTTCTTATTTTATTGTTGCTGTTTCAATCATTCTTATTTTATTGTTGCTGTTTCAAATCGTTTTTATTTGTTGTTGCTGTTTCAAACGTTCTTATTTTGTTGTTGCTGTTTCCAACGTTTTTATTTTGTTGTTGCTGTTTCAAATCACTCTTTTGTTGTTGTTGCTGGACATTAAACATCAATCAATCAATCAAATCATATTTATTTGTTGTTGCTGTTTCAAATCGTTTTTATTTGTTGTTGATGTTTCAAATCATTCTTATTTTGTTGTTGCTTTTTCAAACGTTCTTATCTTATTGTTGTTGTTCCAAATCGTTCTTATTTCATTATTGCTGTTTCAAATCATTCTTATTTTGTTGTTGCTGTTTACAATAGTCCTTATCTGTTGTTGCTGTTTCAAATCGTTCTTATTTTATTGTTGCTGTTTCAAATTGTTCTTATTTTATTGTTGCTGTTTCAGTCATTCTTATTTTGTTGTTGCTGTTTCAAATCATTCTTATTTTGTTGTTCCTTTTTCAAATAGTGCTTATTTCATTGTTGCTGTTTCAAATAATATTTATTTGTTGTTGCTGATACAAACATTCTTATTTTATTGTTGCTGTTTCAAATTGTTCTTATTTTATTGTTGCTGTTTCAGTCGTTCTTATTTTGTTGTTGCTGTTTCAAATCGTCCTTATTTTGTTGTTCCTTTTTCAAATAGTGCTTATTTCATTGTTGCTGTTTCAAATAATATTTATTTGTTGTTGCTGATACAAACATTCTTATTTTATTGTTGCCATTTCAAATCGTTCTTATTTTATTGTTGCTGTTTCAAATTGTTCTTATTTTATTGTTGCTGTTTCAGTCGTTCTTATTTTGTTGTTGCTGTTTCAAATCGTTCCTATTTTGTTGTTCCTTTTTCAAATAGTGCTTATTTCATTGTTGCTGTTTCAAATAATATTTATTTGTTGTTGCTGATACAAACATTCTTATTTTGTTGTTGCTGTTTCAATCATTCTTATTTTATTGTTGCTGTTTCAAATTGTTCTTATTTTATTGTTACAGTTTCAAACTGTTCTTATTTTATTGTTGCTCGTTCTTATTTTATTGTTGCTGTTTCAAATTGTTCTTATTTCAGTGTTGCTGTTTCAAATCATAATTATTTGTTGTTGCTGATACAAACATTCTTATTTTATTGTTGCTGTTTCAAACGTTCTTATTTTATTGTTGCTGTTTCAAATCGTTTTTATTTGTTGTTGCTGTTTCAAACGTTCTTATTTTATTGTTGCTGTTTCAAACGTTCTTATTTTATTGTTGCTGTTTCAAATAGTTTTTATTTGTTGTTGCTGTTTCAAACATTCTTATTTTGTTGTTGCTGTTTCCAACGTTCTTATTTTGTTGTTGCTGTTTCAAATCACTCTTTTGTTGTTTTTGCTGGACATTAAACATCAATCAATCAATCAAATCATATTTATTTGTTGTTGCTGTTTCCAACGTTCTCATTTTATTGTTGCTGTTTCAATCGTTCTTATTTTGTTGTTGCTGTTTCCAACGTTCTTATTTTGTTGTTGCTGTTTCAAATCACTCTTTTGTTGTTTTTGCTGGACATTAAACATCAATCAATCAATCAAATCATATTTATTTGTTGTTGCTGTTTCCAACGTTCTTATTTTATTGCTGCTGTTTCAAATCGTTCTTATTTTGTTGTTGCTGTTTCAAATCGTTCTTATTTTGTTGTTGCTGTTTCAAAATGTACTTATTTTATTGTTGTTGTTTCCAATAGTCCTTATCTGTTGTTGCTGTTTTAAATAGTCCTTACATTGTTGTTGCTGTTCCACAGTCATTGTTTAATTGTTGCTGTTTTCAATAGTCCTTATGTTGACAGACATAAAAGTGTTTGCTTAGAAATATTTAGAATACTTATTAAATTAAATTTGTAATTATTATTTCCTTACTTTTAAAAGAGCTGACTACAGATGACGAATCTTCCACTGCCTATTACTTTAATAACAGCTCACAGATGATACCAGTCACCTCTACGAACTTCTTAACAGAACATACTGATGAAACTAGCTCAACGAAAACACCTTTTGTCAATACACAAATGTCATCAAGTGCATCAGTGATGCCTCCACACTCAATAACAACTAATATCAATATGCTGTCAGCCATGACAACGAGTCAATATCTAGAACTTTGCATATGCGATTGTGACAATAGAAGAAATGAAACATTTTCACAATTTCTTAAACGGTTAGTAGATCCACTGAAGCTTAATAAAAGGAGTTTGTCATCTTTCATACGAAAGCAGACATCAGCAGATGACAACAGAACGTCATCTGCATGTTTAGGGTATAGCGGTATGATTGTACTGATTTTGATGGCGGCTACTTTAGTGGTGGCAGACTTTCCATTGATATGGAATCAAATTTACTTACACAGATATAAACTACAAAGGCGTGATGAGGAAATGTAGCATCTACAATATTTATTTCATCCTGTAGTAAGTCTGAAGTTTTTGTTTTGATGACAATTAAGCCGAAGCTACATTGTTTTTCAATAAAACTTTAATAATTTGACCAATATATGAATACCATGAAATCATTTTTAAGCAGATGTTTGAATATATAAAGAGGTCTGAAAGGTTTCTTGTCGTCTAAGTGGTTCACCCAGTGAACAACCACACCATCACCACCAACCCATCTCTCTCATTCCTTTCTTCATTCTCTGTTTTTGTTCAATCTACACACATCAATGTCAGAAATATTTATATACATGCATGCTCTATAATGTTGTAACTTATTGTATGTAGAAGAAAACTTCATAAGTTTGTTTAACTTGTGTCTTATCCTTTTTGCACATTTAAGCAAATGAAATATGTTTAAACTAAACTACTATGTTTTGAACAATTTAAAATATTTGCCAATAAAAAAAATTGCTTTGTACAATGTTTTTTTTCTTTTCTAATGATAAAATGTAATTTTAATATTTTTAAATATTATAATATTCCCAAGTGAAACTGCAATTATTAAAACTTAAGTGGTCTTTTGAGCAGTGCCTCCAAATTTCTTCCTGAACAGAGAGAAAAGACATTAGAAGGGGATGACTAATCCCAAATATCCCATTTAGAAGGAATATTCAAATTTACTGGACAATTCTGGATACCAAAAAAAACCGGCAATAATATGTGTTAATAAACATGGCTCATGAAACGACAAATCTTTAAAACAATTACCGGTACCCGGTAATAAATGAAAATTGACAATTGACACTGACCAAAAGCATTGACTGGGACAGACCAGAAAGTCTGTAAATAAGTTTTCAGTGACGAAGGCCTTCCATGTGTTGACAACAAAATTAGAACCAAATCTTTATGAAAATATTAATTTGAATCCAAAACAAATTGCCCGATATCCAAGAAATTATACGGATCCCTGGACTAAAAGAATTGAATCTATAACAAAACAAACCAAATCAAAAATACAAAAGCCTGCAAAACATAATTTTTACAGAATCTACAAAATATTTTTTTTTTGTCAAAGTTTTTTGTTCATAGTACAAAACTGTGGAAAAAAATATATGGTTAAATAAAGACAAAAAACACAAATCATATATTATATAAAATACTTAGGATATCATATATTATATAAAATACTTAGGATATCATATATTATATAAAATACTTAGGATATCATATATTATATAAAATACTTAGGATATCATATATTATATAAAATACTTAGGATATCATATATTATGTAAAATACTTAGGATATCATATATTATGTAAAATACTTAGGATATCATATATTATATAAAATACTTAGGATATCATATATTATATAAAATACTTAGGATATCATATATTATGTAAAATACTTAGGATATCATATATTATGTAAAATACTTAGGATATCATATATTATATAAAATACTTAGGATATCATATATTATATAAAATACTTAGGATATCATATATTATATAAAATACTTAGGATATCATATATTATATAAAATACTTAGGATATCATATATTATATAAAATACTTAGGATATCATATATTATATAAAATACTTAGGATATCATATATTATATAAAATACTTAGGATATCATATATTATATAAAATACTTAGGATATCATATATTATATAAAATACTTAGGATATCATATATTATATAAAATAATATGCATGTAAAATAAATATATCATACTGAAGTAGTTTTTTCCCTTATTTTAATAAAAAAAAATCATAGGCTCCACAAAGTCTACAATTGCTCACCTCATCTCTACTAGCACTAGTTTTGTACTCTTACTTGAAGACATCTAATCAGAAGTCATAAGAAATAAGTATATACATGTTGTTTTTATTGGATGATGTGAGAGAGTACAAGTAAGTTTTGAATTTGAAAATTATGACTGAGGGGCAAGGTTGACATGTGGTTTATATTTGCTCATTTAGAAAACTTACAATATTTAGTATTGTCATTTTCAGCATAATGATAAAATAAAATGAAAAACAAAAAATACCACTGTCGGTAAATTTCACATTAAAAAATGTTTTTTTTACAGAAATTTTCACATTTTAGTTTTTCTTTAAAGTTACTCGTGTATTCAATATAAAAATATTTCATTGTGAAACAAATCAACAATTGCAGCCAATTTGGATGGAGATCAGATCTGTCAAAAAAATTATTTTAAGGCAAAGACCAAGAACTATCCCAGCTAGTTTTTTTTTAACAATTGGTCAAGAAGTTTCAGAGATAAATGTTTTTTTTAAATAATTTTTGGTCAAGATAGGCATAATTTGCACAACTAACAATAACCTGTAAAATCACAAAATTTACAGAAACAAAACCCAGAATATCTTTCAAGTAAATCATGTATCCACAGGTCAAAGTTCATATCATAATAGCTCAAAATGTAGATGTTTTCATCATTTAAGAGCAAATTATTTTTAGTAACAACAATCAACTTGGACGGAGTGCTGGCTGTCCGAATACATTTCAGAACAAAGACTACCCAAGAACTATTCATGCTTAGTTTAGTCTTGCTTAATGGTTTCTATGAAGAAGGTATTTAAATGATTTTTAGGAAAAATATGCTTAATTTGTATAATTGTTAAAAATTAGCTTAAAAAATTACAAATTTGACTGACTTACTGGTAATATGTGAAATATTTCATTTTCGTTGCTGCAGTTAAAATTAAAACAGCAATCTAGTCCATCACAGAATCTAAAAATTTAGGCCATTCAATGGTAATGGTAGCCATCTTCGATAGCGGTCAGGCCTGTCTGATATATTTCTGAAAGAAGGACCGCCCAAGGACCAATGCAACCAAGTTTGACTTAATTTCTCCTAGGGGTTTAGGTTTATGATGTTTAACGCCACTTTCAATAATATTTCAGTTATATCGTGGTGGTCAGTTTTATTAGTGGAGCAGGGGCTTAGGAGAAGATTAAAATGTGAAAAAGCTAACTATGACAGATGCCTCCTGATTGGATAACCTCTCACAACCTTGGCCATGTGACATAAAAATGTACACAAAACATATATGCTTACATTTTAAATTCAAATACATTTTACATGTAATATGCAACTGAAAAACAAACATACCATTTCAAAAATTAAACTAGCGAAAAAACTATTAATATTCCAAAAATTATTATTTCTTTTGCTAGTTTTACACGAGATTAAAAGATTTATTTATGAGCACCTTTTAAAATACTTTCATAACCTGGTTTCCCAACAACATATTAATACAACTTGTTTGGTTACAACTATCACAAAAATGAAAAAACTCAAAATCCTGGAAAGAAAACATTTTAAATCTTGAATAAAAAAAGCGAAATTAAAGTAAGTTGATTGATAATTATTTTTTTTATTTGTATAAATTAACCAATTAGAAATCTATTTGCATCAGATATTAAAAAAATATTTGTTACAAAGTTTGTGATTGGTCATTCAAAACTATTGAATAGTGACTATTGGTTACAGATGTTTTAACGTAACTTTCAACATTGTTTCAGCTAAATCTTGGCCACAATCATTTTTTTATTAGTACAGGAAATTTGACTGGATATCTCTGACTTGTTGCAAGTCATTTACAAATCTTATCACATAAAGATGCATTACATACACCATGCCGAGAGCAAGAATCAAAATCACAATGTTAGTGGCAAAAGGCAATCCAACTACTCTACAATAGTTGCCATGACAGCCCTAAATTATTTACAAGACATCTGTATAGTGTAAGAAATATACTTCCACAATATGTTATAATAAACAGAAGGATTTAACTAGAAATTACAAATCATTATGATATGTACATTTGCATAGAATAACAGCAGTGTCATCATCAGCTGGTGTTAGAGATTAACAAAACAACAACAACTTATGTTAGAGATTATCAAGAAATCATCAGATGGTGTTAGAGATTAACAAGACATCTGTACCCTGTTCAAGTACTCTTTTAAACTGTATCTCCCAAGCAATGTCAATAATCAATCAACTGGTGTTTAGAGATTAACAAAACATTTAGAGATTAACATAGCAACAATCTATAGACTGTTCAAGTCCTCTTTTTAATTGTATCTCCCACGATGACTGTCCTGCCTTGTGAAGTGTTAAAGTTATTTAAAGTGTTTAGAGATAAACAAGAAATCAGTCTGTGGCCTGTTCAAGTCCTCTTTTTAATTGTATCTCCCATGATGACTGTTCTGCCTTGTGAAGGGTTAAAGTTATTTGATCATCCTTATACTGAAAAAGATAGAAAAGTTATCATGATAATTTACTGACCCTTAATAACTGGGCTTTAAATTATTTTCAAACTAAAAATTGTTGACGTTATTTTACATATACAGTAGACTAACGTTACCTAGAACACATTTCAGTGGAATTTCGGTATAACTTACACTAAATCTCTAGGCACACTACAGTGAAACTTACTCAATTTAACCCATTTATCCTGAATTTTGGTTAAGTTGAAATAAATATACGGTACTTTGAAGTTCACTTTAACATGGGTGGACTGTATCATACCATTTTACTTTTTTTCATTCAAGAAGATCTATGTCAATTGGATTATACTAGATATATTAAGACCACGTTTCTATGGAATAAAAGAATTCAAAATACATGTATCAAGATTTTTTTTTTTTTTTTTTAATTTTTGATTGAAATCCGTACATTTGTTAGTTAAGAAAACATTGAATACCGGTACCTTATCCCAGCCTTGTTAATGTTAGTAAATATGATGTAATATACAGTTATTAGTATTTGTTAGTAAGTACAAATAAGATAATACTATTTTTAAGCATGATACATATGACAAGAAAGTACCGTTGAATCTGTACGATCAGATAATAGATGATCATATTATATTTACCAATGTACTTTCTAACAAAAATAGATTTTCAATTATACATTTTTTTGGGGGTTAAATTTAATAATAATATTATGTTTTAAGGAGATGAGAAATGTTTTAGGATATGAGAAAAAAAAAAAAACTTTTGGTGAACTACTAGTTAGAACCAAGAAAGGATCAAGAATTACCAGTATTGAAAAATATAACTAGTGGCTATTTTATGGAAAAAAAGATTTATCTGTGTCAGTATATCAATACCAATCTGGAAAGAAACATTACCTTCCAAAATTCGAAATCTAAACTCAACACTTCCGGATCGAAATTCTTTTCTTTACATGAGACATGGAAACTGCATCTGCAAGATGCTAGATCTTGACCCGAAATGAAAAAAATCTATAGCAGTTTCATAACTCTGTACAAATTTGTCTGATGTGATGAAAAGTGAGTGATTGATTGTTGTTTAATGCCAACTCAGCAATTTTTCAGCTATATCATGGCGAGAACAAGTTAATTTTCAATGAGATGATGAAGTGGTCCCCTTTGAACTAGACCAACAAGCTTAGTTGGATTTTTTCATAGTGCTACTGAAACAATAGTCCGTGGAAAGACATGTCGCTCCACTCTGACAAATTATCCTGATTCCGAGCCAACCAGTTTTTGCTCTTTCTCCTTAATGCTACGTGCTTAGCAGAGAAGCAACAAATACCAATTTAATAGTCTTTGGCTTGACCTGATCGGGGCTTGAACCCACAATCTACTGCACTCGAGGCAAGCATTACCATTACACCATCGATGCGGTTGTGATGAAAAGAATGCCTGACTAACACTTTATATATATATTTATATCCAGTTGCATTAATGAAATACATTATAAATAAAGTAGGTTTACTGTATATAAAATATATTCTCCAAAAGCAATACCATATGTATAGATGCTCTATCTTCAAAGTTAATTTTTTTTCCATTGAATGGTTGAATTATCTCCCCTTTTCCATGCAGACAATTTCTTTTACCTTTAACAAATACTATTGCACATATTTTTTTTTAGATTTCAAATTAAGAAAGAAAATGTTAATTTGAAAAGGAAGTACTATCCAGTAGTCCAGATGCATCAAAATTATAATAAATGTTTACAATTATACTCATTTGAAGTTTAAAATTTTCTATGTCTAATTTAAAAATAAAATTTGTTCACACCACGATGTAGCTGAAATATTGCTAAAGTTGGCATTAAACACCAATCAATCAATCAATCAATCAAAATTTTCTAAACTTTATTCAACATCAAAAATATATATAAAAAATAATATTATATAATATATGACAACAAATCTATGATGAAAAAGAGCTAATAGCTTTTTTTTATGGTAATCTATTGGATATAGTAATATACAGTAATATATCTGATAATGGCCCAGGGTTCACGAAATTGCATATGGGTTTGGTGGTCTTGTAAAAAAATATGTCAGTTCTCATTATTTTTCTATTGCAAAATACCAATAAGTGTCAGTCCTTATCAAAATTCACCCAAATTTTCCCAGTCATGTCTGACAGGACTGACAAATTTCATGAACTCTGATGGCCTATATTTATAACATACCTCTGTTGAACATTTGTCTGGAGTTATCTCCCCTGGTAACTTTTTTATTGCATATTTAAATTTGTTTTCTATATCATTCTTCTTCACAACAGCTATCACTTCTAGAGAGCTGAAATTTTATTTTAAATGATTCATTACATATTTACTTTGAATCAGCTTCAGCAATTAAAATGTAGCTCTCAGCTATATCATGGCAACAAGATTACAGGTGTTGGTTTTAGTTCTTCCTGATTTTAAAGAGTGTTGTATAAGTTATTCATGAAATTTGTTCAAATTTTAATAAAAGTACCACCTGTAAATAGTGAAGTACTGGTACACTTGAAAAATATTGAAAGCCCTGAGATTAATGTAGCTTTCAGCTATATCATGGGGACCAGATATAAAATATTTTGTAACTGTATCATGGCAACCAGATTTAGCATAGTTGACTTGTCAGCTATATTATGGCGGCCAGATTTAGATGAGAGAAAATAAAGTAAAATATATACCAGTAGTAATATTCAAAAGAGGACAGTCATTGTCAAAATCATATTGTAGTAGGGTTTACATTTAACTATAGGGGTTAGGGTTATGGTGTTTAATGCCACTTTCAACAATTTTTCAGCTTTATTTGTGGAGGAAATCAGAGTAATCGGAGAAAATCACCGAACTGTCGCAAGTCACTAGTACTGTCAAACTCTATCACATAATGCTATGTCGAGTAAACCTCCACAGGAACGGGATTCAAACTCACAATCTTAGTGGTGATAGGCACTGATTACATGGATATTTGTAAATCCAACTATCATACGATCACGACAAAGAAAGCCTCCTATATTTAACTATACAATGAGTGCCTGTCACTTCTTAAATTAAGTTGTTAGTTGACTCAATACAAAATTTATGTGATAAAATTTGTCAGGTTTGCAATTTTCTCCATTTTCCTTTGCCAATAAAACAGAATTCAATGATATAATTGAAGTATTATTTTCCGAAATATTGTTTTAGGTCACATTAATTTTAATATAATATCACATTAGTTAAAAGCTGTTAACTGATATCAAATGTTTTAATTATACTGCATGTATAAACCAGGTCTTACTAAAAACAAATATCTATAACCTACAGATGTATAAAAATAGCAAATTCTGCAGGCATTAAAAGAACTAGTTAAACTAGCTTATTACTTATTATCAAAAGTAGACTGGACTGTACAATTATCTTTCAGTTTGGCAGTTCCTATCCCTGGCATCTTCCATTTGACTTGTAAACCAGGTACTCTTATATCTGCTTGTACTGTCTTCATATCAATTTCCTGAACAGTGGCTGAAAAAACCCCCACAATTACATGTAAATCTAGAGGCTCACAATGTCATAAGCATGTCTAGCTCATATCTGGCAAAGAAAATTTCCAGAACTATTGCATGTAGTAGCATATATATATATATATATATATAAATTTTGATCTCATAGAATTTGAACACAAATAGACCCAGAGTCCTTAATTTGGCACAAAATTTTATCTTTATATCACAAAGATGATTCATTTTCTCTATTGCAGCTTACTAATACTGTGAAAATATTTTTACTCGTTGACACCAATTTTTGTGGTTTCTACAAAATGCATTGATTCATGGGTTCTTGAATTCGCGGTTTCAAACACTACAGGCAATAGTCAATGGGAAAATTGTATTTTCGTTAGATATTAATTTTTGTAGCTCAAGTGAACCACGAAATCCACGAAAATTAGAGCCCCATGATTAATAATGATTTCACAGTGTGCTTAACTTTGGACCTCAATGGTCTGATCCCCATAGAATCTTGCAATGGTGTCTGTATTTGTACTAGATCAATTCCATATCACAAATTCTTGCCTCAATGCTGTGTGCTTTAGTGGAGAAGCAGCAGATACCAATTGTATAGCCTTTTGCTGACCAGGGATCAAACCACTGAGCCACCGTGTTTGAAGTGAAGTACAATCCGAGTACAAGTAGGCTTCCCTCAAATAATACTTGTGTTTCTGCTAAAATTCTTGCAAAAAATAAGGTAGGTACATTTTTGTACGTAGGCAAAACTTTAAATGTTTCATTAATATTTATCTAGTTTATAGAGGACAAAAATCTGACTAACAAAGCTTAAGTTTTCAAAAATGGAAATAAAAACTTCAGGGTAAAATGGTATGCACTAAAAATTACAGTTGGTATTGTCAGCAGAAACATAGGTTTTTTTCTTTTGCCTTACCCGGTATGTTAAATACCTACAGTAGTATGCTACATGTACATGTACATGTGTATGATATGTTCCATTAACATATGACACTACATGGCAGATCTATGTGAACTTTAATATACCTGTTTGAATCTCTCTGGATTTTTTTATGCAACCTTTCACATAACCTGGACCCTCTTGCAAGATTTTGCAAGCAGCAATTTCATTGGTCAATCTAAAGTTCATCTGGAGGCCAAGTTAAATTGAATTATGACAGATGTTAATGCAGTCTTCTTTTGTTGTCGTCATTATTGCAGTTCTTTTTTAAAGGACTGGATTTGTGAAATTTATAGATTGTTTTTTGTTGTTGCTGTTGATATGTTGAGTTTATGTATATAATATTACTTCTGTCAGACTAAATGAAAATGTCACATGAAAAATGTGTGCTATCTTTCCTATAGTGTTATTTGATGTACAAATGTAGCTAGACTATCTGATTAAGACATTTTGGTGTTTTTTACAGTGAACTTCTACACTTGTTATATACATAAAACAGGAAAATATATATACATGCAGTATGACTTTTGCTTGTTGTGATTTCTTTCATAGATTGATTGATGTTTGATTGATTGATTGAAACATGTACATGGTACCCACTTTGTCCACAGTCAGGCGTTTTGCACTAATTATAACCCGACAGCTCCCACATTGAAAGGGCAGTTCTGTAGTTTGAGCCATGGGTACTGTCTAGAAATCCATGCATTTTTTTTCCAAAGCATAATGATCTGTAACCAACATGGTGTACTATTAGTAGTAGTAAGTTAACTACATGTACATGTATGATTACGAACATTCACTGGCCTTGCTATTGTACAGTTCATGTTTATATATGTACTGCTGTTGGAGATCAACTTACCAAGAGGGGAAGGTTGGGATCCAATTAACCAGTTTAACCCTGCCACATTGTTGTGCCTGTCCCAAGGCAGGACCTAAATTTTCAGTATTGTATGTTGTGTTTTTTTTTAGTGTTCATAAGAGTTAAGAGGAAAGGTGGTTTGTTTTGTTGTTATTGGTTTACCATCTGGGATTACTGTTTAAACTTTCTTTTCATATATCTTTCAAATTTATTACAGTGAATGGATAAAATACATTACTGGGTGAACATCTTTCCATTTTAAGCTATTTTGTTGGTAAACATTATTATGGCCACGCCCTCCCTTTCTTGAAATTTTCGTGGCTTGATCAACTCTCTTTGTTTATGGAGTACCTATATTTGTTGATTATATTGAAATATAGATTTGATAAACAGCCCGAACAGCAAATTATACCTTTAGGAATACGATATTCGGATTCATCTGCCATTGCCCCAGGTCTTATTTCGTCTAATTCAAGAGCAATCCGTAATTTAGGTTTATCCTATCGGAAATCTTGCTAAAAGAAGGAGTCTTGAAACAGCATATAGTCTTCTGTCAACTGGATTTTATGGAAAAAATGGGCTTGACCCAATTACTTCAATATCCTTGTACAAAACATATGTTCAACCAGTATTGATGTATGGACTAGAAATAGTTCAACCGAAGCAAACTAATCTAAAGAAACTAGAGGTATTCCAAAAAAACATACTTAAACAGATACTGTCTCTTCCTACTAATGCTCCAGACCCAGCAATATACATCATATCAGGCTTACTACCCATCGAAGCTATATTAGATATAAAATATATGACTCTATTTAACAACATATGTAGACAACATGATGACGCAATAGAAAAACAACTTGTGACCCGTCAACTCAATATCAATGCATGCTCCTCGATTACAACATCTCTCTAAAATAAATGACATACTTGAGGATCATATAGATACTAGTTTTGACAGCCTCGACTCAGCAACAAAAATTCAAATGATTATAGATTGTACAAAATTTCGAAATTCGAGGTTTGAACTTAATGATATTGCAGAGCAACAAATGGAACAGAATTCAAGAATAATGTGTTACGCCCTGCACTGCATAAGATCAAGGTCAATCACTTGCCACAGGAGAAAGTCAGACAAGGAGAAATAATAACAGATATAAAATCATGGCTGGGTAGAGAGGGGGGAATATTGACTCAGTGTTAATAGAAATTTATGGTATGAATGACATTTCCATGAATGTAGATAGATATGTACATATATGTTCACGGTGATGGTTTCCAAGGATGTACATAGTTAAATTGTGCATGAAAATGGTACTGATCACCCAATGTTGGAGGACAGATGACAGGGTTCATGGTGATTGGATATGGTTATATACTACACTCATAGTGAGGTTGTCCTGAAGGACGGTTAAAGATTCAACGAAAGAAAGAAAGAAAAAGAAACAGACGTATTTCATACTTTCTGAAAAAAATGTAGATTTCACATGATGCCTTTCTGGAAGAACATCCATCGGGTACGCTAATTGTCAAAAAATTGGAAAACCAAATGATTTAAAAGTATTTGGGAGCAAGAAATTATAGGGCCTAAACAAGATATTGTAGACTGCATTTGACTAGACAAACATCATACATTATCGTTCTGTTGGAAAGATGTCTTGTTGCATAGCCATTTAGCCTTCTCGTTCTTCCTTTTTTTTTTTTTTTTTTTTTTTTTTTTTTTTTTTTTTTTTTTGCTGACGTTTGAGCAAAGCCAAAAATTAAAATCTAACAAATGTGTAGTTTAATTAGTTTTTGTGCTGGACGTTATTTCAATTATATCATGCCAATCCTCGGCTGTTCTGAATAGACAGGGTTGTGACTGGCGAATGATTTCGTTGCTGTCAGTTTTATTATTGGAGCCGGGAGTACTCCCATATTTGAGGAAACCAGAGTCCCCAGAGAACTTAAACCGAGCAATTACGAAAACTGAAAAAAAAAATGTGCATTCCATATTAATTGTTGTTTAACTTCAAGTGAACAGTATTTCTATATAATAATAATAAATATAGTGCATTATATTATTGACCAGAACAAACTTACAAACAATAAATCATGTCAAGGTCGTAGAGGGATAGCCTGCTCATGGATAGATATTTGGATTACCAAAAGTAATTAGGAGCTGTCGTGGTAGTGATCGTATAGTACTGAGTTGGATATGCAATCAGTGCCTATTACCACTAAAGTTGAGAGTTCGAATCCCGGTCAGGCGAAGTGTACTCGATACAACATTATGTGATAAAGTTTCTCAGCGAGTGTGGCAGTTCGGAGGTTTTCTCCGGGTACTCTGATTTCCTCCACCAATAAAACTGACCGCCACGATATAACTGAAATATTATTGAAAGTGACGTTAAACACAATAAACCAAACCAACAGTAATTAATGGGAGATATGGATTGGATAGGAAAATATTGCCTTGCAACGTTCCACTAAAAACAACTTCTAACAAGCTAAATGGTTCATTATTCGATGAGCTGCTGCAATTAGCATGAAATTCTCCCAACACGATGCACCAATTTTCGTCCCGCCATACGGACGAGTTGTGCATTTGGTATATATATATATATACACCATACGACCAGTACTAGTGCACACCCATTTTTGGAAAAAAAACTCTACCTCGGGGGAATAGACATTTCAATTAACCATCAATCATGATTTTTACAATAGTTTAGTTTGGTTTTTATGGTGTTTAACTCCACCTTCAACAATATTTCAGCTATATCGTGGCGGTCAGTTTATTGGTGAAGGAAACCGGAGGACCCGGAGAAACCCATCGATCTGCCGCAAGTCAATGACAAACTTTATCACATAGTGTTGTACTTCTCTCCCTGGGCGAGGGTCGAACCCACAAGATCAGTGGTTACCGGTATAGGCACCTATTGCATACCTTGTAGGTAGTTATGAATCCAACGATTATATGATCAATGCCACGACGGCCCTGATTTTTACAATAGTTTGTCATCATTGTAAATATAAGTTTCATATATTATTAACCGACTTTTTCTGTAATTCGTGATGGATTTTTGCTTACTTTGTGACGAACTGCAATAAGTTCACTACGGAAGCTAAGAAACGCTATACCGATATTTTTGTCGAATTTGCGATTACTGTATAATCTATTTCTAATATACCCCCTTTTCGTCCTTTCAAAATTCTTGCAAGCACGTCTTTAACTAGACTCAACGAGTTTGCAGAGTGTCACGTCGCTTTCATGGAAAAGACAAGAGGGTCGTTAGTTCATTGCAAGGTAGAACGTTCTTGGGACAGTCACAAAAATGTGGCGGGGTTAAACCTGTCAATGGGTTTTATTTGAACACTTGTTCTCGATCGTCATCAAGATAACTTAACACTGTTCACCTGTCATTAAATAACAATCCATCAACCATTGATAAAAAGAAGATTTTTTTCTCAAACTACATTTTTTTTATCCTTTTTTATATAAACACATATAAAATTATAGTTTCTTTTTCAACTTTAACTTTTCACTAATTATTTACGTTATCACAATTTGTTGTTCAATTCCGAATTTAAAATCACATTTTCCTTCAATATCAAGAAATACGGTTCTCCCTTCTGTCTTTAAATCTGGTATGCTTTTATCTTCTAATAAAACTTCTTTCATATCACCAGTGAACACCATAAGATATTTATTGTTGTCTCGTCTGCTGTAAAAGTTCACAACAACCGTACCCTTCACCGCCGCCCGCGTCGTAAATGTAAATGCGCATTGTTTTTCTTTAATTTGAAGTTCAGCAACCAATGTCGACCCTTTAGCCACGGTTAAAGTGCCCTCTGTTGCCCACGTTAATGTTTTTTGATTGGTTGTTTCTCTTGTATTCGTCACTGAGAATCCCTGTGAATATCCAACCGAGGCTTTTGCTATACTTTGAGGAGCAGCTATTTCCAGTCCAGCAGTTAAACCAGTCGTGTATCCTTTCGTCAAAGAACACCTACATGACGCAACAGTCTGACGTTCCGTTTTTAGAGAATGAGTCTGTGGTTCATTACTTTTGTTTTCAAAAACAGACCTAAAAATAACGTTTGACCCATATTGATCAGTTCCTTCAGCCGTGTACTTCGGGTCCTCTGTATAGAAGGACACACCGCTCCAATCAAACTCGATATTTACTTCTTTTCGTTTCTTCGGAAATCCTTTTTTTCTACTAGTCATATATAATTGCCATGCTTGTTTTTCCACAATTTCCTCCAAATCAATAATATGTTCATCCATATCTGTCTGTAAAAGAATATATATATTTTTAATTTTTATACGAATCTCAAAATAATGGTTAGAAAGAGAGGACATTACAGTTTTGACGTGTGTGTGTGCACGGAACGCCGTACCTGTCTTTATGTCGTGGCTTAAAATTATATGGAGTACTTTTGCAGATATATAAGTACGTTTTTCTATACGCAGTAGACTTTTTCATATTATATGCAGTACATTTTTCCTCTACGGGTACAATTTATCACCATAGTTACAAAAAAGACCATAAGAACTACGGTCCCACAGCTACGTTGTGTTGACGTTAATAGGGACCATCGTGGTCGCAATCGTATGGCAGTTGGATTTATAACTACCTATGCAATCAGTGGCTATCACCTCTAAAGTTGTGAGTTCGAATCCTACTCGGGCGAGGTGTACACGATACCACATTATGCTATAAAGTTTGTCAGTGACTTACGACAGGTCGATGGTTTTCTCCGATTTCCTCCACCAACTAAACTGACCGTCACGATATAACTGAAATATGTTGAAAGTGGCATTAAACACCATAACCCAACACCCTAGGTTAATGTAGTGTCTTTTTGTCTGACCTCATTCGATTTACGCCTTCAGATTGTCCCTTTGTACATTACATGAAGTAGTTATTTCGTTACTGATTTACAGTACTGTTTACATTATACGAAGTATATATCAATGTACATTCCTTTCTTTAAACGATCGGCATGTTATCGTATACGCAGTAGTATTGTCAGTCTATATAAACAATTATTTTAGCTTTATAACTACCTTAAAGTTAAATGGCCATTCCCTTACTCCTTAATGTTGCGTGCCAAGTGAGCAGGGAAGCATCAAATATCAAATTTATGTCTTTTTAGTTTTGCCCGACCCGTTCCCACGACCTACCGACTTGTCCATACTTAATAATGAGAATGTACTTCTTCTATACGAGGATGAAATTTCTTACATTGTATGTCAACAGAAAACAAATAACGTAGATTGTAATATAATGGAATGTAATGTTTTGTTTTGACAGATGTAATAGTTAGACGTGATGCTTTATAAACATGAAGATAATGGACAAGGAATGTCACGTGACACAAGATAAATATCCATGTCATGTCATTTATACATTTAAAACTGTTGATATATAATTAACTCATTCACCTCTAACTATTAGCGTTAAATTCTGGAAATATAGCCATTTATATACATATACAGAAATTGTTTGTATGATAAATATATCGCACTGGAATGTAAACATTATAAAGTGTTGTTTCTTCTTAAAATATGTTGTCATTTTGTCAACCTGTTGTTCTTTTATTTAAGATAGCACTAGAGGGGGGTCTTTTTGACCCTGGACAATGATCTTTGAACAACAGCATGGTTTGGTTTAGGTTTGGTTTATGGTGTTTAACGCCACTTTCAACAATATTTCAGTTATGTCATTGCGGTTTTATTATTGGAGGAAACCGGAGTACCCGGAGAAAACCACCGACCTGCCGCAAGTCACTGATAAACTTTATCACATAATATTGTATCGAGTACACCTCGCCATGAACGGGGTTCGAACTCACAACTTTAGTGGTGATAGTAGCCCGGCAGAATAAGTCACTATTTAGACAAAATCGTTCACTTTGTGGTACAAGCATAAAAGTTGGCATGGGTACTCCTCTAGTTTAAGCATATTTTATTTGCATACAAGTTGCAAATGGGATTGGACACAAGTTATGACAACATCAGTGAAGTCCTTTCCCTTTTACAAAAATATAAACAAAAAATAATAGTACATAATGGCGATAATTATACAAATAAATTTTACAACATGATATATTTAGACGTTAATAATAAAGTAAATCTAAAGAAAAATAAGGTGAAATAAAATGTTCAAAACATAGGGATAGAAAGAAGGATAGGAAGAAAAAGAAAGGTTTCAAACAAACAAAAACAACAAAAAACAACATGGACTGGAGTGAGTAAGCTAGTATATTAGTTAAAGCGCTGGGTGCTTCTAATAAAAGAATAAACAGCAGAGAAGATTTCAATGTTTTGGTTAGGAGTCAAATTTTCATCACCAGCTAATATCAATTCAATTGTAACTACGTAATTCTTTAATTTATTTAACAAGATTTCCCTATTTTCATTGTAAAAGGAACATTCAAGGAAAAAGTGTATACAGTCTTCAAAACCATGACCACAGATGCATGCAGGACTAGGCTTTAAATTGACAAGGTGCAAATCTGCATTTAGCGAACTGCACATATTTCTAAGTCTGCTATGAATAATATTTAGTTTTCTATCACCCCGACGGAAATAAAAAGGCACTTTTTCAAGCAATATTTTAATTTTTCTTTTAAATATGTTAATATTACCAGAATTTCTAATTTCCGGACTTAGATTGTTCCAGTCCCGGGTAGTAGAGGGGAGGAAGGACTTTTTGGTAATTTCTAATCGACAATTAGGTAAAACATAATTATTACTATTTCGTAAATTATACTGGGAAACACTACCAACCGGAAGGGGCATCAAATCACAAAGATAGTCTGGGGCAGATTTGTTGTGAATAGAATAAAATAAGCTGAGCCTTCTTACCCTTCGCCTATCAGATAATAATTCCCAACCCGTTTCAGAATAGATAGATTGACGACTTGCAAATAAAGGCAGTCCGGTTACTATTCGTCCTGCCTCTATTTGAAGCTTTTCTAAATTATCAGAGTCTTGTTGACTACAACCATCCCAAAGTTCACATGCGTATTCCAACATAGGCCTTATAAAGATCAAATAAATACGAGAAAGATAATGTCTATTTAATACATATTTAAGTTTTCTTAGGGCACACAACCTCTGACTTGCTGATTTAATAATATTAACTATATGGGTATGAAATTTTCCATTGCGGTCAAAAGTAATACCCAAATGTTTGTGACAGGTAACAAATTCTACTAATTTGTCTTGGAATGTTATTTCTACATCGTTGGGAAGATTAATGTTGGAAAATACCATTGCTTTAGTTTTTTCAGGATTAAAATTTACTAACCATTGCTTAGACCATATAGATATAGATTCCAAATCACTATTTATTACATCTTCTATAGGGTACTTGTTTGAAAAAACCCATTAGCCACCTGGTTTTTTTTTTCAAAATAGCGGCTATTTTCAAGATGGCTGCCAATCACGGTTGAAAAAATGTTTTCTGGGTCTAAAAATTGACTTATTAGTTCCATCTAAATGTCAAATAAAACATTTCCTTTAACAAAGAAACCAAATACATAAATGTATATAAAATAAAAACAAATTTAAGCTCCCACCATCATTAATACCGGAGAAATGGAGTGAGTGTCGGGGCACACGCAGGGCACACTGGTAAAAGCACTGATGTGAAACTCAACATAGGGTTCAGTGTCAGCTAAATATTCATCTTAGTATTGTTTAGTGTCTCAGATGCTATCTAGCAAGCTCTATATATACTTACCTGTAGTCTTGTTAAATGCATGACCAGTTAGATAGCCACACCTGAATTTACAGGATGAGGCAGCGCTGAAGAGCTGAGTCAAGGATAATGGGGCATTAGTTATCTGGATGGTGTACAGATCGCACGGGACATAAATGACATTGGATGAACGATCGGCTAGGTGTAGAGCAGTTAGTTTATTCTCGAACGTAGTTGTATCCCATATCTGAATGTGCTTTATTTATAGTTTAAGGTGGTAAATGGATATTCCCTCGGCCTTAAATCATTGAAAATATGTATGGTAATCTATTGAAATTGTGTACTATCAAGATGTCAGGTGTAACCCCATTGAAATCTAAATCTCAAACTGATTGGAACAAATGTTTCCTTTGTCGAACAGAAAAGAAAGGTGAAGATTTAAAATCTCCACTAACTCACTATTCATTTATCAAGAACAATGATGGCTACTACATGATTGCAACAAATATTCCCCTCTTTCACGGAATCGACCAACTTCCAATTATTTTAGATCCTATCATAGTAGATGAAGGTGGTGGCATTGAAGAAACATTGAGACGAAACAATGGCAAATATCATCAGAACTGTAGGTTATTGTTCAATAATACCATGCTAGAAAGGACAAGGAAGACAGCAGCTAGTAGTAATATCTCTTCAGACGGTGGAAAAAGCAAGATTAGAAGAACTAGCATTGAAGGTCATATGTGTTTTTATGCGAGAAAGAAAATTCAACATCTGAACTTCGGCAAGCCATAACAAAGCAGCTTGATAAATGATTAATTGAATGTGCCCGAAAGCTAAATGATGGAAAGATTCTGGCTGTACTTAATGGAGGTTATTTGGTTGCACAGTATCATTATTTCTGCCTGACAGCTCTGTATAATAAGGAGAGGCCTTACTTACTGACAATTGAAAATCAGGATGACAGCGAACTGTCTCAAGAAAGGGAAGTATATCCACTCTTTTTTTCTGAGCTCCTCACCTATATATTGGGGACAGAAACAAGTAGTGATAATCCTGTTGTATTCCTCCTTGCAGATCTAGTCAGTCTCTCCAAACAGCGATTTGAACAACTAGGAATGAAAACTCCTGATGTCAAGGCTTTCTTCGATAAAGTACAGAAGCTGTACACAATGAAAGATATGGGCAATCCGTTTATGGAAGAGACTGGAGATCTTTTTACACTAGATACAAAATTTATTGCACATCCTAGTGTTGCTGAAATGGTTGTTTCTCAATATGATAATAGTAAAACTCGATTCAATGAGTTCTTGAAAGGGCTAGATACAGATAAGTATTAATTTTATCAACCAATCAAGAAGAACAAGACAGATTTCTTTCAGCAAAAGCCAGAACCAAACGCGGGTGATTCAAAGCAAAAAACATTAAAGGACGACGGTCGTCTGTTCTCTACGATTTTCATATCCTGCCAGTCTAGAGAAGATGACCTGATGGAATTTTTGCAGCATAAGAATCAGTCTTTTCCTGCTGCACTGAGTGATAATGGTAACCTCCAGAGCTGTCAGAAATCGTAGCTTGCAACAATTCTGGAGACACACGTTACTCCTCCTGATACTGGGCCAGAAGCTAGCTTCATCATTTTGGACGGATCGACTTTAATAAATGCATTGCCTTCAAGGATATCGAAGACGTTTGAAGAATATGCAGTACTAGAGATAGTCACAAAAGTTCAAGGATACAGTTGTGTTTACATGAGAAGATATTGTGTTTGACGTATACTGGTCTTCTAGTTTAAAAGCTGAGACACGTATCAAAGCGAGGCATAGGTGCTAGACGCAGAGTGACTGATAAAGGGAAAATTGGCACATCCTCTTGAGAGACAAGAGCAACAAGACTGAGCTATATAACTTTATGGCAGATAAAGTTGTAAAGATTTGTCCTAATAATACAGTTATAGTCACTCAAGAAGATGGTGTTGTCTGCAATCATTCAATAAGCCTTGAAGGACTAACTCACTGCAATCATGAGAGAGCAGACACACGAATCTTCCTGCATTCAAAACACACCGCAGCAGACGGTAACAACACTATAATGATTAAAGCCAGCGACACAGATGTTCTTGTCATTTCGGTCAGTGTTCTGTTAATTCTGCATGACCTTGGTGTAGCAAAACTGTGGGTCGCATTTGATCAAGAACAAAAAAGTGGATTCACATAAATGATATAAGTTCTTCAATTGGCCTAGAAAAGTCAATATGCCTTCTATTTATTCATGCGTTTACTGGTTGTGATGTATTATCTGCATTCCATGGGAAAGGGGGAAAGAGTGCATGGCACACATGGAATGTATGGCCTGAGGCGTCTACTGTTTTTAGAAAACTCAGTCAATACCCACAAGTACTAGGCGAAGACGATCAAAGTATTCTGGAGAAGTTTGTAGTCATTATGTATGATATTTCTAGTGCCACCGAAAACAGGTCATATGACTCACCCCCCCCCCCCCCCTCTTCCACAACACAAACAGCTCTCATTCAACATATTAAGCGTGCTGCATACCAAGCAGTTTGCATATAGGTACAAGAAACTACTATATGTCATATGGAAACCAAAAGCCTTGCGTACTGGGATTGGAAGAAGCAAGATGACATGTGGCAAATGTTTTGGACAGGACTTCCGCCAATTGCTCAGAGTTGCCAACAGCTTACGAAGAGTGGCTGTAAGACTGAATTCCGTGGCAGGTGCAAGTGCTATTGCTTCAGTCTTTCTTGCATAGCTTTCTGTAGCTGCAATTGCGGCGGCTACAGTCTATTCATGATGTTTGCCTAACTCGGGGAAAAAATCGGTAAATTAAAGAAATCCAAAACAATGATTTCTCACTTTACGATCTATAAAGGCAGTGAGGATGAATTGTTTAATTAAACTGCATCTCAAATGGTAAATTTTAAGGATAAAACAACGAGAAATTTTGCTTAAAAATAAAAAAATAAAAATAAAAAATAAAAAACAAACAAAGTTAATACCCCCCCCCCCCACCCCCTCCCCCATATAACTAGGAAAAACAAAATTTTTTTTTTTTTATATTATTCTAAATATAATATATTATATAAAATAAATATGTATAATTTCTGACCAAAATCCGTTTAGTTTGGTCATGCACGACAAGTTATATAATAAAAACAGTTATGATTACCTGGAATGGCGGCCATCTTGAAAAATATGGCCGCCATTTTGAATTTCACGTGGCTAACGGGATTTTCCGAATAAGTAGTCCCTAAGGAGTCTCCATGTCAATTTTGGTGCTTGTACCACAATGTGAACGATTGTTTCACTAATCTGCCGGGCTATAGTCAGACACTGACTTCAACAGCATGCAACTCGCACAATTATGAATGAAAACTCAGTATATTGGTATCAGTGTATTCCTAGAAGGTTATTCTTTCTTTTCAATTTAAAATTTAATATCCTAATTGTTTTGTTCATACTAGTATTCAATACTCCAGTTTAAATGTCAAAAACAAAGAAGTACGATGTCCATTAAATTATACCTCCCTTGTACAAAATAAAACCTTTTTGTACGAGACTATATAATATACACAATAATAAAAAGCACGAAAAGCGCTGTTTAAATTTGGGCAGCTGCATTTTCATTTCATTTCATGGGCGAGTGTCAACTTCCCCACTTGGCACTACGTAGTAAAGCTGACAGTCACAACATAGCTGGAAACGTTAAACAGTCCATCTGGTCGACAATGTTACGAACCGCAATAATTCGAGCAATTATATGTCAAACCTAAAGCTTCTGTACACAAAATGTACGATAGAAGCCAGAAGAAATCTAGGTCCTGTTCATGACTTGGATTAGAAACGGGGGGAGGGGGGGGGGGGGGTGTTGCGGTGTTAAACCTGTTAATGGGATCCCAACCCTCATCACTTGATATCATTTCATGGTTATGTTATGGTGTTTAACGCCACTTTCAACATTATTTAAAAATTTCAGTTACATCGTGGCGGTCAGTTTTATGGGTGGTGGAAACCGGAGAAAACCACATAATATATCATTTCATCCATTCGCTTTAATTATATATCGTAAATATTTAATGCAAAGTAATTTTTGCCATAAAAATCAAACAATGTATAAATTATTAAAGCGCACGTGTTAAAGTGTATCATGCAAGAATGACGGGAATCATGTCGATCAAAGAACATGCCGACAATCAATGGACGATATGACTAATAGTTAGTATTCATTTTTATAATTGGCAATGCGACCTTTCTATTGACATTTTGTAAATAGCTCTGTCAACCATCAATATAATTATTTTCTTCATCTTGTAATTTTACTTTCAAAATACGTGATCTAGAATCTCTTAGCCTTTAATAGTATTTTTACGATGAAGAAAAAGAACAATTACTTTGATGGACGGAAAAATTGACACCACCTGATTATTTAATATAACAAACAGACCGAAATATGGGGGTCGTCGTGATGGTTATCATATGGTAGTTGGATTTACAACTACCTATGCAATCGGTGCCTATCACTACTAACGTTATGAGGTCGAATCCTGCTGAGGCGAGGTGTACTCGACACAACATTTACTATTATATTTTGTTTGCTTGTCACAAATTGTAAAACAGTTTATAAAATATTTGATTTTATCTATTTTTTTAATTATTTTTATTTATTTTTTTGCTCAATTTGAAGCTAGGTTACTCCTCGTTCAAACTATCCTTATACAACACTCAGTGAGGGTCAAGTAGCTTAATTAACCAATAATCAGCGTGCAGCATCATTTGAATTCACTATCATTTTGACTTAATAACACGCGTATGCAAATTCGATATATAATAACAGGTTAGAAAGAAATGAATTATATTTGTTTATTCATACAAACTATCTGTATTATTTGTATTAAGATAAAGAATTGTTTTTAAATGTCAGCCCCTGATGGGATGCATGATCAATAATTCAGATTTGACATTCGGTAAGCCCTGGGATTCTCTGTTGCACTGACAGTTCAATGGTTTATGCAGATTTATCAGAAATGAACTACTGGTATAACAGCCATTAGTAAACAATCGATTTCATTGAATAAATAGAAGTAAGATAATTATCAAAATATCCCTGTAAATTTTTCAAATAAACTGCATGTCTGATAATTAATTGATCATGTGGTATACCGGGACATTCTATTATCAGAAAACTTGAATTTGGTTTGGTTTGGATTTTATGGTGTTTAACGCCACTTCCAACAATATTTCAGTTATGTCGTGGCGGTCAGTTTTATTGGTGGAGGAAACTGGCGTACTCGGAGAGAACCACCGGCCCTGTCGCACGTCACTGGCAAACTTTATCACATAATGTTGTATCGAGTACACCTCGCCATGTACAGGGTTGAAATTCACAACTTTAGTGGTGATAGGCATTGATTGCATATATAGTTATAAATCCAACTACCATACGATCACGACCACGACGCCCCCCCCCCCCCCCAAGAGGGGACTCCTACCATGCACTGACAGTCTGTTTTATTTTGTAATTGTATATGGAATATGAATATACATGTATTTTTCTCTCAAAGTGCTGTCTGGAATGGATTGCAAACATGAATGTTTTTGTTTATATTTTGTTTGTTTATGAAATGTTATAAACATTTATAGAACATCCTTTTACTTTTATCGTTAGGAGAAATCCCAACCCCAATTTCCGGAATACAATGTATATGACATCTGAATGCTTGGTTAAAATAGTTCAGTCCAAATTAGGAAAAGTCAATACAATAGTGGTGTGCTTAAAAATCTTAAATACTCAATCACGATTTTTCTTTTAGAAATATGTGTTGAGAATAAACCCACTCCTCTAGTGGATCTGTTAGAGAAATGCTAAACCTCCAAATGGAAAGCAGCAGTGTTAATGGCGACTACATGTAACGTGAAGGGCATACATGTAGTCGTCATATTATATTAATAAATAGTGAATATATCTTTATTGTCAGAAAATCGATAAGATTGGTGACAACTAGAAATAAAAAAGAAACAAACATCAACAAGTGCATATGTAAATGACATGTAAATGATTTATTACTTCTCCGCTAAATAATGTAAACCGCTTCATTTATGAAATTGGTAATTCGTACTCGCCTGCCTTGTCCCCAGTACTAAAGATCGTGGGTTCAATCCCTAGTCGGAGCGAACATATTAAATTATGAAAAGAAAGATTAAAAATTGATGGTCAACAATTCCACCAATATCAAGAAAACGAACAATCACCTCTTATATTAACTCACTGAACACAAAAAAGACCACGAGATATGAAGTTGGGAAGCCAGATCTTGGCTTTGGGACAAGCATAAAAATGTGGCGGGGTTAATAGGATCCCCCCTCTTGATAACTGGATCTCCAACAGCTACATATATAAACAAACGATAATAAACTGCAAACATGTCTATCACTCGCTCTTGATTTAATATGTGTACAAAACTGTTGATGTTTAATTATTGTGTCCTTTAGACTAGGAGTAATATCTACGGGTGTTTAATTATTGTGTCCTTTAGACTAGGAGTAATATCTACGGGTGTTTAATTATTGTGTCCTTTAGACTGGGCGTAATATCTACGGGTGTTTAATTATTGTGTCCTTTAGACTAGGAGTAATATCTACGGGTGTTTAATTATTGTGTCCTTTAGACTAGGAGTAATATCTACGGGTGTTTAATTATTGTGTCCTTTAGACTGGGCGTAATATCTACGGGTGTTTAATTATTGTGTCCTTTAGACTAGGAGTAATATCTACGGGTGTTTAATTATTGTGTCCTTTAGACTAGGAGTAATATCTACGGGTGTTTAATTATTGTGTCCTTTAGACTGGGCGTAATATCTACGGGTGTTTAATTATTGTGTCCTTTAGACTAGGAGTAATATCTACGGGTGTTTAATTATTGTGTCCTTTAGACTAGGAGTAATATCTACGGGTGTTTAATTATTGTGTCCTTTAGACTGGGCGTAATATCTACGGGTGTTTAATTATTGTGTCCTTTAGACTAGGAGTAATATCTACGGGTGTTTAATTATTGTGTCCTTTAGACTAGGAGTAATATCTACGGGTGTTTAATTATTGTGTCCTTTAGACTAGGAGTAATATCTACGGGTGTTTAATTATTGTGTCCTTTAGACTAGGAGTAATATCTACGGGTGTTTTCGAGTTAAAAGTTTCTAGTAATCTTTTGTATTACTAAGCACATAGATAGGACTCTTCAACATGAGGGCGAACATGGAATTTTTTAACACACATATTTTTTTTCAAAATTATTTTTGAAAAGCAAATTCTTCAACAGTATTGAAAGTTTCAATTGGTTGTACATAGCTGTATAGTTATTTCAAAATTTGCTGTCCCATTCAACTTCATCTTCTATCATGAGACATTCAGGAAACTCAATTACCATAAATAAATAATTTGTTATCCAATTTTTTTTTATTTCAAAGAAGTTTATGAAATGCAGGCGAATAAGAAAAGTTTGTTGTCAAACTGCAAACATCAGATATAAACAATTCTTTGTTGACCTGTTTCTCCTCCCTTTCTTTCTTTCTTTCTTTCTCTCCCCCCACCTTTTTTTCTTTCTTTCTTTCTCTCCCTCCACCTTTTTTTCTTTCTTTCTTTCTCTCCCCCCACCCTTTTTTCCCCCCGATAACTGAAAATAACTTTGTTTACGTCTTCTGTCTGGAAGATTATGAAAAATGATAATTGTTGCCTTTTACCCTCCAATAAAACATGACTTTATTATCAATTATAACTGATGATATCTGTTTGAAATGAAGAAGTAACAAATTGTGTTTATTTTGAAAATACATCATTTGATGTATAGCTACTTTAATGAGGAAACTCTCCCTAGCCTATATACAGGAAGTACGTGCTTCAGAATATTTCCTGTATATTTGTTACCATCTGTTAATATTATTAAACAAAATAGGATGATTTATAGCAAAAAGGGGGAGAGTGGAGGGTTGTGGAAAAAATGAACGACAGATTGTTATTTTTCTTATTTCTAAACGGTTTAGTTTAACAAGTTTCTTGGGGTAGAACTTGTAATATATACATTGTTTCCCTCAAATTATTGGTATATATGCAGGGGCGCGACCAAACAAATTTCAATATCATTTATATTTAAACATGGAAAAGGGATGAGGATCTCGGAAATATGTGCTGGGCTTGACTCCTTTTATGGTAGCCATTTTTTCTCAACCATGATTTTCAATGGAGTGAGGTAAACATACATATTAAATGAAAGTCTATGAAATTAATATTAAAACCGAGTTGATAATGACACGATTTCCCCTCAAGTCTTCATATTACAACATTAATAGACAACAAATCACTAAAGTATAGGGCTCTTTTGCATATTACCAGATAAACGTTAGAGAATACCGACCGGGCAATCAAAAATGGACAATTCAGAGAAAGTGGGAAAATATGGCACACAAGACGAAGAAAAACAAAACAAAAACACAACACAATATGTTTTGGACACCAATATACCCAAACATACACAAATAACTTAAATAACACATGAGCCCGGACTACAGATAACTGGACCAAAATCATTAAAATTACTAGTAGCAGTCGGATGTACTTATTTATCGATTAAAGAAATACATAGACTCGGGTAGTATGTCTCAAGAGTCTTAACTACATGTGGTACATGCATTTTTTAAGTACATGTAAGATATACAGTAATGAGAAATTGAGATGTTGACCTCATAATTTGATTGATAACCAAATTAACGTTACTAATTCTAACAGGTGATAGTCACCCCGAGAAAATATGTATGCTGCCATTATGAATAAATTTGAGCTCAGTTGGGGTGAATATATTTATCTGGCATTTCGATATTAATTTTTTTTAAATAACGTTTTCTTGATGAACATTTGTGTCCGAATTGTTTCCGATTTGAAAAAAATATATATTTATTATTCAGTTTTTCTTTTTTAATGTTTAATTTGCAAATTTAAAATTTAAAACTTATGTATAATCTATACCTCAAATAAAATGTTTATAGATAATATTAAATATGAATATATTTTCACTTACCGTTTTTTTTTGTAGTAAAACAATCACCTTTATTGTAATCCGAAATAAAACATCGATACAATTTCTTCAACGCATAAAATTATGTTAATATTTATGGAAAAGAAAAACAAGTTGATTGGATACATTTGATCACATGACATCCAGTTATTTATTTTATACACTTGATTAATTCTACTAATAAGGAAGCGTACACTTAAACTACTTGTGTGGCTTCAACTCAGTGGTTTTTTTTCACGATTAACATTAGCCATCATTGTGCTTTTGATTATTTTCACTACTTTGTATTAGAATAGAATAGAATAGAATAGTTTTATTAAATCAATCAAGAAGCCCGTGAGAGCACAGAATTACAGACATTTGTATTTTACACTTACAATGATTTTGATGATTAGTAACATATATGACATATATAAAAAGATGTATTTATTAGGGAACGATCATGTAAATTTTAAGGGGTGGGGTTGTGCGATATGTTGTTTTTTAATATTTGTAACAAAATTTATAAAAAAACGGCATCTTTACCTGAAAGATGAAAAAATAATAATCTGACCCTGCAGTTTATTTTGTTTTCAACAAGACTTTTTTTTAAATATTTAATATAGATTTTTTATGTCTAAAAAGATATTATTTATGTTCCATATGTAAAAAATCCTGGTGAAAGGAAAAACATAGGCCCTATTAAAAGTTAAATTTATATTCCTTATATTTAGTTGTTCATGTATATAGAAATGTTCAAATTAGCATAATGTAGCTTAAGAGATGTGGAGAGGAAAGGAGGGTGTACAAAAGAGTAATATACACGAGGATTAAAAAAATATTTTGGATGTACATAATACAAAAACAAACAAAAACATCAATTACATTATAGGGACATAGGAGCCGGAGACAGGGGAGGGGGGCAAAACTATATCCACCCCTAGAGCTTCCTCCCAATGTTCCACTCCTACGCTTCTGCTGTTGTATCTACAAAGCTATAAAACTCGACAATCTAGTAAAACAACCAAGTGATACTTATTATAAAATAAATACCCGAAATAAACTAGACACTAGACTCAGTACAAGTCCCTTTCTTATTAATAACCCCCTTTAAATTTGTTATTGCTATGAGAGTTGAATTCTGGACTAACCACTTATATGTACTATCTACATGTTGAGAAAGGGACTTGTCTACATTGCACTTAATAAACATATCAATGTGTAATTAGTAAAGAAATATTGTTTCTAAATACAAGTGGTCAGTAAATATTTGAACATTCATATCAGATTTTTTAGGGGATTAGTAATAAGAAAGGAACTTGTAGGAGGTAGGGGTGGTTATGGTGGTTAAAGCCACTTTCAACAATATCTCAATTACATTTTATCAGGGGAGGAAACCGAGTACAGGGAGAAAACCACCGACCTGCTGCAAGTCACTGATAAACTTTATCACATAATGCTGTAGCAAGTCTAACTAGGCACCAATAACTCAATAATAGCGATTAAGCTTGAAAGCCGCATTTGTTAATTCGCGCGCAATATATCAGCTTTACTAAAACACCTTTAGAAAAACTAAAGACATTGTAGGTTTGATTTGTTAGTCATATAACGTATTGATTATCTGTAAAAAATTAAGTAAACAATTAGCCTAGCTTTATAGACCATCCATAACTTCCTTTGGATATTATATTAAATCAATGAGACCATGGTGTTTGAATGGCTGTTCGCGTCATTGATCTTAGCGCGTTAGCTATATTTAGCCACTACTTTTCAGAATGTGTGCGCTTTTTGGTAACATTAGCGCGATAAATTTGTCAGTGTCAGTGGTGAACACGCTATCTTGCATTTTTTGCATGCTATATTATTTTTATATTAACTATTCCAGTATCCACAGGATTACCGAATTGTATGTCACAATTTACTTGGGGTTACACTAATATCTTCAAAACTCTTCCCACGTGAACCACATCGATTTAAGAGGTCCATTCTTCAAAGTTAAAGGTTACACAGTACTTTCGCCCAAAATTCGTATTCTAGGCTCGAACTTGCACGAAAATTAGCGGGTTATTAATAAAATATAGCGCACAATAAATAAAATACCTCTCTATATTTCACGAATTAGAAGTGCTGTCTGTTACAAATGGCACGTTATTTATTAAAACAGCGCTAATATTAAAAAAAAAAACTCCATAAATTGTGAGAAAAGGCTCGTCTATTTACAATGGATATTGGATAATCGCTTTACGAGTACAACAAATACATATAGCATGAAGTAAAAATAATAATAGCTATATTTTATTACTAGCGATAACATCGGTGGTGTAATGGTTAGCGTGCTCTCCATGTGTGTGGTAGATCTTACGTTCGAGCCCTGATCGCGTCAAACCAAAGAATATAAGATATGCATTTGTTGCTTCTCTGCTACATGTAAGCACGCAGCATTAAGGAGAAAGAGCAAATACTGGTTGGCTTGGAATCAGGCTACACTAGTATGTCCGAGTGGGCGACATGTGTGTCCGCGAACTGTTGTTTCAGTGAGCTAGCACTATGCAAATCCAACTAATATAAAGCGAATCTCATCATCATCTCATTAAAAATAACTTTTTCTCGCCATGCTATAGCTGAAAAATTGCTGATTTGGCGATAAGTTACATATCACTAACTCATTTACAAATAATGCGCTACTTCAACAAATCGTGATCTGATTCATGATGTTGACTCACGTGCACTAGTTTCATGCAATAGTCCCGGTCCTCTGCATCTTACCGTAGTGAGTAAGGAGGTAGGGACGGGACCTTGATGAAACAAGTACCCGTGTGTTGATTGGGATAACACGAGGACAAATATGGAACTAATAGAATTAAAAAATGGAAAAAATAAGTCAAACGTTATAATTTCTGTTGATATTTTTTAAATAATAATAAGTTTTGTTTCACATTCATCATTGTAAGGGAAGAGGGCAAAACTAGCATTTTGTCAACATTGTAAACACATGCGACGTAGAACCAATTGATTTTCCCCCCCGAGTGAATCATTCCTCAATCTAATTAATTAAATTAGATCTTTGATTGTTCTCTTAACTGCTATGTCGCACATATAACGCCGAAATATCAGAAAAGGGAGAACAAAAAGCCAATTTTAATTAGATTGAGCATTTCGAAAACCCGAATGTAGGATGTCTCCGTACTGCCAAAGCTTTATTTTTTTTTGTATTAGAATAATAATTGTCTGAAATATTTACACCAGGAGATTTTTCCTCATAAAATAATTATAATATCTGCCGTGAACGTAGAAAATGCCGAAAATTATTATTTCCCATATACCGGGTATCATAATAATCTTCAGGTGTTCCCTCCGGTTTTCCATAGCAAACAGCAAACACTATTTTATTTTTAAAGTCTATTTAAGAGACGAGTACAGGCAAATCTGTTTTGATGTTGGACGTGTTAATTCAATAAACATATGTTAAACACCTTTATCCATACATTTATGTGCTAAATATTGACCTGATGTAATGGTCTTTCACATAGTTGTTAATTAATTTTAAATCGAATTCGCACAATCATTCATTTTTCGGACCATACATGTTGCCGACAAAGAACTTCAGAGAAAAAAGTATTTTAACACTTTGGCAGTATAAATAGTTTTGTATCGGTTAAGAAATCAATAGATATTTACAAGTTTTTTTCAATTACGACCACAACATTTTACGGTCGTATTATGATATAGGTCTGTCGTTGTCATGGTCTGTATACATAAAAGCTTCCGCACAATAACTTTTGTTCTAGATGACAGAATCTTCTGAATTTATAACACAACGAATTTTGGCACATAATAAAGGGTGTGTTTGATTTGGGGGATTCTAGTTTTGTTTTTCAATTACCAACACAAAATGGTCGTATTATGGTGTGTGTCTGTCCTGGTCAGGGCTGTATACACAAAGGCTTTCTACAATAAGTTTCTTCTAGATAACAGATCCTTCTGAATTTAAAACACAACAATTTTTAGCACAGAATAAAGGTCGAGTTTGATTTGGGGGATTCTAGCCACACCTATTTCCACACAAGAGGTGCCAAAAAGTGCATTTTCATTTTTCGATAGACCTATTCCACCACTTATCTTTTACCTACATGATTTATTGTTTATAAATTTGTTCTGGTCATAAACATACATGGAATATTGCTGACTTAATTATTAAGTGAGTGAGTGATTGTTGTTTAACACCAAGAGTTAAATGTTCAGCTATATCAAGAGAAGAAGTTGTATTTCAATGAGATGATTTCTACTTTGTACTAGAACATGTATACTTGGATTTTTATTGATCTAGCTCACTGAAACAGCAGTCTGGGGGTAGACATGTTGCTCCACTTGTACACATTATTACCCTTATTTCGAGCTAACCAGTTTTTGTTCCTTAATGCTGCACAATCATTCCCAAGGTCCATCGGACATGAGGCAATGTCCAGTAAAAATTGGTTTGGTTCAATAAAAGGTTATTCAATATTGGACCAAATGACCAGTAGGGATCTAAGCTCCTCCTCTGTGGAGTATGTGAAGGTCCTGTAAACTTGATGCTGGGTCCAGTAATTCGTACTCCTTTACTGGACCAAATGTCCATTCAACTTCAATTTACATTGGGAAACACTGGTGGTGGAGAAGGAACAAATACCAATTGTATCGTCTGTTGTTTGACCTGACTGGGTCTGTAACATAATCTACTGCCCTTGAGGCTAGCATGGTAACTATTACACTAATAGTGACTATCGATGAGGATTCCTTCACATTAAGTAGCAATCAATTAATGGATTAATACAACATAAATCACAAAATCAAACAATTTTTTAAATAATTTTTATATCTATTAATTAACATTACATGTATATAAGCAAGTACAAATTATTAATATTTAAAAAAATTTAAACCTAATACTATCAATATTTTAATACCAAAAAACAACAAAGAAAATAACAAATTTGATCAATTTTTATATATACAACCTATCATTCTTAATAAAAAAAAAAAGATTTTTCAAACTTGGTTTAAAGGTGTTTTTTTTTATTGCATAAATAATTTATTTTCAAAACATTTTCCCTCATAAAACATTTTTGAATTGAAACTGATGCAGCAAGACAATAGCTTTCAGCTGGTAAAAGGGGAAGTAAAGTTAGTGCAAGAAAAACAAAAAATTGCCAATTTTTAATTAATGAAGGGGCATAATTCTATAATCTTAAAAGACATTATACCAAAAATCAAACTCGACCTGAGTTTCTGGTAAATCCATTGTGTAATTTTTTTTAGAACATTTGGCCAAGGGAAAACTAAATAATTTGCCACTATTAAATTAAGTAAGGGAGATAAATCTGAAACTATTCATGAAATAATAGCTGATTTAAAATTTGACCTGCGAACTATGGTCAAAAACATTGTGCAAAAACATCAAAAATTTGGCAAGAGAAACTCAGGTTTGAGCATGAAAACCAGACATGAAGACAAGGAGCAACACTAAATGTCCCACTACCTTTCTGAGGAGATATGAAAAAATATCCTTATTTTAATATCAAATGATTTTTGGTCAAAATAGGCCTAAATTAATTTGTAACAAAGTAAAAAAAATAAAAATATGGTCAATTGAAGGCGAGTTTGTCAGATAAATTTCTGCAAGGGTACAATCCCAAAACTATCACAGCCAATTTCAGTTTAATTTAGATTATAATGTGAAAAAACTTACGACAAACTGGGATGGCTTGTGATGACAAAATTTGACCAAATGAGCTAAAAACTAAACTTCTAACTATCTAACTAATAACATAGATGAGAACAAATCTAATTCATTTTAATATTATGTTCTAACAAAATTAATGTTCTACTTATTGCACCGTTTATTTTTCCACCCTACTGAAGGTAAAATATATAGAAAATAAAAATTATGGTTTACCTAGGAATGAACGAATAATTTCCAGTGCTTGAGCTACCTTGTATTGTATTTTTCGGACTTCAGGTGGACTTTTTTTTACCTCAAAGTAGCAGTTTTCCTTTTGTATTAAAGTTTATGCAGAACGTGACAGATGAATAGGGTACATCGCCTGATAGTAAAACTTTAAAATAAAAAAAAATCTCATTCCCTGTAATAAAAAACAGAGATTTTTAATCTGACTGAAAGTAATAAATCATTAAATATTGCCCTTTTATAAGAAAGCCGGTGATTTTTAATCAAAGTAAAACAATTAAATCATTAAAAAATGTCCTGTGATCAGATCCAGAAAGCCATAGATTTATAATCCGAGTGAAACTAGATTTATAATCCGAGTGAAACTAATAAATCATTAAAATTATGACAATATAAATAGCAAAAGAAATTGCTCAACTTTCATACACAACTGACCAATGAAAAACTGCTTCAAACAATCTTTGTAATTATATTGGACAAACTAATTAGAATAATTGCTACTGTTCCTCTGATTATATGAATCGACTACTGCTACATAAAAATAATAAATTTCAGTATAATTTTCAAAAGACAACCTTGATCTGGTCTTTACGGTAAAAAAAACATTTGAACATGCAGGCTTGTACTCCTATTTGGAAAAACAACAAATCGAAACACTGTATTCAATTTATACAGTTTTCTAATTGGATGATATATGGCAAAAATTTTGTTCTAATATGAATTCCTGCTCAAAAGTTTTTGTCCGTTAGGCTTGAGCAATAATACAAATTTATAAAAAGTAAATATGTATTTGATATCAATGGAGTAGATTTAAACTCACAATGAACATCAAATAAAAAATATAATTCATATAACAAAAGAAAGAGAAAAAAATAATAAAAAATGTTAAGTTTGTATACAATATTTCATTGCCAAATAAACTTGTCAGGACTATTACAGAAGTTCACACCCACCTAAGCAAACTCTATAAAACATGTCATGGAATATCCTTCACATCATATTAATTTGTGATCCACCTTTTTGACTATAACATATTCCTCATTGATAAAATGATACAGGTATGCATATTTTTCTTATTTTCTTTCATTTTCGTAATTGCATGAATAGCCATTGAAAACAGAATTACAAATAACTCCTAAATGGAAAGAGATTAAGTCTTAACCTGTTATTATATGTCAGAATCAAGAGACAGCAAATAAGTTTTTTTTTGGCAAAGGGAGATAATTTCCAATATCAGTTGCTGAAAAAGGGAGATAATTTCCAATATCAGTTGCTGACAAAGGGAGATAATTTCCAATATCAATTGCTGACTAAGGGAGATAATTTCCAATATCAGTTGCTGATAAAAGGGAGATAATTTAAATTATAGTCTCTCAGTCTTCTGCTTGTTCTAATCCTCTTTTTGATAGTTGTACTGCCCATGATGATTCTTCTGCTTTGTGAAGATTTAAAATTACTTGTCCTGTCTTATACTGAAATATATATATATATTTTTTTAATTATCTTAATAAAGAAAAACAGAATGTAAGTAAATAAATGATCATAATTTTTTTGGTACAACTGAAAGAGAAACTAGAGGCTCAGTGGGCTGAGCCTGTGTCACTCACCTTTCATTCTGCTGTGAGGAAACTTAATACAGAACCTTCCATACATGTAGATGCTTCCTACCAAGTTTCGGTTCATATGGCTAAGCAGTTTCAAAGGAGAAGATTTTTTAGAAATCGACCAATCAGAAACAAGAATTGCATGTGGTGACAATGTTTGCTAACCGATCAGGACGAAATGAGCAATCTTCATAGAGGACATTCCATAGATGATTCCTATCAAGTTTCGGTGGTAGCCATGTTTATTAACTGATCGGGACGAAATGAGCAATCGGCATAGAGGACCTTCCATAGATGCTTCCTACCAAATTTCGGTTCATTTGGCCAAGCAGTTTCAGAGGAGAAGATTTTTTAGAAATCAACCAATCAGAAACAAGAATTGCCTGTGGTGGCCATGTTTGTTAACAGATCGGGACGAAATGAGCAAACTTTATAGAGGGCCTTCCATAGATGCTTCCCACCAAGTTTCGGTTCATTTAGCCATGTGGTTCAGAGGAGAAAATTTTTTTAAATCGTCCGATCAGAATTAAGAATTGCCTGTGGTGGCCATGTTTGTTAATGGATTGGGACAAAATGAGCAATTGTTATAGGGGACCTTCCATAGATGTTTCCTACCAAGTTTCAGTTTATTGGCTAAGGGGTTTCAGAGGAGAAGATTAAAATGTGAAAAGTTAACGGACGATGGACGCCAAGTGATGGCAAAAGCTCACATTGCCTTTGGCAAAGTGAGCTAAAAATTAATATTGTGTTTCTGATAAATATACCAATACATGTACCATATTAGTGGCCATTATTCACGTTATTCACATTTTGTTACGCCATGAAAAAAATACAACTGCAATATGAGAATAGCCACAGTAGCACTACCAATAATAGCCACACAGAGGGCCCCAAGAACCGTAGTACAGTGTCATTGTTATTAACTGACTGATTACTGGGTGAAAAACAAAAAAATAATGCAGTTAATTTAAAGGATCCAACCATTGATGGGAATCAGTTATGCAGTCTCTAAAAAAGAAGATTTTTTAAAAACTTTTCCTATATGATCTTACATTTATCCTTTAAAAAGGGAATGATAGTTATCTAAGATCTTTGAATAAGGGTTTCCTCCTGCTTCAGTTTTACTGAAAATGATTATTGTCCAGCAAAAGTCATCACTAGATAGAAAAAAAGAAATTTAGAGGGAAAAATTAATTAAAATTTGACTTAAAAATGAAAGTTTTGGCCTCATCATATCTCAGAAATGCTATTAGCTACAACATATTGATAGGATTAATTCATACAGGAATATTTCTGAGGAATTCAATGGCAATAAAGCCAGTCATGTCAGTCACAGCAATATATGACAGCAGCTGACATGGGCCTTCATCCTGCACCATTTTTACTGAATTCAAGTTTAATTACAAAAACATTACATTCGAGATATAAAGCTGATGAATTATAATATATCATACAATCATGACCTTCGAGGATCCACAACTCAATGCTACCATGGTTACAGTCAAAATATTTTAAGTCTTTATGCAAAAAAATGTGGTCAGTGACATAACAATTGTAGTCCCCCTCTTATGAGGTCACTCCAACAAAGGCCACATCTTTTATGAGGCCAGATTTCATATGCACTGAGATGGTGAAAAACTACAAATGTACCCCTGAAAAGAGAGGCCCCCCCTCGCATACGACCACTTTTTCAAATTCATTGCAGTAGGGGTGGTTTTATAAGAGGGGGCTAATGTCAATGACTTTACAATACTTTACTATAAGATAAAAAAAAAAAAAAAATTATCAAAGAAATTAATTTTGTATTGGTCATGATCATATAGTAGTTGGATTTACAACTACCTGTGCAATCAGTGCCTATTACCACTAAAGTTGTGAGTTTGAACCCTGTACATGGTGAGTTGTTCTCGATACAACATTATGTGATAAAGTTTGTCAGTGATTTGCGACATGTTGGTGGATTTCTCCATTAATAAAACTGACTGCCACGATATAACTGAAATATTGTTGAAAGTGGCATTAAACACCAAACCAAACCTCAATAAAAATCACACAATTACTAAATACCTCTGTTTTACATTTTTCAGGTACAATGTCCCCAGGCAGTTTTTTCACACTGTATCGAAATTTGTTCTCTTTTTTATTCTTTGTCACAACAGCAGTAACTTCAAGAGAACTAAAAAATAAATTATATTCACGTTTTAGAACACAATAAATCAGGTCGGAAGTTTATTTGTAAAAATTGTTCACTCCACAATATAGCTGAAATACTGCTAAAATTGGCATTAAACACCAATCTATCAATCAATCAGGTCGGAAAGTTCCTTTAACTTTAGCCATCTGAAGACATATTCATTAATTTCAAACTACAGGTTTCATTTAAGTAAGTTGGTAAGTGCCTTCACGAGGGCATAATAAGATCATTGGCACATTCTTTGTTTTCAATTTTCAAGCAATTTCATTGGTTAACATATTTATCAGATTGTTTTGGTATTTATAGAAATTATTCGATTGGCTCTCAACTTTACTAGATAAATTTGAGAGAGTAAGCGATTATTGTTTAACACAAAGTGAGCAATTTTTCAGCCATATCATGGCAAGAATAAGTTACATTCGACGATGCGACAATGATGATGTTCGCTTTGTAATAGACCAACATGCTTAGTTGGATGGTTTTAGTGCTAGATAACTGAAACGACAGTCAGTGGGTAGACATGTCGCTTTACTCAGACATATTATCCTGATTCCAACCAGCTCCTTAATGCCACATTCTTGGCTGAGAAGCAACAAATGCCAATTTCATAGTCTTTGGTTTTGACCCCACGATCGACTGCACTCGAGGCAAGCACGATATTTATTTCAATTTGAGACCAACGGTGCAAAAAAATGGGTTTGATGAATCTGGAATCACTTCAACAATTTCAAGTGGAAAAAGGGTATTTGATGTTTGACAGTAAAGGATATCCTAACTTTCTACTAATATAAACAGCAAAGTTAAAAATGTATATACATGTAATGTCTTAGTCATAATTCTATAAGGGGCAGTAGTGGTCGTGATCGTTTGGTAGTTGGATTTACAACTACCTATGCAATCAGTGCCTATCACCACTAACAGTGTGAGTTCGAACCCCGCTCAGGCTAGGTGTACTCGATACAACACTCAGCGATAAAAATTTTCAGTGACTTTCGACAGGTCTGTGGTTTTTTCTGGTTTCCTCCAACAATAAAACTGACCGCCTCAATATAACTTAAATATCGTTGAAAGGGAGTTTAACACCATAACCCTAACCAATAATTCTATTGATATTAGACATCTTAATAATCTTACTTGGTTTCAAATTTTGGAGTGACTGTTGCATTTTTTTTAGGTTTGGCAGCACCAAAGAGCTTTGACGAGACTTCTAAATCAGGTATTAATACAACAGATCTTATAGTTGTCAGATCTATTTCCTCAGCAGTAACTAAAATGTCAAAAATAACAATGAAATACTTATTACAATTAAATGCATATTCAATTTCACATTGGTTTTGCATATTTTGGAGATGAATAGTGTTTTCCCCAGAAACTCAGAAAGGCATCATGGCATGATTTGTGCAATCAGAGCAATCCTCGAAATGCCAAAAAAATTGAATTTACTTGTCCGAATCAAATTCTTGAATTTATTTTTATATACAGGTAGTTCTATATAAAAACTGAAAAATTTACTGGTCAGAGCAAAGTTTTACAGGTCTTAGGACGGAGGACCAGTGCTCATTGTGAGGACTGTCAGAGTGCACTCATGTGTCTTTTAATCACTTCAGAGGACAATATAAATGAAGATCTGAGGGCACTTTTTTATATACATGTACATCGACACAAGTCAAATAAAAGAAAATAAAAAAAAGCTTTTCCTTACTAAAATATATATAGGGGTCATATAGTAGTTAGATTAAAAATATGGCAGCAAAAAATTGGTTAAAATTGCATGTGAATACACAGTACCCTAGGATCAGACTAGACTTTTGTGTTTTTATTTACTTTTATTTGAATTTCATATATGTAGATATTAGGTGCAGAGAGCACAATCATCTCTGACAACAGTGGCTAGTGACTTGTGTTGTATAGTTCATTTAGTTGTCTGAATCATGTGATGTTGAGGAGAAAACCTTAGGTATTCCTACGTCCAAAATTACTGTAGATTTGATGACTGAATAACATATATGGTCTCTCTTGAACTTTATGATCGCAACCCTAATATACCCTATAGGGTTAGGGTTAGCTATTGCCATCACTTGGCGTCCGCCTGTATACAATTATTGTGACCATAAAGTTCAAGAGATCCCATATATGAAGCGAAATATTAAGACTATTAGGTACAAGAAATAAAAGAGAAACCAAAAGAAAAAATGCAAAAAGGGGGAGGGTGACTATCCTCAACTCATCAAGTGACAAGTGCAATAAACACTATAAAGTTTTTAATGTTTCATCCAGACCTATCTTAATGAATCGACAATACCCTACTCAATTTATGTTTACACACGTTCTGTTTTTGAAACTCAAAATAGTTATCTCTTAATTTTATTTATGCTTTAAGTCATACGTGTAACTGATTTATATGGAATTTTGTTAGCAACGATTTATTAAGACTACTTTTTTTTTAAACAAAAGGCTGAGTAAGATTTTTATATAACCAAAATGGCTTTTGATTTATTTAGCTTGTGGTGATCCAGCTATTTTAAATATAGGAGTGATGATAGATCCTGCAAGTAGTGACTGAAAAAAATGGGTTAATTATAGCCTAATTTTGTCAAAATTTAAGTAATATATTAAGAAAGGCGAAGTTAATTTGCAACACTTCCCCTTTCTGAATAAAACTTTAAATAGAAGTTTAAATCGAGAGTTTTTATAAAACTTTTAGGGATATTTTGAATTTGATACGTTATTTTTCAAATTTGTTTATGAAATTGAAATTATTCAGAGAGCGATTATGCAGTTACAATTTACTAAAATATAAATCTGGTGGGTCACATTCTTCAAAGTTTATTGCTATATAAATGTAACCGTCTCAAAGGTCAAACATGAAATTTAATGCTAGTTTTAATGCGTGTGTGTAATGATCAAGACAGTTAAGCTGATAGAATATATTGTTTAATACTAAGGGAAGAGGTCAGATACATAAAAGGTTGCCATAGCAACCATATTTATGAAGGAATCTCGGGGAATTAATGCAATTTAATATTTAAGAGGTCAATTGGATGGTGTCTAAGCATTTATATTATAGTCAATGTGTATGTCGTGTATATATTTGTATGTGTAACTATGTAAATAAGACACAAACTATGACAGGTGTTTGTGAGCACCTGTGACAACTATAAGACAAATGCAGTACTAAAGTGAAATAGTAGATGCGGTATTACATTACAACTTATTACTTTATCCCAAACCGAACAGATGTTGATCTTGCTTTACACGAAATCCCCAGATGTTGTGTATCAAATATAAAATATACTTGTGGGAATATTTTAAAGTGATTAATGATTACTCATGTAAACGTAATTCGTGGTAAACGGTTTAAAAGTATTGGCCATGTAGTGAGTCTGCACACATAATAGTTATGATATTTTAACTCAAATTTATTTTTATTCTCGTAGATGAATGTCTTATAATTTATAATAAGCGACAAAATACAAATTATTCGTTTTGACCTGTCACTAGTAAGGTCAGTTGCATACAGAGAAAGCGACTTCAAATTATTTGCTTGCAAGGAATAAATCGATGGTAATTTTCGTTCTCAAAAGGCGAAAAGTGATACGATAAGTTGCTTAATGTGAAATAGTTACCTTTATTTTATCATTGTAAAGCTATTTACCAATTTCCAAAACATTTATTTTTTTTGGGTCAAAATCGTAGCTAATGCCTCTTTCAGTTTATTTGAACATGCAATGTCATTGAACATTTTTAGAAAACAAATCAGAACAAATTTGTATCAATACTGCAACTGTATCTTTTTAAATCATTTTCTGATAATATCCTAGTAACAATTATGGTACTTTGTAGATAAGCTATTTGGGTAGAATTGGTGGAGACAATGTAAGAGATTGTGGGAGACGGATTCTGAACGCCCTGATGACCACAGATGTTGCCATCACCCTGAACTGGAAAGGGGTTAAAAAATCATTCGAGGCACTAAGTGTATGCAGCATCGTAAAAGGTAAAAATAATTCCCTAACCAGTTTGTTACTTTTTGAATCTTTACACCTTTACAAAACATGCAAGGTCGACTTGATCAGCGTGGAGACAATAGCTAGAGGTGTCAAAAATCTAATAAAACCTGCGCTATTTAAAGAATGTTTTCGTCAATGGAAGCCTTGCTGATTTAAAAACTAAATCTGTTTGAATTTGCCTTCCAAGAGCAGTGTTCAAAGTTAAAAATCCCTAACCTCTTTTTTTTAAATCATGTTTCATTTCATTTTACATTAATTTATCGAGTTTAACCATCGCTAGTTTAACAGATACATTTGATATCTTTTCTAAATCCTATTTTCTTATTTTACAGCTGCAGTACGAAAGAACAACACGACTAAAAACGAAACGGATGACAGAATTGAAGGTGTAATAAAAAAACTGGCTGAAACGGCGGCCGGAAGGCAAGAACATGTAAATAAAAATGCATAACTGTGCTTTCTTCTCATTTAATGGCACATTAATTATAAAGGGTTTCCGAATTGATATTAACAATTTATCATTTGATTTGATTTTTGGTGATTTAACGCCACTTTCAACAATATTTCAGCTAGTGGTGGAGGAAGCCGGAGTACCCAGAGAGAACCACCGACCATGGGCAAGCAACTGGTAAACTTTATCACTTGCGGCTGCGAGTCGAGTGCACCCTTTTTGTAATTTACAAAGCCGGGCGCGAACCTACTCCGTATTGGTGATAGGCTTGTATGAGTTGTTAGATCCAACGACCTAACTCATTGAGCCACCCGGGCCCCCTAGTAATAATTTAACGTTTATAAATGAGTAAAAGGAGTATTAACCTCCTAAAAAGATTAAGTAAGACAAACGACATCAAAATTGTTCTAATTTTTGGAGTAAAGTGACGGCTGTTGTACCGTTATTCAATAAGTATTGAACAAGCTAAGTACTACACGAATCAGAAAGGCATACAAGACTAATACACCCTAACGTTTGTGTGTACACTAAATGTTACAAATAAGGTGATGGTTTGCTTTGTGGTTATACAAGAAAGATGTTGGATTATACTGATTTGACGTCGGCCCAACAATCAAACATACCGTCGGGGCAGACGTGTTGCCGACCAATGCACAGTATTTGAACGTTGGATATTGGTCGGGAAACCATTGGAAATAAGACATTGCAACGTCGAGCCAATTAGTCGCGCCAACGTCGACCCGATGAGCAAAATAAATAACGACGGGCCAACGTTGGCATTCGACGTCAAACCAACGTCAGAGATGACCGTTAACCGACGTTGGACCAACGTCACTTTGCGGACTGGGTTAAAGCTTTTTTCATTTGTACATGTATGATAAACTATTTCTGGAAAAGATCAATTATTTTTAGCTCTTTATTTTTATTCTGTATAACATATTTTAAATGTTTATTTTTATTTTACAGGTGTGATCGTGGCATCTCAGTAGATCATTAAGAGTTTTAAATCATTAAAATGACACTTCTGAAAGTTGATGCTGTTGATTATGATTCAGTTAATCAAATATGCATAGGATCACAAAACACACAATTTAAAGAAATCACAAAGATTTCATTTGGAATAAGTTGGTCATGAACTGGGACACAGCACTATTTGTAGTCGTCAAATGTAAAATTATAGTATATAAAGGAAAAGGGAGTGACATTGAGGACTGTTATGAATTAAGATTATAAATAATAGTAGAAGATAACAGTTTATTGATTTGTGACAATAAAAATGATAACTTTGAAAATTTGGGACTTTCTAATCGCATGAACTGTTCGCTTAAATCAGCTAAAATTGTCAAATTTGAGGTTTTTCCCAGACAAAAAAATGAAAATCATGTATAAAATGTGCTAATTAAATGTTTAAAAGATAAAATAACTTCAAGGCTGGCTTATAAATTGTACAGAGAACATATCTGATAATCCAAATAAGATTTTTCATGGAATATGGGGCCATAATTGAAATATTATTTTTACTAAATTTCCAGGTAGAGTGCTAATGAACCAGGACATAGTTCATACCAGTGTCAGAATTGGGGTTGCTGATAGTTTTCTCCTTGTAGTATACAGTTATAGGATCAAAATAATACCAAACACTTGAACATTTAATATTATAATATTCGACAATTATTGAAATTGTATCAATTTCGGGAATTATCTGAAATTTGTATTGAACAAAGAAAATTGACCTTTTCAATGGAAAAAATGGCAGTTTTTACACAAATTGTAATAATAACTTCATTGATGTATGGATATTGAGGTTGTTTACCATAAAAATATCAATTTGAACATACAAAATATAATTAATTCCCTAAAATAACTTATTTTTACACTTTACAGAGCTCAAAATATTAATATGCGGAGTTTATAATTCTGGCGCTACAGACTTTGAGAATTTGTTTTGCTGATAAATATAGGTGTTCCCTGTTAGAGGGTTCTTTTCCCTACCAAAATCAGTATTCAGAAAAATTCTAGTACTTTTTTCAGATTTTTTATGACCAAAAACTTGATTTTTCGAATAAAATTTGACGTTAAAATTATGGAGGCCTGCGCAAAGGAAATAATATTAAAAAAATATATATATTAATTGAATAAATGATATTCTTGATATTTTTACCTAGAGACTGGGCACTTTGTGGACAGTGCTGCAAGTTTCAGCCTGGCAAGTTAAAGGTTTTTGAAGATATTTGACCACAAACCTGGTAGTTTGAACAAGCAGACAGCTGACACATAAATTAAAAAAACTAAGTCCAAAGGTAATATTCAATGTTTTAAATTCTGTGACATTTTTTTCATATAACACCTACAGGTGTGTATAATACCTCTTTTTGAAGCATAAGGAGGATACATTACTATAGAAGAAAGCATGATAACCTATTAGGTAGTGAAAATAATATATTTTGGTCCAAAAATGTCATTTTTTTTACATTTTTCCAAAAAACAGAAAATCGACCACTTTTGGCTCACCGAAAAGGCCATAAGTTATAACAATTGTCGAATTGAACAGCTCAACCGATTTTAATAATTTTTGTACCAAAATTTCCCATTTTGTATGTACTGTCATATTAATCTATAATTGGATGATTTATTAGCATTTCAATTTTTGGCTTGACCACCCTACTATTATAATTCATGCAAATCACCTGTTGGAATGCGATATTCTTCGCCCTCGGCCATCTTGGTTTTTTGTATTTGGTTGTCCCCCTTGTTGACTTCCGCACAAACCGAAAGTACAATTTGGCGCGATATTCAAAAAGTAGTTTTTAGAATTTAAGATTAAAGAAGAAGGACGTGCATCAAAAGCTCTGCTGATTTTTATTGGAAACAGGAAATTTTTAATGAGTTATAGTGTGCTGTGAAACTGATAACCTACCACAATAACATTTTTAGCTTCTTTACAAGCTTTTAACGTAATAACCCCACTAAATTTGCCGGAAAAAACCAACACACGTGGTGATAGACATTTTTGAGCTTTCCCGCCTGGTGTCGGCCATCTTAAATATTTTATCAAAAGCAGACTGATGTCCACTGTCCATGGTGATAGTCACTATATATATGAGCACAACCCTTATTAATATTTTTATATACTGTATGTCTTAATCTTATTAATATTTTATACGTTTTAATCTTATTATTATATATATGTTTTTGTGTTTCGTTTTTGTTTTGTTTTATTTTCTCGCTGATATTTTAAGGTAAGATATTATTTTATAATATTACGTTGACATTTGTGCATTTTGCATAAGATTAGGTATAAATAATATTATTTTGCCTTGTACTTCCTGGCAGTCCCTACCCATTAAATACCCATTGTCAATAAGCCCTTATCCAAAACCATGCCCTCCAGTTTAAGAGTCTCAAGACTACGCAAGTCTAAGGTACCGTTTTCACCAAGTAGAGGAATAAAGATGTCACAGACAAACTATAATGTAATGAGAAAGAAGGCTCTTCAGCAAAAATTTGATGCGACAGATAGAATACATCTTGCATGTGAACTTAAAAAGGGGAACTTAGTATTGACATTCTCAACAGCGGCCTTTGAATCATTCCGATCTATTCTCAGAAATTGTGCTAATCATAGCTCATTTAGTGGCTTTAATTTTGAAGCAGAAATACGTTTCTCTAAAGATAAAACTGCCTCAGCCGAAGAAGCATATTCAGTTAAAAGAGATAGTCGACAACTTTATAAAATAAACTTATATCTGACTACATCAAGAGTAAATATAAATGGGGCCAATATCAACATATTTATTGATGATCATTTCCCACTTATAATATCTGAAATGAAAGTCCATGGAAACTTTAGTGATTTAAATAACATACTAAAAGATAGCCTGATGAATTCTTTAAAAATTGAAGAAAATGAAGTCGCAAACATTAACAAGTCAGTTAACAAACTGAACGAAAAATCATCATCGATCCGAAACAGAAAGTGCTCGAACATAGTTCCTCTTGATAAAAAGAAAATATGTGTATCCGATGCAATGTATTTACTGCAGATTGACGGTAATAAATCAGCACATGACTCAAATCTACCGATTGATTATACAAATAACCCAAAAGTTGATGGAACAGATATAAATTGCTTAGTTTGTGACCAAGAGTGTCAGGATGAAGCTGTGTATTGTGACTGTTGTAATACTTGGATCCATTATAAATGTGAAAAACTCTCAAAAAGTGATATAAAATACTTCAAACAGACTCCATCAGAATTATATACTTGTATGGTATGCATGGATTTACTTATGTTTGATTCCTACAATCGTGATAATACGAATATTGAAATTATACAAACGTCGCCGGATATAGCTATAGCTAAAGATAAACAATCTAACGTACAAACGTCACCGGATATAGTTATAACTAAAAATAAACAATCTAACGTACATTCTGTACCAACTATATTGCAACCAAAAACCCAGAATATGGAAACCAATACTGATATGGGATTGAAAGATTTAGATAAGCTTGAAGAGTTACAGCGGGTCCAGAAGATACTTACATCTAGAGAAAAGGAGATATCAACTAAAGAAAAGGCAGTAAAAGAGAAAGAAAAAGATCTTAATGATGTAACCTTGAAATTGGCTTCAGCTCAAACATATATATTAAATCTTGAGAAAAGGATAAATGATATGGAATCATCTATATTGTATAAGAAAACAGGCCCGAATATAACTACTTCCAATGATGATGGTGATAGACTTATCTCTACAACACTTGAACGTCGTTTAATTGAAATTGAGCACAAACTGAGTGAAACATATAGAGCTCCACCTTGTTACCAGGTTCCGAATATCGTAATAAACAACAATATTGATGGAAACAAAAGTGAGACTGCTACAAGCAAATATGAGGTAAAACAGAATACAAACTGTACACAAACTCAAACCGATAGTGTGAACTTAAACATGACCCAAAATAGTACCTATAATGATGAAAATTTAGTTGATGACAATATTAATTGTCAGCCTCACCCTAGTGCTGTAAACCTATCACATATATTAAATCTCAATCAAATGAGGTCTGCTGATATATCCTATCAAAGGAACCAACAAAATCCCGAAAATAAGTCTTATACTTCGATCCCTGACAATAAACAAAACCATTTTTTAGGGAAGCGAAAACAGAATCGACCATCATACCCGAATCCTCAGCACCAAAGACCGGCGATACAATGTTACACAGGTATGCCACTATATCAACGTTCAATATGGAGAACTTCTCATCCAATGCCGTATACCTTCAACAAATTTTAAATAGATCTGACTTTGTGAGCATTCAAGAACATTGGCTGTTCACCTTTGAGAAACAGAAATTAATCGACTATTGCTTGGAAAATAACTATATTTGCTTTTTGAAATGTTGTGATGAAATGGAACCTATATCACCCAAAATTAGGACAAGGGGATTTGGCGGGAGTGGAATTCTATGGAGAAAGTCTTTGGACCCTTTTGTTACGAAACTTAGCGATGGGTGCGAAAGAATCTGTGCAATCAAGATTGATTGTGAAGATATATCTATTTGTATCATCTCTGCATATATGCCTACCAATAATGGTAACCATAGCGATGACTTGTATAGAAAATGTCTAGACGAGCTTTCCGAAATAGTAGCAAAATATGACTCTTGTAACATTGTGTTAACTGGTGATCTAAATGCATCTTTTATTAGACCAAAACCAACAGTTAGAGATAAACTCTTCATGCAGGATATTGTGGAAATGGGATTTATACTGCCAGAAAAATACCCAAGGGATAGTACCTTTCACCACTTTAACGGTTATAGTGTATCTCAAATTGACTATATTTTACCTTTTAAACATTGTGATTTTATAACTGATATAAAGATACACCATAGAGAAAGCCTGAATACCTCAACTCATGATCCTGTCTCGGGGAGATTCATTATAAAGCCATATATAAATGCATGTCAAAATGAAGAACAACCAATCAACTTTAAACTAAATTGGAAGAAGTGTGATGTTCAAAACTATCAAAAACTTGTAACTGATCAAATTACAGATATGGACTTACTTAGTATCAGAGATTGTGAAGAGCAAATCTCGAAATTGATAAAAATTCTAAATAATAGTGCAGATAAGTGTTCAAAAAAGTCAAAATGTCGGTCCAAGAGGTCAAATCCATGGACTCCAGAAATAAACTCATTATGTAAGTTAAGCAAAAGAAGTCATTGGAAATGGAGGGAAAGTGGAACTCCGAAAAATAAGGACAGTCCATTATGGATGGACTGTATTACTGCCAAAAGGAATTTACGTCGAGCTCAACGACAGGAAGAAGCTAGAAAAAGAAATCAATTATACTCAGATATTATGGAATCGCATATGATTAATGACAAACTTTTCTATAAAATAGTTAATTCACAGAGAGATTGTAGAGCGCAAAAACTAACTCAACTTCAAGTCGATGGTGAAATGCTACAAAAATCAGATGACATAGCAGAAGGGTGGGTAAGATACTTCCAAAATTTAAGTAAGCGATTGGAAAGTGATAACTTCAATGCAAAGTATCAAGAATTTGTTCAACTAGATTATAAAGAAATTGAAGACTTTTGTCGTAACAATTATAAATCAGATACAGAATTTGTGAGTCTAGAATTATTGGACAAATTAGTGTGTGAAATGAAAAATGGCAAATCCCAAGATGAACAATTATTATCTGCTCAACACTTTAAATTCGGTGGGCCATCTCTTGTATATTTATTGAAGTCTATTTTTGAAAAAATATTTAAAGAAGGAACGGTAGAGTCTGTTTGGTGACTCTGAAAATAGGGGAAAAAATTATTTAAAAATCAGGGATTTGCTTTCTATTGCTCTTTTTAACATTTTAGGCACACATTATTCAATACATATCTGAGTAAAAGTTGTCAAAGAAAAAATTCAAATAATAAAAAAAATCTCCATAGGGCCCAATACTAATTTTATCAGATTGTAAGTAAAGGAGGCTGCCATTATAATGAACAGCCTTACCTGTTCTTTCCTGTCTGTTGTTATGCTAATTTCAGTCACATGGGAATGCCATATTAGGCTAAAGATTCAAGATGTTTTGAATAATTGATAAACAGTTTGACCATTTAAAACTAATGATGTAAAGGACTTAATAATAAAAGGATTTAAAACCATAACCCCAGAAAAGTGGACTAACTTTTGCATTCATGTTGAAAACAAAATAGAACCACAATATTGGAAATCTGACCACATTATAGAGGAAATTCCAAAAATTATTATAAATCTAGACAGTGATAGTGACACTGATTCAGATGGGGATCATGACAGTGAGGGTGAAACTACTGATATGTACTGGTCAGAATAAACAACGTTTTCAGGTAATTTTGTTCTCTATTATTAACCTCTATGCACATAAAGGGAATGGATAGTTTGCATGTACTTTAAATGCTCCACAATCAGTTATGTAATAATGTATCATCATTATTGATTTTTACCTGAACAGGTGTAAATCTAATTTGAATATTGTCCATATTTGGTATGGCCAGTAGTAAACATCTGATGTAACATGCTAATGATGAAATCAGCTGACTTGCTGTTTGTCAATACTGACCACATGTTGCTGTTCATTTCAGTAGTATTTACTCCCATGTTTGTTACATGACAAAATGACATAATTTTACAATTAAGTCCTATGGCAAACTTTTTTATTCTTTAATGAATTTTTTTGATAAATTCACCTATAATATGTAATAATAAGTCCTTAATATAAATATAATTAAAAAGAAAATTTGACAACCCGTTGATTTTTTAGGAATTTTTTTCCCTATTTTCAGAGTCACCAAACAGACTACCAAATTGTTTTAAATCTGGAATAATTACTCCTGTATATAAGAAACAGGATAAACCAATAAATAATCCTAATTCCTACAGAAGGATAACTGTGTCAAGCGTTATCGGAAAATTGTTTGAGAAAGTAATTCTACATAAAATTAGTCCGTTACTGAAAGAGAGTCAGAACCCCCTACAGAGAGGTTTCAGCAAGGATGTCGCACCTACTAATGCTAGTCTATTGTTAACCGAGGCAATAGCAGAATCTCTAGATAATAACGTATCTTTATATGCAGCCTACATTGATGCTTCAAAGGCCTTTGATGTTGTATGGCATGAATCAATGTTACGTAAACTTTTCTACACTGGAATAAGTAAGGAAACATGGATATTGACAAAGATGCTTTATCAAGATTTACACTCTAAGGTTAAATGGGAGGGAAAAATATCTAGTCCATTTTATGAACAACAATGTGTCCGTCAGGGTGGAATATTATCCCCGGAATTATATAAAGTCTTCATAAACCCGTTATTAGATTTCTACAAGAATAACTATCTTGGTTTCCGAATTGGTTCCATTCAAGTTAACAGTCCGACCTGTGCTGATGACATTGTTCTATTAGGACGATCACAGTTAGAACTTCAAACAATGCTACTAGGCCAAGAACAATATGCGAATGACGAAAGATATATAATTAGCGAAGCCAAAAGCAAGGTAATGATCTTCAACCAAAAGAAACAACATATTGATGAAAATTTTACACTTCACGATCGCCAAATAGCTCATACGGAATCTTATACCCACATTGGAATTGATAGAAAACTACGAGGACATGATCTGATAGAAAAGAGAATCAAACTTGCACGAAGAACAACATACGCGCTGATGGGTACAGGAATGCATGGGTATAATGGAATAAACCCAAGTGTTATTATACGTATGTGGAATATGTATGTGAGACCAAGAATGTTATTTGGACTTGACTGTGTATTACTTTCTAAGAAGGACTACTCAAAACTATCATCATATCATAAATCCTTTTTGAAGATGATCATGAATCTGTCAGAGCGCACAGCGGATGCTGATATTTATATTCTATCTGGTGAATTACCATTAGAATCGTTCATACACTCTCAAATACTTTTGAAGTTGTATTCCATTATTAGATATGGAGGGATTGAAAAGGAATTATGTATGCGACAGGTGTTAATAAAAGACGTCTCTTCACACAGCTGGTTTTTATATGCAAAGGAAATTCTGGACTTTTATGATCTTCCATCTGTCTTTGAGCTGATATCTGTCACCCCCTCAAAAGAGAAATGGAAAACTTGTATAAAGAATAAGATTCATGAATATTGGAAAATGCAAATTGAAAAATGGTCTGTAGGTAAATCTACTATCAGATACTTGATTCCAAGGACGAAAGAAAATGGAACTGTACACAATGTTTGGAAAAATGCAGGCATGAATCGGATAGCTATTATGAAAGCGAGCACAAAGGCCAAACTATTATCTGGCACATATATCTTGCAACAAACACAGTCGAAATTCAAAAAGAGACAAATCTCAGCAATATGTTTAATGTGCAATAGTGATATTGAAGACACTCCTCACTTTCTAATAAAATGTCCGTCATTGGATCGAACTAGACAACCATTTATAGATAAAATTAAAGCACTACTAAATACAGTGGATAAGGAACTTTACAAGAGTATTTATAAAAATGACATTAGACTCACTCAGTTAATACTGGATGTCACCAGCCCTACTCTTCCAAAGAGGTTTCAAACAGATGAACTGATACATGAAATTGAATCTCTTACAAGAGGACTGTGCTTTGCATTACATCATGAGCGTTGCAGACTGCTAGATATTGCTTTAAGGCCTTATTGACATGGGTATCCTCAGGGCTCCTGTCATTACTAGTTCTATATGGATGTTAAAGAAAATTATACCTTTTAAGAATAAGAAATGGATACAGTTAAACTTAATTTTACCTTTTTAAGAATAAGAAATGGTTACAGATAAACTTAATCTTACCTTTTATGAACTTAGAAATGGTTATAGTTAAACTTAATTTTACCTTTTAAGAATAAGAAATGGTTACAGTTAAACTTAATTTTACCTTTTAAGAATAAGTAATGATAAATTTATTATAAATTCTGCCTTAAGGATAAGACTATGGTCACTTTAATATATTTTACTTTTTATGGATAGAATAACTGTCGATTTTACCTTTTAAAGATAAAGATTAATTTAATAAAAATTTAATCTGAATTTTTAGTATGGATGTTATTAAAGTGGACCTATACCTTTAAGGATGTGATTATGGTTACTTTATTATATTTTACCTTTTAAGGATAAGACAACTGTCAATTTTACTTTTTAAAGAAAAGGGTTAATTTAATAAAAAAATTTAAGTGTGGATGTTATTAGAGATGACCTACACCTTTAAGGACATGACTGTGGTCACTCTGTTATATTTTACCTTTTAAGAATAAGACATCTGTCAGTTTTACCTTTTAAAGATAAGGGTTAGTTATATAAAAATTTAGCCTGATTTTTAAAATATGGATATTATTACAATACCTAGTATAAATTCTTCAATACTTGTTAGGTGGTTTTATCTTTTAAAAATTGAGAGATCCTAATAAATCAAGGGTGCTCGACATATATATACTAGGGTGCCATACATGTATGAGCATAAACCATTGTGTTAACTGAAGGAAATGGAAATGAACCAATTTATATTATCAGTGAAAGGCTGATCAAGTGCTTTGTCCAAGGAACTGCAGAATACTGCTTATGCAGCTTACATAGAGACATTGTATATAAATTACAAACTGTGAATATGCGAAATTATATCTGCGGTGGCGGAATACATGTATAGATCATATTAACGGTGGTGGTTACCGATAGAAACTAGTGGTGGTGGTTATTGGTCTTTTAAATTCCTGAATTATACTGAACTTAGATTCCTGAATTCTGAAATTGGTGAAGAATTTTCTTGAACTAATTAATACATATTAGCAGCACACTTGCAGAAGTGGTTCTCCGAGTAGCGGAGGGATATACACATAAAGAAGAAGAGAGAGATGGTTTGTTTGTTTGTTTGATGGTGTTTAACGCCACTTTCAATAATATTTCAGCTATATCGTGGCGGTCAGTTTATTGATGGAGGAAACTGGGGTACCCGGAGAAAACCACCGACCTGTCGCAAATGACCGACAAACTTTATCACATAATGTGATTCGAGATTCGAGTTTTAAATCCAACTACCATACGATCACGGCCACCACGGAGAACTGAAATTATTTATAATATAATTTCTTCATTTTTTCGGCTATGAAATTTATTATACAACTAAAATCACTCCAAAATTACAATATGAGAATCCTTAAAAATCGGTAAAAATCATCGCATGAAAATCCCTAACTATCTATACAGGGGGGGGGGGGGGGGGGGGGCCGCACCCGGGGCGTGCCCCCTGAAATTGGAAAAAATATGATTTTTTGGCGTAAAATCGTGATTTTTCACACGAAATACCCCAACAATTTTCGTGCCTCCCTCCGCAATTGGCAAATATATGATTTTTTGGCGTAAAATCGTGATTTTTCACACGAAATACCCCAACAATTTTCGTGCCTCCCTCCGCAATTGACAAGTATATGATTTTTTGGCGTAAAATCGTGATTTTTCACACGAAATACCCCAACAATTTTCGTGCCTCCCTCCGCAATTGGCAAATATATGATTTTTTGGCGTAAAATCGTGATTTTTCACACGAAATACCCCAAAAATTTTCGCGCCTCCCTCCGCTCGGCGCAATGGATACAATATCATAGGGGTTTGGGGCATTTAGTACGATGGTTGTTGTCGACTCATGAGCCGAGGGTGATGTATTAAGGGCTGTTTTATCATTGTTGACAACGTGAACTCGGTGAACTGACCGAGGGTACGTTCTTTTAATGCCACAGCACCGCTGTGTGTTGGGAACGCCATCTTGGTTGTTATTTTATCTGACAGAAGTTCGTTTGAGGGTATATGTTGCTCTATGTTTAGTCTTTTTTTTAGCATGGCCCTTCTGGCCAGACGAGTGTTGTTTTGTTTTTGGTCGATTGGTTTGGTTGCGTCCTAGCCAGCTCTTATCGACTGTATATAACTTTGATTTTCAGTTGAACTTATTATCATTATCCGATACTTGACGGGGCCGTCGTGGCCGTGATCGTATGGTAGTTGGATTTAAAACTACCTATGCAATTAGTGCCTATCACCGTTGATGTTGCATGTGAGTTTGAATCTCGATCTGGACGAGGTGTACAACATTATGTGATAAAGTTTGTCAGTGACTTACGACAGGTCGGTGGTTTTCTCAGGGTCCTCCGGTTTCCTCCACCAATAAAACTGACCGCCACGATATAACTGAAATATTGTTGAAAATGGTGTTAAGCACCATTAAGCAAACAAGCAAACCGATACTTGACGGTATTGTGAGGTAGGTTTTAGTAAATAGTGTGTACCATGCGTATTTTACAATGGGTGTATTAAATAAATCATGGAATCCATGTTAAAACTCCTTTAACTGTCAACATAAGATTGTACGAATTTGGACACGAACAAGTTAAATTAAGGGAAAAAGAGATGAAATAATATAGCAATTTTTTATTGAAAATAAATATGTAAACAGAAAGTTAAAAAAGGGGGGTGGTAATTCCATGCAACGAGCGTCTGTGGCAACATGTAGAATCGAATATTTAAAGACATTTCTTCTATGGCATTGTTACCTCAATTTCATAATACAGAACTAAGTTATTAATTCTATTAATAATATTTGAGTATATCAAAGTAATATTATAGTAATATTATAATGGTACACAAACTATTTGTATAGATATATGACCGCATCGGTAGCATAATGGTTAGCGTGCAGGCCTCGGGTACGGGAGATCGTGCGTTCGAGCCCCGGTCGGGTCAAACCAAAGATTATACAATTGATATGTGTTGCTTCTCCGTTAGCATTAAGGAGAAAGAGCAAAGTCTGGTTGGCTCGGAATCAGTATAATGTGTCCGAGTGGTGCGACATGTCTATCTGCGGATTGTTGTTTCAGTGAGCTAGTATTATAAAAATCCAACTCGGCGAGTTGTTCTAGTACAAAGCGGACCTCATCATCATCTCAGTGAAAATTAACTTGTTCTCGCCATGATATAGCTGAACGTCTCAAAACCAAAAAAAGAAATAAGAGCAAAATGTACTTTTAAAGATTTCTAGCGACCAATAATAAATATATTTCTGTAATTGCACGTTTAACACATTGAATCGACATCCGGGAAATATTTCTGGACCCCCACTCCACAATGCAAAGTTGACATTTGACACACTAAAATCGGCTAAGGCTTGCATTCCTGAGGGAGGAATACCTTAGTTTCAATATAATTACAAATAATTAATCATTCGCTAAAGGGGAAAATAAAAGAGACTCCTTAAGAGGCACAGAAATGAATGTTTCATTCAGCATCTGTCGTTTTTACATGATGAAGGGTTTGGGAGGGATTTATTCGAGTTCATCGAACACCCCCTCCCCCTTTTTGTACGTCAACTGAGAGTCAACAGCATCCAAGTATGTCTTATCACAGGACGAATGCCCTTTCCACAGAGAAGAACCACGAATACCCGTATAGAGATCCATGGTTCTAAGATTAATTTATTGAAGTCACCTATATAATAGTTATCATTCATCTGGTTGGTTAGGATTACAGTGTTTAGCACCACTTTCAACAATATTTCAGTTATATCATGGCGGTCAGTTTATTGGTGGAGGAAATCGGTGTACCCAGAGAAAACCACAGACCTGCCGTAAATCACTGACAAACTTTATAACATAATGTTGTATCGAGTACACCTTGCCATTAGCGGGATCAACGGTTGGTATATTACTACATGTTCTACACACTAGACCAAGATATAGATGACGATGATATTACTTGTGTCCGCTCAAAGTGTTCTATCGCTAAACAACAAAACAATTTAAATCTAGATGAATTAGGAGACTAAGAGACAGTATACAATGGCAGAATCTATATATATATACTATGGGACAAAACCATTTAACATTTAGGAGAGGGGGTTATGCTTCCACCCCACCCCAAACAAGCATTTTTCTCTCACAAAACAAAAATAATATATTTTTGACATGAAATATCGGTAAGCTTTAAAATTTCAACAATTTTCTTTGTTGAGAACTAAAGAATATATATTCCGGTCAAGATATTTTTTCTATGAAAATTTGAGACAGATTTAAAAAAAACCATAGCCCTTCTAAAAGTTAAATAGGCATTGCTTAAGACAGATGTAGTGTACCAAATGAACTACAGCCTTACGTAATATGAGCAAGTAGAGCATCTTGTTTCGGCATTTGGTGGAATTAATATAACATATTTTTTAACCTATAAAAAGTGAAGTGCAACAGCTGTATAACGAAGATAAATACATTTTTGTCTGATATATATTGTATATAACAGAAAGAAACATGTACTTATTTAGTTTTAACTACTAAGTACAATGTGGCGTTTGAGCCTCGTTGTTATTGCTTTGGTGCACTGTGCTGTTTTACACGGATATCAAGACACTACAGTTGTTAACACAAACAGTGGCCCAGTTGCAGGAATTAAAAGGTCTGCGTATGTATTTAGAGGCATACCGTATGCGGAACCACCTGTATCACACTTACGATGGAAGCCCCCTGTTCCGAAATCAAGGGAACTTAACAATTGCTGGTCTTTTTAAAGCATTTTCATTTGGTAACTCGTGCGTACAGTCAGGTTTCACCAACAGAACAGAGATGCTCGGAGATGAAGACTGTTTGTACTTAAACGTGTGGACTACCACGACTGACAAAAACGCCAAACTTCCGGTAATGCTTTATATCCACGGTGGATATCTCAATTATTTTAATAGCAATATTCCAACTTACATTCCATCAGAAGAATTTGCTATCAATATTAATATGGTTTATGTTAGTATGAATTATAGACTAAACGCTTTCGGGTTTATGTCACTGGATATTATATATGACGCTTCTCCGAGTGGAACATCCGGGAACTATGGATTCATGGACCAAATACTTGTACTGCAATGGGTACAGGAAAACATATGCAACTTCGGAGGAAATCCGGATTTGGTATGGATAATTGAAATTAATATTTTATATACGGATTCTGATTACCCCCTTGGTATCTTCAAACTCTTCTTAAATAGGCTTACATTTTTGTACCTAAAAAGGTATACATTTTTATGGTTGAAAGGCTAAATATCTTCACGCTTGTCAGATGATATAAACGTAGATATCTAAATTAGTGCGCACGATGCGTTTCTGAAAGAAACTTTATCTGGTACAAGCATAGTCAAAAGATTGGAGAGCAAAGCAAAGTAAGCCAAATGGCATAAAAAAGAAAACCAATTACCTATGCATGTGGGAAATTGACCTTGAGCACACAAGACGCAGGACGGCCCCAGGCGGACAAAACAAAGCACACAAAACAGAAAACATGAGCAACATCGACCTGCCCAAAAATCTGGAATAAACCTATGTACTTGCGAAGGGTAAGCAGGTCTTGTTTTAGTACAAGGTAAGACATTCGCCGTGTCAAGTCATGTAAAAGTAATACATTTGCATATTTTGCATGTTTTATCAAGGTTATCTTCAGTCATAATATGCTGCCTTGTATTTTAAGGTCACATTGTTTGGTCATAGCTCTGGTAGTACCAGTGTCTTTGCATTACTTGCCTCGTCATTGTCCATTGGACTTTTCCACAGAGCTTGGATAATTAGTGGATCTCCACTATTGAACAAGACTGCTGTTGATGCATCAAAAGACAATCTCGTTTTTCCGAGAAACACAGAATGTTTATCCCTCAATTGCTTGATAAACCTTCCAGCAGAAGACATATTGGCTGCGATTCCATGGTATGTATATCCATATTGGGATATGAAAGATCAAAGAGATTTGCCTACGTACAATTTTTTTGATGGTGCCATTGCAGTGGTTGACGGTAAATGTCATTTTGGAAATATCGAGAAAAAGGTTTTAGATACCGAAGGCGCAAATCTAAGAAGGACAAACAATGCAATGACCACAAGAAAACAGACAAAAATGGGGTTAGAGGTTATGGCATTTAACGCCACTTTCAACAATATCTCACATATATATATCGTTGCGTCAGTTTTATTGGTGGAGGAAACCGGAGGTCTCGGAAAAACCACCGACCTACCACAGGTCATCGAAAAACTGTATCACATAAGGCTATATCGAGTACACCTCGCCATGAGCGGGATTGGAGTACACGTGTACAACTTTAGTGGTGTTATGCACTGATTGCATAAGTAGTAGTAAATCCAACCACTATGCAATCCCGACCACGACGGCCTCCTACGAACATAAAGACAAACAATGTTCGGTTCATATCAAAGACTATACATTTGTTATTTGTTTCTTCTCCGCTAAGCACACAGCATTAACGAGTAAAAGAAAAGGTTGTCTGGCTCGGAATCAGAGCGGAGCGACATGTCTACCCACTGACTGCTTGTTTTCAGTAAGTTAGCACAGTGTGTTGATCTCGTACAAATGGAACATCATCTCATCGAACAAAACGTGTTCTCGTCATGATATAGGTGAAAAATTGTCTTGCATAATATTAACGTTGCGGTGGCGTAATGGTTTAAATAGCACACATGACTGCCGATAACAACATCGTGAGATCAATATTTTATTCTTACTTATTACAATAAAGTATGGAAAAACAAACAATATATTTGATAATTCATAATTCATCTAATACAGTACATATAACGATATAACGTGCATGTTTTAACATAGTACACGGATGTCAGGTTTGATTTACATATTCGGTGTTTTGTTTATAATGGTCCTTTTGTTATCCTTACTAAGAATTTCATTGATATAGTCTATCGTTTATGAGTCAGTGCTAAATGTGTAGTATTACTTGGAATTTTAGTGGTATGATTTTACTTTAATGGGCTATGACCGATAATACAGTATTACCAAGCATTCTATTTATATAATCTATCACGTTTTACTTTTCTCAACAAAAAAAGTTTGAAGATACCGTAAATATAAATTACCGTCTTCCAATCAAAGTATACTACCGTATTTGTACTCTTAGACATATCAGAATCGAAATAAATCATGGAAGCCAGAATGTGTTTTGAGTTTTAACATGGATTGGCGAATATTAGTAAATTTTATCCCTCGCTTCTGGCTCGGGATAAAATACTATTCTCTGATGTTCTCGTGGCAAGTAGAATTTTGATTGGCTAAAAAGGTACTTTTAAAACTTCAGGGAAGCCGTGCGGTGACAGAAAATCAATGACGAAAGTGACGAGCGCTAGCTAAATCACTGACTTATTAATGTTGGGACATTCAGATTAAAATGTTATCAGTCTCTAGATGTTATATATCCCGTTTTAAAGGGCATTGGTTTTGTTAAAAGGCTCGGCTGACGCCTCACCTTTTATCAAAACCACTGCCTTTTAAAACGGGATATATAACATCTCGAGACTAATAACGTATAATATTCGCCAATCCATGTAGCGCTGCTTTACCATGTTATGCAGTTGACTTGGTTCCTTTGACATTCTAATTACTGAGAATAATTTCCTCTCATGATTTAAAAAATAAAAAGATCAACATTCGATTATAAAAAGATTAAAAAAAAGCAATTTACAGAGCTCAGCATTGACGAGTTTCTGCGGTTGCTAGGGATAATATTTGGTTACTAGGGACATTGTAAGGTCTAAGGAATTCTTATAATATATACTGGTTAGTAAATGATAAGATGTCTCTAGATCTGCTAAGGTGCTGTTGTAGAATTTTTTTTCTTGATTAAATAAAAGGTCCACAGGAAAATACTGTGCATAGGGAAACCTGTTGCTATGGACGGGGCATAACTATGAATAAAAATATCAAAATGTATTTTTGAAATATGAAATGACATTTGTAGTGTGTATAGCTTGACAAAAATGTACCGCTTAATCAAATATCAAGTCAAAAGATCGTAGATGTCAAAATTCAACCATTAATTGCAATAATACAGGCTAATTTAATGTTTACAAAACCGTTGCTAGGGTGACAAAACTACACAAAAATACTATATGCTACCATAGAGAATTGGAATATTATTTTTAGAGTGTACATACACAGAATATAACATTTTGTCGAAAAGACTATGCAAGATATGTAATATAAAACCACCATATTTGAATTTCCAATGATTAATTGGACCCTCCTTCATTTACGTTGCGAAGCAACTAAGGACAAAGTGAAATCATAAAAAAAAAAAAAAAAATCTTACCTTTCAATGATTGTGTTTAATATTATATCTATATAAACAGTTTCTGAGATTGGGCCAAAATCTACCCTTATCATACTCACTCCTTTACATGGTTAGACCTAATCTCAACGAGATTAGGATTCCGAAGAAATTTTCTGTCTGTTCTTCATCCTAATTTCGTTTCAAGCCTAATATTAAGGGTATTCTGGAAATTTTAAATTTGACCCCCCGGTGCATTCCGATGGATATTTTGGCATGGACGGATTGTGTCAGATCAAGTGCAGGTACGATTTCATAAATAGACATATTTTCTAGTTCAAATCTGCAAAAATATTGATATTTCCTTACCCTTTACAGCGTATATCCGACAAAATAATCCAAAATCTACTTTAAGCTGACCGCCATTTTACTGAACTCATGAACTACACCACGTGATCAAAATCGTCACGAATTTTGCTACAGCATGTTTCTAAATGAAAGGTCGATGTCAATTATGTATGGTGTATATGCAAGCATATCCTTTATGGGCTGTTGATTGGTTTTAATAAAATATTTATTACAAAATTGAAAAAACATCTCGAACTACGAAACAGACTATACCAAAATACGTCACGATTTTTGATCACGTGTACAGTTTTCAATCTGGTTCTGAAAACTCGTATGCAATTTTATTTCATTAGAGAACAAATGAAGAAAACAAAAATTCGTGTGCAATTTTACGTCATTAGACACCAAATGAGGTAAAAAAAACAACAACACGTACATGCACTTTTACATTGCCATTGCAGGCATTGAGCCCTATAGGCTATGATTGTTACCGGTCACTGTGAAATAAACTAGAAAAAAAGGTATTGGAAATATCAAATTAAAATCTATTATGTTCACTTCCGTCCTCTCTATAGGCCGTGCCTACCGTCATATTACGCAACGCTTCAGATCAAGGACACCACGTAGGTATTGCCATTTGATTACATTGGTTACAAGCGTTTATCGGAAAACAAACGTTTTCCTAACCACCGTACAGCGACGCCACCTGGGGGAATGGGTGAATGGTCTCCATTGGCGTTAGACAGCAATCACTCACTCACTCTATTTTCCTAAAAAAAAACTTTCTAAATTAAAGTTGTTGGGAACATAATACAATGTATATTTTACACAACTATTGAAAATAATGGAATAGGGAGTTCCGACGAGCACCCATGATGCACCAGAAAATACCCACGCTTGGTCACAATGATATAAGCCATTAACCTGAACAGACGTATCAACACAGACTAAGAATAAGACTGAAGTATTTGCCAGCAGTGATAACCAGTAGTAACCAGTAAGTGCTAATTACTATATTGGCGCTGCGACTTCGAATCGAATCAAATTCGCGAGTCAGTTTATTTAATTAATTTGATTAAAACCGCATCTCTGCTTTTTTTTTGTTTTTAATTTTGTCTGGCTAACAGGTCCTGGTATTTTCGAGAGAAATTATCCGTAAGGAAGTTTCAAGGGAAAATACGCAGGTAGGGTTGGCAGACAAGATTAGAAATTTTTATTTTTTTGCCCGTGGGAAAGAAAGTACCCCTTTCACACCCACGTGTATACCCCACCACGTGTATTTCCCAAGTGTGACTCAGAACGAGGCTAAGTTGAGAAGACGTACCTGATACAGCTCCTGATAGTTTTAAAGTTTTATAAGTTTTATAGCACTCCAATTAGTTTTATGCACATACTCGTATTATTTTTTTTGTTGGGCACAGTCCGATTACTCGTTATTCATAGTAATTTCATGAGAACTTCATAGGTTATCGATTATTTTTAATTGACAATTTGACTTCAGTCGTCCGTGCTGATATTCGCGCCAAAATGGTGTCACTGTAAAAAAAAAAAAAAAAAAAAATTCCTCAGCAAACATTGATCAACTCTTATATTGTGGATTAATTTGTCGTAAATTTATTTATATTAGTGGTATTTTATTGCCGATTGACTGTCATTAACAATCAACTGTTGCTAGTTTGTATAAAAATTGTCCGGGCTAACTCAGTGTACCCCCTCCCCCCAAACCACGTGGCCACATAAATCAAATAGCCACTATCTATGTCTGAAACGAAATTAAGTAAATATCTCCAAAAGACAGTAGTAAATGTGCCTGCTGGACCAAGATTGCGGACTCCAGTCATTTTATCTGACAGTAAAGGCTTCAGCCTTAGAAACCAAACCACACATCCTTTTGACAACAATATAGTCTGGTGGTGCAAAAAAGGTGCCAAAATCGAGGGGAGTCTAGCCTGGCTAAAACGTAATATTGACAGAAACCTACAAAATCTAGGAGATATAGCCCTCTATGTCTGGCTGGGCACCTGCAACCTGACATCAACAGACAAAAGCAGATTTATTTCATTAAGTTCACAAAACAATGAAACAATAGACCATATTATTAGGACATTATTAGAATTCAAGAGGTTTTTGACTAATTATACACAAGTGAAACTTGTCTTCTTAGAAGTACCCATCTACCCGTTAAAAAATTGGAACGAACATTGTAAACATAAAGATCCATCTACATTTAAAGACCAAGATAAACAACTGCAAGTCCAAATTATTACCTTAAATAAAGAAATCCGGAAATTAAATTTAGATTTAAACACAAACTCACCAGACTTCAGCGTCTTCCTGAAAGCAAGCTGTAGACATAGAACTAGATCTAGGCACGATACGTGGCATTATTACAATTTTAATTTATACCTGGATGGTATACACCCTGGAATTAAATTTAGCAAGAGTTTGGCTAAGAGAAATCAGTGACAGAATAAGGACAGACTGTTGGAATTGAAATCAAACTTTACGCTTTACTGTATTGGTAAGGACAGTCTGCATGGGATTCCAAGCTAACTGTCCTGCCAGTGCACGTATCTGAACCAACCCTAGATTATCATATAGACTCTACAACTGAGGGACTGAACATATTTATCTATATATTATATCTGCTCAAGCTTACTGCCCTACCAGTGCACGTATCTGAACCAACCCTAGATTATCATATAGACTCTACAACTGAGGGACTGAACATATTTATCTATATATCTGTGGTATACATAGAACTAGTACAGGTTAGGTCAGTCTGCATGGGATTCCAAGCTAACTGTCCTGCCAGTGCTCGTATCTGAACCAACCCTAGATTATCATATAGACTCTACAACTGAGGGACTGAACATATTTATCTATATATTATATATGTTCAAGCTTACTGCCCTACCAGTGCACGTATCTGAACCAACCCTAGATTATCATATAGACTCTACAACTGAGGGACTGAACATATTTATCTATATATCTGTGGTATACATAGAACTAGTACTGGTTAGGTCAGTCTGCATGGGATTCCAAGCTAACTGTCCTGCCAGTGCTCGTATCTGAACCAACCCTAGATTATCATATAGATTCTACAATTGAGGAATTGAACATATCTATCTAAATATCTACTCTTCTTAGACAACAATGAGTGCATCACTCATCAGAGCTAGAAGTACCAGGGTACGTAACCCATCACAAATTTATACGCCAAATAGGCAAAATCCTGACAACAATCATAAGATGAGTTACAAAATTAATACCAAAAAGACCCTGGAAAAGAAAATAGAGGCCACTGAAAGAAGCCTATGCAATATAGAACTGAAATCTGGAACTTTAGTAATAACATGTTCTGCAGCATCATATGAAATATTGAAAAAATCAATATATGAATACCATGACCATTCTAGTACAAAAACATTTCGTCTACATACAAAGTCAAGCAAACCGGACAATGAGAGTGTGGCTGGAAGAATGCTTATGATAGAAGAATCATTATCCATTAAACACAAAAATGGTGGAACAAATCGCCAACTTTATAGGATAAACATGTTTAACACCACAAGTAGAATCGATGTCAATGGTTACTGGCTACAAGAATTCATACAAGAGGACTTGCATATAATATGCCAATGCCTGGAGCAGTATACTGACTATGAAAGACTGAATAATAAAATTAGGGAAACTTGCCAGCTTTCTCTACCAATTGCTCAAAGAACAACCAAAGAGTATACTAAAACTCGTAATCATAACGACACAGCACATATGATATCGCCACATTTACAAGGCTGGAGTCCACCAACTTATACCAACGATACTATAAAATCAACAACTGATGCGCAACCATTGTCTCTGCACGAATCTACAACACCAGTTCAAAGGATTAATGTAATATCACCACCTCCAGATAGGAAGGCCATAGAATATCAAGCATTACCGACTAGAAATACAATCACTGAGATAGAAACTTTCCATGAACACTGTCTGAGCACTGAATTAGAATTAGATGACAGAGAAGGAATGGGGGCAGAATATATATTAAACTGCCGGTATTGTGAAACCACAATAGACACTAAGTCTGCCATAGAATGCAAAAATTGTACTAACTGGCATCATGCTGAATGCGTGAATATAGGCTGCATACCAGACGACCAATATATATGCTCCTCATGTACGGCATTGAACATAACTATACCTTATGAAAAAACAGAACCTAAACAGCTAATGGTAGAAAACATTGCCATCACAAATAATGATAAAAAAGAACAAAATATTACTAAAAGTAAAACCACAGAATCTGTAGAGGTACCACCACATAGCCATACTACACAGGCAACTACTGCAACTATAGCAAATGCTAATAGACAGGAAGCCAAGACCAAGCAGAAACGAACCAAGAAAAGAGATCAATTAGACTATGAATCGGTAGAAATGCAACTTGCTGACTGCAAAGCCAAAATAGCCATGCTTGAGATATCTAACAACGACTACAAAAACACCATAGATCTGCTAACAGCTAAATTAGGTATTAAGGAGCCAATGATAAATAGAGCTGAAATGTACGGAAACGACCATCCTCAACAATCTCTATTCTACAAAATGGGACAGATTGAATCACAGCTTACTGACCGTATAGACAACCTGCAAAAAGAAATGAATCACAAACTAGAATTAAAAGACCTACAAATTAAACACTTCATGGAAATGAATGAATTAAAATGCAAATTTAATATCCTAGATGCTAAAGAGAAACTCGCTCCATACAACGACAATTTCTGTACCAGGAGGGAAAATAGCAAGCAAGATCATCCACAACCTAACCAACAATATGCTGCAGGCACAGGCACAAATACCTACATATGTCGCCTTCACGAACCCAGTTGTACCCACCACCTGTGCATTTCCAACGTGCTAGTCAATACCCACAAGTCATCAATACAAACAAGGGACAAACACAAGTACAGCCTGAATACTACACGCCTTATAACAACATCGGACACCCAGTTAATCCTACTCGCACAACAATCGTGCCAACAGAAGGGGTGTATAGGCATCGTCAAGCGCAAAATAAGGGCTTGCCACCGCTCGGAACAACCTATCAGCATCAAAGAACAGGCAACCAGAACTGCAAAAACCGAAGTGGTGAATATCGAACATTAAACCTACAATGGAGGAATATTCAACTTGCTGGAAATGTAAACCAAACTCCGAATAACACAAATAGTACAACCAGTAACAACAAAACCAGTGTAGAAGAGGTAGCTCAGCTGGATGGAAAAAATCATACATACTCTCTCCCAGCAGACCTACAACCACCAAATGCCACCCAAGATTATCAGCAAAATACACAACCTATGATTGAAACCCCAACTGGAACTAACACAACAAACGTGCCTTTTTTAGGAGACGGCCGTGCAACAACAGCTGCATGGCAAAGCAAAAAATACAGACAACAATCATAGGATCAATAAATATACAGAGTGCAAAAGGGAATTCAAAATATCTCGAAAACATACTGAACACTTGTGACATACTATGCATACAAGAACATTGGCTTTTATCATTAGAAAAGAAAATCCTGGAAAATATGCACAAAGATTTCAACGTTTCGGCTAAAGCAGTGGACGATGATGATATAAAACTTAACTACAAGTCCCTTCGTGGGAATGGCGGTATAGCGGTATTCTGGAAGAAAACCATAGACAATGCAGTTAAAATAAAATCAGATGGGGGTAGTCGTATACAAGTTATTACAATCAACAATATACCGACAATGTTATGCATAGTACATGTTTACATGCCATCCGATATCAAGGAGGGAGATTATGAATACAGAGACATGATGGATCAATTGAATGAGGTCATACAAAAATATGAAGAAACATACGACATCCTACTCTGTGGAGACATGAATGCTTCATTACATAGAGACGACAGACGAAGGGATCGCATCTTGAAGAAGTTTACTGTAGAAAGCAACCTGATATTGCCTACAAACTATCCAATTGACTTTACATTCCACCATCATAACGGAAAAGGCAAATCTCAGATAGATTATATTCTGTTTAAAGGAACAACTTTGAACCTACAACCTAGTGTTTCAATCATGCCGTTCGATGCTATAAACACCTCGGACCATACTCTCATTAAAGTAGAAATTACCACCCAAATAAGTAAATTGGCACCAAAATCAGCTAAAATATATACCAAGCCAGCATGGGACAAATGCAATTCTGACGAATATAAGAAAATCATACAAACAGAAATAAGAAAGCAAAAAAACACTATAAAACTAAGTGTTGCAGACAGAATAGCCACACTAGAAAATACATTACACAAGGCAGGAAGGAAGTCAATACCAAAATACAGGCGTCTAAAGACACTCAAATCTGTAGGTAGAGGAATATGGAATCATAACATCGACCAAGCATCTAAAGAGGCTAGAAAAGCACACTGGATTTGGAAAAATAAGGGAAATTCGAACGGTAGCACTGAAAGCGAAAAAAAGGATATGATAAAGAAAAAACGAACATTGCGTCAAGTACAGCGACAAGCATACGCCTCAAAGAAGGATAAACTGATCTCAGAAATTATGGAGGCATCTCAAGACGATAGTAAAACATTCCACAAATTGCTAAGAATGCAGAGAAGTAACTCGGCAATAAATACTGACACACTGGTCATAGACAATGTTGAATACAACCAAAATAATATTATGGAAGCCTGGAGAATACATTTTGAAAATCTGGCTACTCCTAATCTGGACGAAAACAAATTTGACCTAGAACGAAACAGCCTCTGCACAATACAAAATGACACCATAGCAGAAGTAACAGCCAATAAGGTGAAAATTCCACCAGCAACAGAAGCAGAAGTAAAACAAGCTATCCGAAAGCTGAATAATGGGAAAGCTGCTGATGAAAATGGAATACAAGCAGAACACTTTAAATTTGCAAATGCTGAATTGACAACAGAAATATGTAGTATCACCAACCAAATATTTGAAGAGCTTAATATTCCAGATACTTTGAAAAGAGGAATCTTAACACCAGTATTGAAAAAGAAAAAGGACAAAACTTTACCAGGAAATTATAGAGGCATAGTCGTTACAAACACGTTCTCAAAAATTATTGAGTCGGTCATCAAAGAGCGATTAGAAAAACAGCTATCTCCAACGCAAAATCCTTTACAGAGAGGTTTTACTGAACACGCATCTAGTAAATTTACAGCATTTATAGCATCAGAAACTATATTAATATACAAAAAATTTAATCGGGATTTAGAACTTCTGACTGTAGACGCAGAAAAAGCGTTTGATACCGTCAACCATGACATAATGTTAAATAAGCTATACCACGATGGAATTACTGGTGATATGTGACTATTACTAAGGAACATTTATGATGGGCTAATCCTGAAAGTTAAATGGGGAGACCAAACCACAGAAAGTATAGATATTAAACAAGGGATACGCCAAGGTGCAAAGCTGTCAACCTTACTCTACAAGAGGTATAATAACACAATTTTGGATAGTATTACAAAAAGCACGCTAGGAGCTACTATTGGAAATATTACTGTATCAGCGCCAGCCTGTGCAGATGACATTGCTCTGCTGGGAGAGAGTAAGGACATTCAAGCCATGTTAAATCTCCTAGAATATAACACCAAAAGAGATTTAGTGAAACTAAACCCGGAAAAAACTGAAGTAATAAATGTATCAAAAGCTCTACAAACACATCCGAAAAAATATGTATTAGGAGACCAGGAAATAAACAGGGTACAATCAACTAAGCACCTTGGAATAACTTACCAAGAAAACGGGAAAATAAATATTGAAGAGAGATTGAGTATAGGCAGACGAACAATATATGCTTTACTAGGACCTGGACTGCATGCAAGATCAGGAATGTCCCCAGTGGTTCTACTGAAAATCTGGAATACATACGCTGTCCCACGTTATCTATATGGGCTGGAAATCCAAGCATATACACCATTAGACACGAAGAAATTAGAACAGCTTCAAAGGGCAACCTGCAGGCAATTTCAATGCCTTCCAGAGCGAACCGCAGCAGTAGCCATCTACACACTAATAGGTGCAGAACCAATAGAGACAACGCTGGACAAAAATGCAATGATCTTATTTACCACCTTAGCCAGGCTTGACTCATCCATCGAAAAAGACATACTCATATGGGAAATGGAAAACTCAAAAGAAGAAGACAGATTTTTCATCTATAGAATTAGGAAGACGCTCCAGAAATATAATCTGCCATCTCCAGAAGAAATACTAGAAAATCCTCCAAAGAAACAGCAGTGGAAAAATGCAATGAAAAAGGCCATTAACAGCTTTTGGTACGATAAATGGACAAACGAAAAGCAAATAAAATCTACATTAGAATATCTAGAAATTCAACAAAATCCAATAGGAACACCACATAACATATTACGAAGTGTGAAAAATCGAAAGTACGACATACAAAAAGCAGAAATCAAATTACGATTAATTACTGATACTTATATGCTACAATACCACCACGCTAAGTTCAGCTGTAACAAAATATCTCTGATCTGTAAACTATGTGGGGAGGAAGATGAAGATAGAGTGCATTTTTTACTTGAATGTAAAACTTTAGAAGAAAACAGAAAAACACAAATGGTGAAACTAGGTGATGCTCTAGAAGAGGCAAGGGGGGTACACGGAATATAGAACAAAATGGGCTGCTTATGCAAATCATCTTGGACTGCACCCTCATATAAAATAAACCAACTAATTCCATATTCAAACCAGGATTTAGTGCAAATCGAAAGAGCCACGCAACACTATTGCTTTGTGCTACACCAAAAGAGAAGAGCATTATGTAGAAAGGCAGATAGTCAATAGCTGATAGTACTTTTATAGAACTGTTTCCTTTTATAAGTAAGCTAATATAATATTTTTCTTACTGTGTCCAGCACCCGATCCGTTCATTAAAAAAGAGATCGTTTTACCTTTTAAAGTCTATACGCATACTTAAATGATGATTTTACCTTTTATGAGTCAATTTGTTTTAACAACGGAAGAATTGCTGTATTCGGAGAGTGCGTGAAGGAAAGAACATTGTATAAATTACGATTGCGCTTTTATTTTTTAGTGCTGTGTGTATATACGTTTTTACTAATATGAATAATTAAACAACAGAATGGACTTTTAACAACGCTATCAATTATAATACTACTGAAACGACTATTTTACAACACACGTTTTATACTTTTTAGTAATTGATGTAAATACGTTTTTATGCCACTAACCAAATTTATACAACATGGAAATGATGAACTTTTAACTACTACGTATATTTGATCTTAACTGTAAATACGTATCTTTTTAAGTATGTGCCCGTTAAGTTAGGTTTTATAATTTTATCCTTAATTGGAGTGCTCCGAATCCCGGAGGAATTTTACCTGTACAAAGACAAAAACCCCAAACCGGAAGCAGCCTATTCATAGAAGCCATCTTTAAAGAGAAGCTGGTTTAAGATAAGCTGTGAGTCCAGTACCCTAAAAAAAAAATTTGTTCATTGACATTTAGTGAACATTATCGATTTTTTATTAATTGGTTTAATTAAATATACAAAAGCGACCCGGTGTAAAAATCTGGTCCGTTATCAAAATTGTTGCATACACACATACACAACAAAATAAAAAGCCACGTGTTATTGTTTCTTATTTTTGTTAATAATGACGCGTGTTTTGATAAACGTTTGTTCCATCGAGGAGCTGATGTCATTACCTGGGATAGGGGCGAAGGGGGTAGATAAGATTTTAGAATTGAGAGAAGCAAAAGGGGATTTAGAACTTGAAGACCTAAATCAGGTGCCATACCTTAGACTAACCCCACAGCTGATTAATTGCTTGGATTTTACCTCTTTTGAAGACAAAGAGGGATTAGGATCCTTATATGATCGACACAGGGAAAGGGTTAGGAGTGTTGACCAGTTAGTAGAGAAGTGGGAGGGGACAGGACCGGGCCACGCAAAAGGAAGGGGGAAGGATAGGGGTCAATTTGACAGAGTCCCATCAGCAGGGGAAAAGTCCTATCATAGTAAGCAGGAAGGGGACTGGTGGCAACAGTCACAGTCACCCGAGAGATTTGAAGATAGCGAGCTGGATGCAACTTTCATAGAGAGACCAACCCCAGGGGGATATAAAAGTAAATCAGCTCCGGGACAATCGAAGTCGCCATCAGTTCGAAGAACGCGTCGAGACGATTTTGAGTTGGAATCGAGCAGCGATGAGAGGGATCGGGCATATATGCACAACTTGCATATTAGAGACTCGGACATACGTGCTGGTTTTGCATTCCCTAGGGGACCAGGTCTTCCCCATAGTGAGGTATTAGCCAGTAAGAGGGGTAAAGAGACACAGGATTATAGGGGTGAAATGAGTGTGCCGAACATACGAGCTGTAGCCCCGTCTCATAGAGAAAATGTTTGGCAGGAAAGGGGGGTGGTCGTTATTCCCCTCCGAGGAACACCGGAGGGGGGGGGGTGGAGTAGGGAACATACTAACCCCTTGATGAGGGAGAGTAGAGGTAGAACGAGGCATACCCTAGGAAGGGAACATGAAACCCCTAGAAACATCCAAAGGAGAGAGAAGTATGAGGGGGAGAGGGAAAGGGGACAATCCCGCCCAAGTGGGGAGGACCCTGAAGGTCCAAGAGGAAGAAACTCATATACTCCCAGGTCACAGGGTAGTGGGAACAGGCCTAGGTACACCCCCAGAAGATAACCCGAAACCCCTAGCGGATATGGAAAAAGGGAGGAGTATGAAGGGGAGAGGGGTCAAAGGGGAAGGGGGGAAGAGTGTTAGTTTGCCGATGTCCTTAAAGTTTGATGGTAAATCAAACTGGAAAGCTTTCTATGCTAAATTATCCCGTTATGCAGAAGTTAGTGAATGGACAGAAGGGGAATGCAGGGACCAGTTGTGCTGGTGCCTGGATGGTAAAGCCAGTGAATACTATGCCCTCTTGATTGAGCGTAACCAGAATATGGCGTACATGGACCTCATACGGAAACTATAAAAACGGTTTGGTTTTCGAGAACTCCCAGAAACGGCCCAGGTCCAATTCAATAATGCCCGCCAGACTCCGAATGAACTTCTGGAGGACTGGGCGGATCGGGTTTTATCCCTAGCCACTAGAGCGTTTAGAGATTTACCCGAAACGCACATGTACCAACAAGCAGTGGTGAAGCTATGCCAGGGGGCATCATATAAAGAGGCCGGAAGTTAAGCCTCCAATATCCGACCTAAAAACATCGAAGAAGCTATAGACAAAATGCGGTGGTTCCAACATAACTATCAAGCTATATTTGGGCGCAATCCTCGAAGGGAAGTGAAGCAGGTATCTCCAGGGCCTCACTACGGGGGAGAAGCCAGGGTTTGCGTAATACGGGCTGACCGGGTAGCAGAGAAGAGTTTGGAGAAAAAAATGGGAGAAGTACTGTCGGCACAGGGGAAGGAAATGAGTGAGATAAAGTCCAACCTAGCAGCACTCTCAACTCAAATGGCAGCCATGATGTAGGAGGTTAAGAAAAATCGAATAGATAGGTATAGAGCACAATCACGAAGTCCATCCCCCAGAAAGGGGGACAAACAGGGATGCTACCACTGTGGGGTCATGGGACACTTCAAGAAGGAGTGCCCAAGGTTGGGATCTCCGACAGTGGAGAAACGAGTGTCTTTTCAGGACAATAATGAGGCTTTAAACTCCAAAGGGGCAACTCGCGAGGCTTGAGCCAACCCCTTATTGCCAATATGCAAGGTCTCAAAGAATTAAAAGAGGGGGAAGAAGTAGATATAGAGGTACCACCCGCAGTACCACCTCCCACATGGAACATAGAGGAGAAGGATCAGCAGGATAATCTCCAGGGGGTGAATAGGGAATTAGGGAACCCTCCGGATTCCAGTAGTCCGGAGGGACGGGTCAAAAATGAAGGTGCTAGTCAGGGGTATGAGTCTTCAAGTGAGGAGTCAGTAGAGGAAGAAAACAATAGGGACAATAGGGACACGGACGAGTCCATGAGGGAGGATGAGAGGGGGGCAGAGGATAATATAGGGGATTTTGATACTGATGAGGAAGAGGACGGAGCAGTAACGGTGATCAAGCTATCAAATGGGGTAATGTTTAGGGTTCCAGTAGAGGTACAAGGCATGCAGTTACAAGCTGTAGTAGATACAGCAACACAGGTCACACTGGTGTCCGAGGAGTTCTAAAAAATCATTGGACCCTGCCCCGCCAATCCGTAAGGAAGTGGTTATGAACACAGCAGGAAAGGGAATGCAGATGAATGGGTATATTGCCGTCCCTTTCCAAGTAGTCCTAGGGACATCAATTCTCAGCAGAAATCTACGTGGCCCCAATAGAGGAGGATATGTTACTGGGTTTAGACTTTTTAGAGGCAAATGGGGTGTCCTTACATCTCAAAGAAAAGGAATTACAGATAGCAGGGGAGGTAATACCCATGAGCTTAGGAACAGGAAGTCCGTTAGTTAGCGAGAAGGAGACAGGGGTGTTCCTAGTCAAGGGGTGTAAGGTACCCCCTAATTCAGTCATGAGAGTGGGGGCACAGCTGAGTGAGTCTATGGCAGGGGAGTATATAGTAAAGGCAGCCACCAAGGGTGAGATATTAATACCTCGGACATTGCATAAGGGGGGGTGACAATCCAGTGCTTTGTTTGACTAACCTCTTTGAAAAATCCAAAGGGGAGCTGAATGGGCAGGAGCAGACACAGCTTAGTGAGTTATTATGTGAGTTTGAAGATGTGTTTGCTAAGAGTGAGTTCGACTTTGGGAAATTTAATACAATCCAGCATGGGATTGACACTGGAACCAATCGCCCAGTAAAACAAAGAATTAGGCGTACCCCCTTGGGGTTTGCGGGAAAAGAAGAGGCCCAATTAAAGAATTTGTTGGGTGCGGGGGTGGTCCGGCCATCAGTGTCTGAGTGGGCATCGGCTCCGGTTCTTATCCGGAAACGATATGGTTCTGTACGGTGGTGTGTGGATTACCAGGCCTTAGTGGACGAGTGTCTTGACACTTTAGCCGGGAATGTATGGTATTCCAAACTGGACGCCAATTCAGCATATTGGCAGGTGAAAATCAAACCTGAAGACTGCTCCAAAACAGCATTTATTACTAAATACGGGTTGTTTGAGTTCGCTAGAATGGCTTTTGGGTTATGTAACTCACCCGCCACTTATGCGAGAGTCATCAACCTGGTGCTCAGGGGTTTGCATTGGAAAGTGGTTCTGGCTTTCCTAGACGATATCCTGGTCCTGGGAAAGGATTTCGAGGGGGACCTGGCCAACCTAAGAGCGGTATTGGTTAGGTTTAGGGAGTATTGGCTAAAATTGAAGCCCAAAAAATGTGAACTGTTTCAGAAGGAAGTGGAGTTCCTAGGTAGAGTGGTTGGACCGAGAGGAATGCACATCGGGCCATGGTATATCAAAGACATAGAAGACTGGCCAAGGCCTAAGAATAAAAAGGAGGTGGAGAGGTTTTTGGGGTTCACCAACTACCAGAGGGACTTTATCGAAGAATACACTCAGATGGCACTTCCCCTTCAGGCCCTAACAGGGAAACGTACATATCAATGGGGAGAGGAACAAGAGAGGGCGTTTGATGAGTTGAGGAAAGCAATGGTGAGGGCACCAGTTCTAGCCCTGCCTAATGCGACTGATCCCTTTATACTGTACACTGATGCATCCGATAAATCTGTGGGGGCTGAATTGATTCAAATACAAGAGGGAGAAGAGAGGGCAGTAGCGTACGGAAGTCTTACGTTGACTCCGGAGCAACAAAAATACTGCACCACTCGAAAGGATTTATTAGCAATTATTAGGGTCTCTCGACAGTTTAGGCATTACTTGTTGGGGAGACATTTCACGGTCAGGACAGACCATAACAGTCTGACCTGGCTGATGAATTTTAAGGAGCCACAGGGGCAACTGGCCAGATGGTTAGAAGAACTTAGTCAGTTCAATATGGAAATCCAGCATCGGCCAGGGAAGAAACATACGAATGCAGATGCCTTGTCAAGGATCCCTGGGGGGGAACCATGTTCAGAGTTCAACCTAAGAGTGAAATTACAGGACTTGCCATGTGAGGGGTGTCCCTACTGTACTCGGGCCCACTCAAACTGGTCCGGTTTTGACCATGATGTAGATGACGTGGTTCCCTTGGCAAATAAGCCTTGGGGTCAACCCGTGAGTGAGGGTCAAGACCAGACGGAGGAAGAAATGGGACATAGGGTGGCTGAGATCTGGGTCTCTACTGGGGAAGCGGGGAACAGACTTAGATGGGAAAATATCAAGGGAGTCCAAATAGTTCGAGAGGCAGAGGGCATCAGTTTTCAAGGCCCCGGCGAGGAAGAAATGAAGGAACAGCAGCGAGTGGACCCGAATTAGTCTGGGTAGTCAGGTGGAGGGAGACAGGGGAGGAGCCCACTGAAGGAGAATTGTTCATAGGGGACTCTAGAAGCAAGTATTATTGGGTAAACAGGGAAGTTTTTGTCCTGGAAAAAGGGGTCCTGTGGAGGAAAGGGGATGAGGGGAAGTCAGCAAGGAGGGTGGTCCCAAAGATGTTCAGGAAACAAATTGTGAAGCTTTGTCACGATCCCCCCCTAGCTGGACATCCGGGCATAGAAAGGACAATCGAGAAAGTGAAGTCTAGGTATTATTGGAGGGGGATAAGTAAAGTGTGTCGGCTTACGTGAAATGGTGTATGGAGTGTAACCAAAATAAGAAGGCAACGGTCTCAGCTAGACACCCAATGTTATCCTATCATTCAGGATCGCTAATGGAACGGGTCCATTTAGACTTCATTGAGCCCCTACCTCGCACTGAGAGAGGAAATGAACACATCTTAATGATGGTCGACCAATTTACCAAGTGGGTAGAGTGCATCCCCTTGCCTTCTCAGAGTGCAGAGGGGACGGCAAGAGCCGCGGTGAATCAATTCTTTTCAAGTATTCACTGACCAGGAGAGGAATTTTGAGTCCTCTTTGTTCAGGGAAATGTGTGACTTACTTCACATACATAAATCGAGAACAACCCCTTACCGTCCCTTGGCGAACGGACAAGTAGAGCGATGCAATCGTACACTGATGGCGGCGGTGCGGTGTTTCATTGGAAAAAATCAGCGGAGCTGGGATCAATACCTACCGCAGTTGGCAGGGGCATTAAGGTCCTCCGTAAATAGAAGCACAGGGTACACATGATGATGTTGGGTAGGGAAATTGGGTTGCCTGCGGAACTAATGTTCGGGAGTCCGGGAAACACCGTACAACCCGAAGGAGACCAATACGTAGGGGAATTGCAAACCATTATTGAAGGGGCCCACAGGGTGGCTAGGGAGACTCTCAAACAAGCACAAAAACGAATGAAGAGATTACGACGTCAAGGTGAGGGTCAGAGAGTTAAAACTGGGGGATTTGGTGTATCAGTTAGACACTGCCACCGTTAAGGGAAAAACTAGAACATTGAGTCCCTCGTGGAAAGGCCCAGGAGTGGTAATTGAAAAGTTGACCCCCTATCTCTATAGAATAAAGTTAAAGCGGGTGATAATCACCGCCAACCACGATAGGTTGAAGTTGTGTCAGGACCGAGAGGTTCCAGAGTGGGCCCAAAAGCTGAGTCAACAAATCACTGAGGGGACAGGATCTACCAAGGAGAAGGGGGGCGTCAAAGATCAACGGGGGAATAGAGATAAGCTTTATTGTGTTTGTCGGAAGTCGTATACTGGGGAGTTCATGATCAGGTGCGAGGAGTGCAAAGAATGGTATCATGGTAAATGTGTAAAGGTAACGCAGGAAGAGGCAGAGGCCATGGGAGATTTTGTCTGCTCGGGGTGTCACAGGCATCCCCGGGAGAAGGTATAATGCAGAGGGGGAACTATTGGGGGAGCAGGGGGCATAATGACAGTGTTTGGGGAAAAAGGGGAAGGTAAGGTACACCCATAGGACATAGGACTCTGACCTGCCTGGCGTAGGGTGGCTGCCGGCCCCCCTGTGTCAGGTGGATTATTTGATCTTTTTCAGATGTCACTAAAAGAAGAAGACGTGTTGTCACTGGAGGACAGTGACAGCGAGTACTTCGATACAGCGGAGGCAGGCTCATCAGCTGATGAGATGGATGACTGCCTGTCCGCTGTATCGGAGGTGGATGGGCTGGCGGTGGCAGAGGCCACGGGCCCGAAGAGTAGTAAGGTGCCGGCAGGGGCGGAGGCCGCGGGCAGTGAGGAGCTGATGGAGTCTCCGGGCCGCAAGGCCAGGTGGTAGACGAATAAGGGTAGAAGCCGGTATGGGCCTGGCCGGGTAGAGCGCCGTAAACGGCAGGCCCTCATTCGTCAAGAATCCCAGGGGGTCTGTGCAGGGGAGGCCGGAGGGGAACCGGAGTTATCCGGGAGCTCCTCCGGTGTGGGGTGCCCCATGGAGGGGTGTGGGGAGTGGGTCACTGAACTGCGGGGGCACTGTGTGCAGGCACATATCCCCGAGGTTTTCCGGGACTTGGGTCATACGGGGGAGGATATTGGGAGGGTCAGGGTGTCTGCATTGCAGACGATCCTGAGAGTCCTGGGGGGATCGGGAGGGGACCTGTTTGGCTACGTGGCAGGACTGCTGAGTGCCATCGGATGCCTGGAGGGTCACAGTGTGAAGCCGGTTGAGGTGGCGGCTATGAGGGAAGTGTGTAGGGTAAGGGGATGGGAGATTCCTTCGGAATTCTCCTTGAACCCCCCTAACTCTCCAGCTGTATTAATACACTGGAGAGCCCTCATAGAGCTGTTGGGGCTCATGCCCGCCCAGAGAAGAGTAGCACTGTGTAGCCTCCGGTTCCCGTTGGCCAGTAGTCAGGGGTTTGGGAGTTCGGGGGAACCTCCGGCTGTCAGGCCTAAGGTTGTAAAGCCGGAGGAACCCATGGATTGGTCCCAAGGGGAGATGAGCAGCGGAGGTTCAGTTGGGAGAGTGCCCGCTGAGGGACAGAGAGTAACACCACGAGCCTCGGCGACGAGGGCTTGTGGCTTCTCTGTGCCTCGGCCGGTGCCTCTCTTTAGTTTGAATCCAGTGCCATCCCCTCATCTGGTCGGTTTTAGTAAGGGTGCCCCTCAGTCAGTGGTTGGAGGGCATCGGGAAGAGGACAGTCGAGTTAGGATGGAGTCTCCGGTCCTGATTCCGGATGCTATGGATTCCCATATGCATCTGGACAGGTCTCTCCGGAGGCTTCGACTGGACCCCAGTACAGGGATCCAGGAATTCCTCACTCAGTGTCCGGCACCCGCCCCTAAGCAGAAGATCAACTTGGTGGGGGAGGGGGTCTACTGTGACCCCAAATCATGGCCAAAAGATCCAGAGAAGTTGCATCTCCCCGAGGGATGGGTTGTAGCAGTGGGAGCTCACCCAAAACATGCAATCGACTTTGGAGACTACTACTTTGATCGCCTGTCTAAGCTTTTGGACTCCCCTGCTGTGACTGCCTTGGGGGAGGTGGGGATGGACTGTAGCGAGAGAGCTAAGCCCTTCCGTATACAGAAAAGTACTCTGCAGTGGGTGTTGGCGCTTGCTCGCCCATATATGCCTCTGGTGCTTCATATCCGGTCCTCGGGGGATAGCCCCCAGGCAACGGATACGTTGTACCGGGAGGTATTGGGCTTAATGCAGGAGAAAGTTCCTAACACCCTGCAGAGTATTCATCTCAATTGCTTCAATGGGGATTCGGCTACGGTTAAGCTCTGGTCGGACGCCTACCCTGGAACATACTTTGGTTTTTCAAGTATGGTGAAGGGGTTTGGCGACCGACAGAGGCGGGGGCTCAAAGCCGTTCCAGGAAACAGGCTCCTCTTGGAGTCTGACTTCCCCCATCTCCCCGATGTGGCCGGATCTATAAACCACCCGGCCCATTTGTTCAGGGTGGCAGAGGAGGTCGCTCGGGTGAGGGACCAACCTCCATTGGACGTCCTCTGGGCAGGTATTGCCAATGGGCGAGCTTTGTACCGGAGGAAGTGGTGAGATTGGTCCGAGGGGGAGAATTGGAGGTAATAGAAAGGGGGGTGGAGAACAGTTGATTAGGGTGCAAAGGTGAATTTCTCGGTTGATTTTGTGGGGGAGAGTTGTGGACTCCTTGCGGTTAATGGTTGTATTCAAATGTGGACTCCTTGCGGTTGATGGTTGTATTCAAATGTTTGATGGTGTGGAGTAGTGTCTGTGGGGACATGGCTACGTCTTTTGTTTTTCCATTGTGTGCCTCTCGTCTTTTTATTCCATTTTGTAGGAGAATTGCTTTTGCTTGAAGGCTTAGCTTTTGGATACTTCTGATTATACAAGGCAGTCATTCTCTGGCTTCCCTCACTCATTAATTTTTGCAACAAATATACTTTTACCACTCTTCTGATTTCCTTCTAGCTTGTACATTTCATTGATTGAGTGTAGGCTTTTCAGAAGATCAACGACATCATGACCATTTTCAACAGCAACTTTAGAAGCGTAATAATTAGCCTCTAAAACATGAGGTTCCATAGAGTCTTTTAAGTAGTCCAATCCTGGAATAAATACTCTGTATATTTCCTTTGTATTCAGGTACAGGTCTATCACCATATCTAATTATGTTCCAGAGACAAGAGTTTGCAATAATGACATCTGGTTTCTGCTCTGCATACTCAAACTTTGAGATGACAGATTCCACATAAGTATTGTAACTTCTAGTCATAAAACAAACTGTAAGAAATAGAAGTCTGTGTGATATTGTCTATCTTCTCTGTAACCTATCCCCTTTTTGTCCTTCCCTCTCATTCCTCGATCCAACAACTTATCTTTTAAGCAGGACTCTTCACTATTCATCCTCGGCATAGTGTCATTTAGGAAAGTATTTCCTTGAAGAGGTCGAATCAAATGTTTTGGCATCTTCACTCTTCATCCTCAACATAGTATAATTGGGGAAAGTATTTCCTTGAAGAAGTTGAATCAAATCTTGATAAATGGATCTCTGAATTGATCCATCCATCACAACAATATATTTATTATTTAATAATACTTGGGGGAAGGATTTTATAGATAATAACGAGAAGTTTTTTTTTTAGAGGATATCAAAATAGATAGTTGGTGCGTTGTGGGTATAGGGGGTGCCACAGGGTTTGGTGTGTAGCATATATAATTTGCTAGTCTTGTGACTCCTAGAAACGCTGCCCCATGGATATCGGAAGCTTAGGTCCTGTGGAGGCTTTATTCGCCTCTTGTGAGCCCTAGGGTGATCTTTGGATTTGTCATTACATCCCGGATGGCCCCTTGTTTCTGGGGGTTTCCCATTGGCTGCAGTCCGGGGCTCTTTAAGATAAAACGGGGAAGAGTGTAGTGAATCGTGGGGGGTGGGGGCCGAGGAGTTCCGAAGAGCACCCATGATGCACCAGAAAATACCCACGATTGGTCACAACGATATAAGCCATTAACCTGAACAGACGTATTAACACAGACTAAGAATAAGAATGAAGTATTTGCCAGCAGTGATAACCAGTAGTAACTAGTAAGTGCTAATTACTATAATGTTTGATCATTACAGGATATGTATTGCCTATGGCTCCCTTCGATGCGTGGCGGGGTGGTAAACGTATCAACGTACCTGTCATTGTCAGTAAGTTTGAGATCATATTTAATCTACGTTTCTAAATTATTCTATAACTGGTCAGATACATTCTTGTCTTTTGATGACAGGAGAAAAGAAAGTTCTGTGTTTTGAAAAGAAAGTTGATGGTCAACAACTCCACCAAAGTCAACAATTATCTCTCACCCCAACTCATTGAAAATAAAAGGACCACGATATATTGTCACGATGTGCAAAAATCCATACCGTTGAAAATGAACTTGTCTTGTTCGGGAGCTCATGACAATGTCAAATGGGCATTACGCGGACATTGATTCAATTCCGTTTTCTCTACGAACTCCAGGTTCACTTTACCAAAGCAGGTAATGAAGGAATAGTCAAGTTAAAGAAATGCCCCAGAGGTTCCATTTTATTTCAATATTCATGTTGGAAGACAGACGTAGACCGCAGACGACTGTTATTTGTTTACATTTTATCCAAGTTCTGGTTACATTCCAATGAAGTGAAGGTCGATATTTGTGGAATAGCGAATGACGTCACTGTCAACGCACATCAAATTTTATACACAGAAATAGTTGGGTAATAAAAATAAAATTCACACATAGTTTGCTTGGTAGTTTATCTACAAAATTTGCTATTCTTTCCATTAGTAAAGTGCGTGCATTCACGTGCACGACATCATACAAGCGATAGGGGGTAGACTTTGCTCGCTGACATACTTGCGGTAAGGTGATGCTGATTGGTGTTTCTATGGAAGCCAAATCATGGTTTCGATAAAGCCCGAGGTATTACAAATGGGCGCGGTAAATATAAAAACTTACTGAATTGCTTTGTCGGCAAGTCCGTGGCTTAAGGCAGAGGACTACACATCGTTCAAATAAGGAAGCTGGCCCGTGTACAAGTTTTAGGAGATAATATGCTGGAAAAGGTATAGTGAATATTTTTTTTTTTTTTTATTGTTGCTTTAATTTTTCTTAAAAATTAAAGTAATGGTTAAATTCTTTTAAAAGCATTTTTCTTATTTAATCGAGAATTTCTAGTATACCAGTTTCACAATAGTTCACCTTGATCACAGGCGGATATTCAGCAATAGATCTGCAGATCATTGCAAGGAATGGTACTGTTGAATGGTATAAACTTCTAAAAATTATTTCATCATTTTTATGTAAAAGATAAACTTTTAATTCATGATTTATTGTTGTACTTAGATCCAAAATAGATCCCCTTGATCATTTGACAGCTTATAACTGACACTAGCTGTAGATCATTAGGAGTGGGGTGATGTTGGATAATACAAATCAGTCAATAAATCAGTTCTTGCAAAGTAATGATTCTGTAACTTCTTCACAATAGCATAATATTTTAAGACTAACAAATGCTATAAATTTTATTCATAACTTGTTCACAAAGTAGTAAATTTTTGGTTAAGAGATGAAATATACCTTACCTGCATTAGAAGCTCAAATAATATAGGAGCTTGTACAATTAAAACTTGAGACTTAGGTTAAAAATAGAAAAGTTTATTGATTTGGGCAATGTTGGAGTAATTTGTGTGTCAGAAACGGTATTTGACTGTTTGTAAGACATTCCTTATCTATGCTAGTGATGTAGAGTACCGCACGTGCCACACAGAATTAATACACTGAGTTCATATGCATTAATTGTTAATAAATTGTTGAATTGTTATAAATTTTTACGTCCTGTATAGTCATCAAAAGCCGGTATCTTGACGGACCCTTATAAGTTGCGTTTGCTGTACATTTCTATATACAAAATAGTCATATTTCGCAAATCAATTCACTGTAATTGTTGTTTCATTGGTTAAAGTTCATCTGAAGGTATAGGTGTAACCTTAGCAGGTTAATTATACTCTAAGGTCCCACTTGTATATTCTCCTATCCTGTTGTAAGATTGTTCTTTCAAGTGGTCTCATGAACGTTACACTGAGAATGCAATTTTATTACTAGCTCACGTAAATTTTTAGTACACGCACGTAACAATATGACGTTGACGATTCAGGCCCTGTCGTGAGACAGGCATAAAATTGTGACGTGGTTTTACCGGTTAATGGGATCCCAACCATCACATCAGGCTTGGTAATTGGGAATTTAACGCCACACAAAACATAGTTAATCAAGCGAAAAAAAACTGCACATATATTAGTTTTCCTATCGTAAATTACCAGGACTTTCTAATGAGAGGACTAGGACTGTATCTGTCAAACGGCCCTTCTTACATGTATAAAAAATATTTCGAATATTGTATGTTTGTAGGTACGACAGCACAGGCAATTTATGTTTTGCCATTGCAATCAGATATCAAGTCATGGTCTTGGGAAGAATACACACACAAAGTGGCTGTTAAATTGTGCGAATTTCCAGAATTAGACGTAACACGAGTATTAAAACTGTACCCAACATGTGTGGAAACCCCCGAGTATCAATATACTTCAATGGCATCTGATGTAAGACTGTCCTTTCCAAATGATGAACTAGCGTATAACATGCACAAGTCTTTTAAATCACCAATATATCGCTACGTCTCGACATCCCGTCCTCAAGTGCCAACCGAGCTATTTGGTGTTGCGCTTAAAGCCCGATATGCAGCTCATGGATGGGACTTGTATGGATTTTTCGGCGCAATTAAGGAATTTTATACTCCAACCAAAGCTGATGATGATTTTGAAACAACAATTCGAAGAGAAATTATTCACTTTGCAAAATATGGTACACCATATTCAAAGAGTTGGAAGTCATTTCCTAGAAGAACAGCCCTGATGGATAGTCAGTTGGGTATTGTACATTCGTTTCAAAGAAAACAATGGAAATTTTGGTCGAAAACGGGATTATATGCATACGCCTGGAAAAATTAAGATGCTTCGAACTGAAAATTACAACAATGAGAAATAGCTACGAGTAAAGCAGAAACTGTCAATAAATATGAATGAATACATTTGTTTAGTTTTATTTCATATAGTAATCACATACTTGGATTCGCCATAATAAAACGTCATGATAGACAACACCAAATACTGCAGGGGCCGCCGTGATCGTATGGTAGTTGAATTTACAACTACCTATGCGATCAGTGCATATCACCACTGTTGTGAGTTCAAATCTCCGTCAGAGTGGGTTGTACAACATTATGTGATAAAGTTTGCCAGTGCCTTGCGACATGTCGGTGGTTTTCTGAACTGAAATGTTGTTGAAAATTGCGTATGCACCATCAAACAAACAAACAAACAAACAAATCACATACTGCATAATTTTACAATAAGATAATGCCATGTAAAATCAATTCACTTATTTGCTGCTCTAGGTTATTGCATACAAATATAACCAGTTTTTACAGATTTAAAGAAAACACGCGTATATCATCCTTGTTTTTGTCATGAAGGTGATGTTATTCTTAAAAAAGTGTATCAAGTTAACTTTGAATTATCTACTCTTGTTACACCTTAGTAATATCGTATTCACAAGAGCTATAATATTCCAACTTCTTTATAACTAAAATTACTGATATTTCTTCATTATAATTTCAAAGCTGGTTCATTTTGGTAAAAGCTAAGCTGCAGGAGTACATTGTATTTGAGATTATAAGCTGTTACCGGAACAGGTGCATTCCAGGACTGACCCTGGAAATCAGTCGATTAATGGCAACCTCCATGTAAAGAGGTAATGCACACAATTTGCATTGTCATCTGTTGAAAGAGTTTTGTGGTAGGGTGTAATGTGCAGATGAAATGTTTTTATTCAGTTTTGTCCCTATGTTTTACTTTTTGTAAATTCCATATTGTGGAAGTGTAGTAGTCCATACAATTTAGTGGTATTTTTAATTTGAAATAGTACCTGTGGTCAACGCCCATCGAAAAGACGCAGTTTTGTATTTCTGTGGATTTATCAATTTGAAAATGGACGACATTATTTATGTGCAGTATGTGTCAATTTTCATTTGTAAAAGTTGAAATTACATAACGATAGATTGTTTTTGTGAAAGCAGTTTCTATTACATGCGTCACTATGTTCATTGTTAAACAGTTTCTATTACATGCGTCACTATGTTCATTGTTAAACAGTTTCTATTACATGCGTCACTATGTTCATTGTTAAACAGTTTCTATTACATGCGTCACTATGTTCATTGTTAAACAGTTTCTATTACATGCGTCACTATGTTCATTGTTAAACAGTTTCTATTACATGCGTCACTATGTTCATTGTTAAACAGTTTCTATTACATGCGTCACTATGTTCATTGTTAAACAGTTTCTATTACATGCGTCACTATGTTCATTGTTAAACAGTTTCTATTACATGCGTCACTATGTTCATTGTTAAACAGTTTCTATTACATGCGTCACTATGTTCATTGTTAAACAGTTTCTATTACATGCGTCACTATGTTCATTGTTAAACAGTTTCTATTACATGCGTCACTATGTTCATTGTTAAACAGTTTCTATTACATGCGTCACTATGTTCATTGTTAAACAGTTTCTATTACATGCGTCACTATGTTCATTGTGAAAGCAGTTTCTATTACATGCGTCACTATGTTCATTGTTAAACAGTTTCTATTACATGCGTCACTATGTTCATTGTTAAACAGTTTCTATTACATGCGTCACTATGTTCATTGTTAAACAGTTTCTATTACATGCGTCACTATGTTCATTGTGAAAGCAGTTTCTATTACATGCGTCACTATGTTCATTGTTAAACAGTTTCTATTACATGCGTCACTATGTTCATTGTTAAACAGTTTCTATTACATGCGTCACTATGTTCATTGTTAAACAGTTTCTATTACATGCGTCACTATGTTCATTGTTAAACAGTTTCTATTACATGCGTCACTATGTTCATTGTTAAACAGTTTCTATTACATGCGTCACTATGTTCATTGTTAAACAGTTTCTATTACATGCGTCACTATGTTCATTGTTAAACAGTTTCTATTACATGCGTCACTATGTTCATTGTTAAACAGTTTCTATTACATGCGTCACTATGTTCATTGTTAAACAGTTTCTATTACATGCGTCACTATGTTCATTGTTAAACAGTTTCTATTACATGCGTCACTATGTTCATTGTTAAACAGTTTCTATTACATGCGTCACTATGTTCATTGTGAAAGCAGTTTCTATTACATGCGTCACTATGTTCATTGTTAAACAGTTTCTATTACATGCGTCACTATGTTCATTGTTAAACAGTTTCTATTACATGCGTCACTATGTTCATTGTTAAACAGAGCACACATTAAGTCTATTACATGCGTCACTATGTTCATTGTTAAACAGAGCACACATTAAGAGTTGTTGTCCGATTTGTCAATATATCTCACTAAAAATGTGAACAGACAAATCGTGGTTAGACATGTCGCTTCACTTGGACACATTATCCCGTTTCCATGTCAACCAATCTTTGCTCTTAGTCCTTAATACCATGTTCTTAGCGGAGAAACAGCAAATAACAATTTTATAATCTTTGATTTGACCCGACAGTGGGGTCAAATACACTACTCAGTAGATCATGATAACCATTACAACAACATGGCAGTTTCGCCAGTTAGTACAAGGGGGTGATTCGTGGCCAATATACGGTAAAATATGGTATATTTTTTTTACTTTAAACATATTTTATTGTCAAGTAATTATACATACAATGGATCAGACACAAGTTATAAATGGAATATAATCTTGAAAAAGTACAAACCAAAACTTTACAAGGTCTGATGACTTTATTTATATTCATTTATTATTATATTTTCATCAGCTCTGCAGCATTGAAATTTGACATCATTAAGAGAGGTGTCATCATGTGTCCATTCCGACCCGGAGACCTGGTATGGTTCAATCTTTGTTTGTATTCCCCAAATATTAGATCCTGGAAGACAACTGGAGCTCCAATCGCCTCAATCTCCCCACAATCCATAGCCTGGTGATTGATTTATTTCGTGCTTATACATGCCATCAAACGAGCGACATTGGAAGGAAACGAAATTTGCAGTCGTGTCATCTCCGCTACCCTACAAAGAGACAAAATATCCCTGCCAGATCTAAATCAAAGAAACAAGTCAGTCGTCTATTCAATTCCATTATAGTCTGTTGTTTTAAAAGAGACTGTAATCGGCAAACCTCGGGTGAATCCGCTGTTATCCGTCTATCTTAAATGGTGGAACGGAACCAATCGAGTTGTCACGAGTGCAGGTGACAAAGTATTTGAGTTATCTGACCATATCGTTCTTTTGTGTTTGTACACTTGTATATATATATTCAACAATACAATTAAGAAGTATTCTAGTAATTTATAAACTACATGTACTTATATTTTTGTCCAGTCATTAATTCAGTGGACTACATGTTTTTATGTCCTTTTTCTTTTGGCCATTGTAATGTCTGTTCTTCGATTTATGGCTTCTGGATACCCCTTTTGGTATTTTCAAATTGTTCTGACTAATCATTTCATGTCTGTTAACACTCGTAAATTTAATGAATATTTGTCATTTAGTTCCTTACCTGATTGGGTTCAACTTGAAGTCTAAACGCTGTTAAAAATTCTCCCGGCTGACATTTTGTAAAACTACCATACCAATTACCAAAGTTTCCCATGCCGGATGTTATAGTATAGCCATTGTCATCTCGTTCTGTACTGGTACCACACAGGAGCTTTATAACATTTAAAGCAGTATCGTCACCACTCCCTTAATTTGATTCAAGCTGTAGATAGCAAAAATATAGATATTGTTTTTGTAATCATAATGGATTTAACTGCCAGGGTGGTTTTGTGAGATAATGAGTGATTGTTGTTTAACGGCAATTGATTCGTTCCACCGACCTACAACACTGGATGAAAGAACGCTGACCATTACACAGCTGCTTCGGTTTCCAGATGAATTTGTCAAGTTTCGATAATTCCAAAGTTTTAGTGAAAAGAATTGTTTTTTGGAAAATTGAGTTCTTTATTACAATTGAATTAAATTTTATTCTGTATTTTTAATAAAATAAATAACAATACCTTCTGGACAAAACTCTATATTTCGAAACCAACCCCATTCTCCACCATTGTCAACTGTGATAGTTTTCACAACTTCCCGGCTTGCATTGCTCCAACTAACACAGATGACGAAGACAATAAAAATGGCGACACGCATCGTGGTTCTGTACTAAAAAAAAATATATTGCATTCCTATTATTTAATTAATTAATTAAGAAGGATGAAGCAATGTCTATTTCTAATTACAGAAATTTGAAAACTAATACAGGCAAAGCAAAGCGGGCAATGATTCGAGATCAACACATAGCAAAGGGACAACATGGGTTCAAACACACCAGCTAAAAACGCATAGATAAAGAAAATATCTGTCAAATTTTATCTCGGTATGTAGTAAAGAACTTTGATTATAGATTTGGTTTGGTTTATGGTGTTTAACGCCACTTTCATTAATATTTCAGCTATATCGTGGCGGTCAGTTTTATTGGTGCAGGAAACCGACAAACTTTATCATATAATGATTGTATCGAATACGGGGTTCGACCTCACAACGTTTGTGGTGATAGGCACTGATTGCATAGGTAGTTATAAATCCAACTACCATACGATAACGGCCAAAACTTGATATCTTTTTAGTGGTGTTGGTGTTGTCCAATCTTTAGTTTTCTGTATAGTCTGACTTTGTACATGTACATCAATTAAAAGTGGCGGGATTTAACTAGTTTTATTATTGACTAAAAAACCCAAACATTCATAGATTTGCATATGTATAACAAATATCTATACTTAATTAGTTTGCCTGTGTATTTTATTCGGGGTCAGACCTATAATGCGACATTCCGATAGTCCGACGGTCCGGTAGTCCGACAATCAGATTATAAAATATATGTTCTTTGTAAGAAATATTCGCTTTCAAATGTTGTCCACTGTGAAAGCAAGATCCGTCTTCAAACTGGCGTTGCAAGATTCCTATGTGGTTTACTGGTGCATATATTAAAAGCAGGCGTTGAAAGATTCTTATGTGGTTTACTGGTGCATATATTAAAAACAGGCGTTGAAAGATTCTTATGTGGTTTACTGGTGCATATATTAAAAACAGGCGTTGAAAGATTCTTATGTGGTTTACTGGTGCATATATTAAAAACAGGCGTTGAAAGATTCTTATGTGGTTTACTGGTGCATATATTAAAAACAGGCGTTGAAAGCTTCTTATGTGGTTTACTGGTGCATATATTAAAAATACTAAGTATTTCGTCAAATTAATTTTCAAAATATTTACTTTAGAGATTTCAAAGAAAAAAGTTCCGAATATATTGCCTAGACCCGTAAAACATAACCTTTGCCTATTGTTCCGGTCGGCACATCTTGCCAAGACATTCTTTTCAGTCCGGGACAAATTGCCTGCTACATCGGCTCTGTCGAAAAAAAAGATAACGGCGAAGAAGATGAAAAGATTTAATTTGATCCAACCCCCCTCTGGAAAATCGTATGATCGTCACTTTGAAATTATCATTGAATGCTGTCGGACTATCAGGCTGTCGGATTATCAGACTGTCGGACTATCAGACTGTCGGACTATCAGGCTGTCGGACTATCAGGCTGTCGGATTATCAGACTGTCGGACTATCAGGCTGTCGGATTATCAGACTGTCGGACTATCAGGCTGTCGGACTATCAGACTGTCGGACTATCAGGCTGTCGGACTATCAGGCTGTCGGATTATCAGGCTGTCGGATTATAGCTACGCTCCCTTTTATTCTAGTACAACCAGTACATTGCAGCCCAGAAAATATGTCGTATTGCTGATGTAGCCTTGTTTATCTATAAAATAACCTAGAATATGTTTTTGTTCCTCCAGACATAAATTGATATGTACTTTAAAACATTTTAAAGACTATTACACTATTTCCTTAATGGCTTTTTACAAATAGTGTAAGCCACGCATATTCCCAAATAATAACAAATATTTAAATAATGTGACATTATGCAAATTATCATTGCTTCATTGACTAACATGCTTCCTACAGATGCCCGGAGTTTTTATTTCAAACTAATAAAAAGTATAGTCATAGAAACTAAAGTTTATTTAAATATTTTAAACTTAACACGCCTCTTCTTTTTTTTGTTTGTTTGCTGAAGCGGGGATTTTACCTTGATCTATAAGTACACGAATTACCCATAAATATGTTTGTTTGGTGGTGTTTAACGCCACTTATAACATTTCAGTTAATATCGTGGTGGTCAGTTTTATTTGTGGAGGAAACCGGAGAAAACCACCGACCTGTCGCAAGTCGCTGAGAAACTTTACCACATAATGTTGTACACCTCGCACTGATCGAGATTCGAACTCATAACATCAGTGGCGATAATCACTGATTGCATAGGTAGTTGTAAATCCAACTACCATGCGATCATGGCCATGACGCCATTCCATAAATACGACTAGACACTAACCTCAATATTATATATATGTTTCCATTTAGCATTAACCATATTGTCACAAATATTACTCAGAACTGCTAAATAAAGCAAGTAAGAATATATGTTGAAAATGACAAAGTATTTTTCTACCAATAAACTGTTCAGTTTTTAAGTGCGCATTTAACAGGTCAATGTTTTGGGGTTTGTTTTGTTTTGTTTTTTTAAAGCCTTGGATCCAGACAATTTAAAAAGGGGTTCCAGAATAAAAAAAAAAAAAAGGAATAACATTCTCATTTTCGAAAATTTTCACATAATTTTAATAAATTTCCCTTGGAACCCTCCCCACTGGATCCACCAATGATAAACATTTGAAAGGGTGTCGATATATAATGTATTTTCTTTTTCAATATATATAGGTTATTCAATACCTGGTCATAGTATATATCAGTAGACGTCATACATCATGAATAATACGTGTATTCTGTCTCCACAGTTTTTCGATACAGTATACACGTATTATTCATGATGTATGACGTCTACTGATATTGTCAAATGAAGAAAAAGGAATGATTATGAAAATTTTGAAAAAGGAAAGAGGGTAGTAGAGAAAAGGGGGGAGGAGGAAACGAAATCCATGCCCCATGCGCCTGTGCATAAAACAACAAAAATACACATCTTACAATATTAAACCTTAACATGTACATGTACTGTTGATTTATATAATCAATAAAAACTACCAATGAATTTTAACATTTGGACTGCTAAAATGTCTGTTGCCTTCAAAATTAATGTTTTTTTTCTTTTCTTAAACATGTATGTTATAAATTTATCAAATTTATATTTCATACATTTGTATGTTATTCTTATATATTTTTTGTTTTCATTTTAAAGGCTGACGAAAAGTGGTGAATAATCCATATTGCATCGTCAGTCATGCTGCAAAATGTAGAAAATGTTATGAATAAATCAAATATATTCTAAATACATGTAACAGGTAATCCGCGCAAATTAAAAAAAAATAATATCAGGTACATTTTACCAGCAGTTATCAGGGACGGATCCAGAATTTCAAGTTAGGGGGGGCGCACTTAAAAAAATTGCGCCAAAAAAAATCATATTTTTTCCAATTTTAGGGGGGGGGGGCGCCCCCTGGATCCGCCCCTGGTTATAATACTCTCCGTGGAAATGAAATACCTATTAATCCCCAAATGCACGGAAATGTGATGCACCCTCTGTTTGTGCTTAACTTTATTTTTTGAACCATTGTTTGTACATGTACCCGATATCGTTCTTTTCTTGAAATTTCTTCTAGGTACCCTCGTTAATGAAATATGTTGATATTGTAAATGCGGGACTGATAGAAGGTACACTAAAACAAACAATAATGTATAGCTGTTTTAATGATTTTTTATGGCTCTCGAAATATAAAAATTGTTGCGTGCATCTAATATGTATATATATTGCTCGCTTCATTTGATTAATGTTCATATTAAAAAAAAATACAGATAGTAATTCTTCTCTTCAAAAATAGGTTTACGATTTACGACTTACGAGTACCTACCACCACTCTTAACTTTGCGATCACTTTTTATCGAAGTCGTAAATCCTAACTATTAGTGAAACGGCCGTAACTCTTAAAGAGTACACTTATGTCTACGTTTACGACTTACTACCTTTAGTGAAACGGTGGCCAGATCTGCTCCAGATCACAAGTTTGGTAGATGTTTACCCACATGTCATTTGTGAATTAATTGGTTTAAATGTGTGAAATGGTTTCTGAGAAGTTGTTTTCATGATGGTACCGAGTACCTTGGATTCTAAGTTAGTGGCCGTCGTGGTCGTGATCGCATGGTAGGCAGGGGCGTAGCTAGGTATAAAATGAAATGTAGGCACAACTTGCGGCGAGGGTTCTGGGGGCCGCTTAAGGGCCGGCAGCAGGTCCAGGGCAAAGCCCTGGTGCGGGTTTACGGAAAAAGATTTTAAGCGTACATAGATGTACAAATGGCGAAATCTGAACAGTAAAAGACATGAAATATATTCTTATTTTATCATGGAAACAATACAAAAATTGAAGTTGTTAATATATTTTTGATGAATATGAGAACTTTTGACTAAATGTTTCTACACCGCTTTTCAGAATAATTTTAACAGTTACAAAAATTCAGCATCACAAAGTATTAAATCTATAGCGAAGATTATCATAAATACAAAATGTATGAAACTTTGAGAAACATTCCCGGAAACATTCAAAGATTAAAGTTGTAGAGTTCATGTAAGTACATGCAGCCATCATGTCCAGCAAACACGGACTGGTAATTAGATAAATTCCAGACGTCTGTTTTTTCTCACTGCAAATTTGTTGATAACATCTTCGACGCTTAGATTTCTTATTCTGTGGATGTGTAACAACCGGATAAATTTGATAATCTCTCATCACCCATTGTAGCTCTAAGACAGTATTTTACGCGGGGCATCACACTGAATGAACGCTCGCTAGACGCCGAAGACACTGGCATTGTTATCAATACTGTAAAAATTGCATAAATATTAGGGTACAGTACAAGTCTTCATTGGTGACATTGAGTGTATCCAGTAATGTTTGTGGTTTTTGCCCTTCAACAATATTCCAGCGTGTTTTCCACCTAGCAATTTCATCAAGAAACGCTTGTCTGTCGCCAATATCCGTACGAAAAGAATCAAAGATTGAATTAGTTGTCTGATCTGTTAATGTGTGGAGCATATCTTTTTAAACATTTCATTCACAGTTCTAACTTTAATTTTAGGCTTAGAGCCAGACATTTTTACACTGCAAGCCAATAGCCCGACAACAGTTCTTTTGACGGTCAATGACAAACTAGTAAATGTATCCATTCATTTCTAGATTCAGATGTTAAAAAGCGTGTGAAAATCAAATTGTGTTTTATTTTATGTCAAGAAAAAGCCTTTGAAGATAAAATGAACTGTCAATTTCAAAGAGTTAGTTAAGGTACAAATGTTTATCTTTCAACTTATGGAAGCTTGTCATCAGTACAATAAACATAAAACAGACATAATTAAAATATGTAATGCTTTGTTTGTCATTTTTCATCAATAAAACATTTTGGGGGAAAAAATTATGTGTAGGCACATGCCTACAGTGCCTTAAGGTAGCTACGCCCCTGGTAGGTGGATATACAACTAACTGTGCAATCAGTGCCTATCACCACTATAGTTGTAAGTTCGAACCCCGTTTATGATGAGGTGTACTCGATACATTATGTGATAAAGCTGGTCAGTGACTTGCGGCAGATCGGTGGTTTTCTCCAGGTACTCCTGTCTCCTGCAACAATAAAACTGAGTGCCACGATATAGCTGAAATATTGTTGAAAGTGGTGTTGACAACTAGTAACCTATTGGTAGATCTTTCATAATCAAGTACTTGTGGTTCTACTAGACCATCATTAGAAGAAAATAGTTGTCTATGACAGTGTCCATCAGGGGAGATAACCACAACATTGCTAGAATCACGACCGGCTACATACACGTTTCCATCATTGTCTATGGAGATACCACGTGGACATCTTAAAACATGTTCATCTTTGAATTTCCATTGTGTTGTACCTTGTAAATCACAGCATGTCACGGTATGTGTGCTATAGTTTGTGTAGTATAGTTTGTCTCCAAATGTTGCTACGTAACTAACGTAAGTCATATCTTTGTTGATGATATCACTTATGGATTTATCACTGAGGTTTAACATCTTTAGTCCTTTATCCCATGTACAGTAATATATTGTTCTACCTCTACCCGCCATGCCCAAATTGTGAGTATCCATGGAGATAGTTGCCATGACTTTCTTACTTTCTATGCCAATTATAGTTATACATCTTTTACTATCAAGTCCAGATGATACAGCCACACTATTGTCTTCTTTAATATAAAGTGTATCATGAGTAAAGGATCCTGTTTTATCTTTACCAATTTGGAATAATTCTACTCCTTCTTTATTCAAAAATGTTGCAATATGTTTTCCGTAGCAGGAAAATACCATTCTACCATCTGGAAGTAAAGAACATCCCCTGATATTCTCTCCCTTTGTGTTTACCTTTTGTTTCAGATTCAGGTGTATATTGTCAACTGACATAGGTAGTAAGTCAGCTATCATTATCTGGGCTTGTTTGTCCTTTTTTCTAACTAAGGTTAACTCACAAGGCTTTGATTCAACAACTACTTCTCCTAAGCTTTGAATGCTGGTGGTTAAGTTCGTCAGACTCGTATCTATATTACATGATATTTTGGTTTGTTTAAGACTGTCACTGTTCACTAGAGCATGTAAACACGTGTCTTTGGCTTCTACGTCACTCCCTATTTGCTTCAAGGCCAGAAAAGTTTGCAGATCTGATGCATACTGTTTTATATTGACCATATTTGTCTTGTATTCACTCAGCTCTTTCTGTTTCTCATCTAAAAATACCATCAATTCACTTGTTTGCCTGGTAACTATGGTTACAGCTTCAGACAATTCATTCAGCAGATCTTCTTGTAACTTGTCAAGATGATTATTGATTTTTTTCCCCTTAGTTTCCGTATTTCATTCTCAATTATTCTTTTCTGTTCCGTAATCGTACCTGAGTTGTTCTCTCTGTTTTGTCGAATTTTGTGGATATATTCCATCATTTCGTCAATTAATCGTTCTGTTTCATTAAATTCATGTGAATTCTTCACATTTTTAACTATATTTTCAAGAACGCTTAAATCTTTGCATTCATTGTGATCTTCCGCGATACAAATTCTACAACAGGGGAACCCATGTTTCTTACAGTATAATATAAATCTTTCGTTATGCTCGTTGCAGAATTCTCTAATTTCTAAAACGAACGACGGCAACTTTTGGTATTCAGAAATAGGTATGGTGCTATGGTTTCGGGAGGCGTTCGATAAACTGTGATACCCTGTGCAATCTATACAGAATCCTTGATCACATTCTGGACACCAAACTTCTGATGACTTAGAAATATGGCGGACATCACATACACCACAGGTAGATGGAGAACTCGCCATAATGTTGATATCCTGAAATATATTATTTGTGTTTAAATTCAAATTTAAAGTTTTTACCTCCATTTACTAAATTTAATCGATTCAAATCAGATTTTCAGTTTGCACATTTCTTTTTTAATCCTAACATATTCTATATCCTACACAATAAGTCTGAAGATTTCTTTTTATTTTCTTCAGGTGTACTTCATTGTTATAAATAGATCGATATTTATTTTAATCACCTTCAATTTAACTTCTAATTAAAAAAAAATATTCTGTTTATTATTTTTGATCATTTAATTGATGGGAATTTTTGGCGCGGAACTGGCAAGATAAGGGGTCCCGATCCTTTCCTGTATTCTACGTCGGATCATATCACTGCTTACTTTCCTGCGTTACCGCTGGAAGTTTGGTCAAGACCATCTCATGTCACCATGAGTGGCCGGTTCTGAACTGATACCAGTTTGAGCTTACCAGCTATACTTCATGTATTTAATATTTGTCGCTTATAAATCGCTAAACTGCTGCCCTTCCCTGAATATAGTTTCACCAGGGAGCGCTGGGATATGAGCCGTCGCATGGGGAAAGCGTGACCCTGTTCTCTCTTGGCGGTCGCAACAAGAGGAATTTTATAGCTTCCATTGTTACCAATGGGGCGCAGACTTGCCCTTAAATTTTTCGGTTATCTGTTTATCTTGCCAGGTCTCGTCATCCTTTTTCGACTGTGACCGTTTATTCCACTTATTTACTGCAATCTTTCTTTCGCCGTAAACGAGTCATCAATTAATGAAATTTCTACTTTTAGTAATAACAGCCATCTTGGATGGAGAGTATGGAAGTTACACATAATTTTAAGAGCGGACCAAACAAAGAAAATTTCAGCTCAATGATTTTGTTTATATCAAAATATGCATAACCGATATTAATCGACTGAAAGAGAATTGTCACAGGAAAACCCAGAAGAAATGTTGATTGTGAAAATTTAAATTTGAGTTGATTTCGACTTAAAATGAAGCAGTAATCAGTAATTCAAGAAATTTCTATTCCTGGAAATATCAGCCACAGAGAGCTGTACTGTCGGACACAGATATGAGAGAGAGACCACACATGATTCAGTTGTTACAGAGGGCAAGATTTAAAGGTAAATGTTTACGACGGACGACCGACACCAAGTAATGTTAAATGCTCACCTTTGGCCATCTGAGTTTTAAAATAAATCTGAAACATTGAATTTCATAGGGAAATTATAAATATGTCATACTCATGAAATTCGAATTCACGTTGTCGGTCCGGATTTCGTAATTTAACATACTTTCTAACAACGGGGGAAATCCAAATTTCGTGTAAATGTAAAAAAAAAAAAAAAAAAAAAAATACTATGACATCAACATAAACTTATGGGAGAAAATGTTAACCTTTCTGTTATAGATTAGTACAAAACATAAACTTATAAATTTATCAATTAATACTTTTCCAGACAAACTGAAGATAGCGCAAGTAGTGCCAATTCACAAAAAGAATAGTACTCTTTTGAAAGGTAACTATAGACCAGTTAGCATCTTACCAACAATATCAAAAAATTTTGAAAGGGCTATAGATGAACAATTGGTAACATTTTTTGATTTACATTTTAATATATATTTGTCAGCATTTAGATCAGGTTACAGTTGTCAAGACACTCTAATTAGAATAATTGAAGATTGGAAGAATCTGTTAGATAATAACCAATATGTCGCTGCCATCTTAATGGACTTATCAAAGGCCTTTGACTGCCTTCCCCATAACCTTTTACTATTGAAATTAGAAAACTATGGTGTATCAGAAAATTCTTTAAAATTATTACAAAGCTATCTTACTGGAAGAAAACAGTGTGTTAAAATAGGGTCTGTTTGTAGTTCTTTTCTTGATATATACAAAGGAGTGCCCCAAGGATCCATTCTGGGGCCTGTGATGTTTAATATCTTTATAAATGATATTTTTGATTTTGTTAAAAAGGGAGATCTGCACAATTATGCAGATGATAATACTTTATCTTACGGAAGCAACAGTGTAGATGATGTTATTGAAACTCTTGAAGAACAGAGTGCTATACTTATTAAGTGGTTTACTGAAAATCACATGCAGGCTAATCCTGATAAATTTCAGGCCATTTCAATTGGTAGGAAAACACATGAGAAAAATTTAAGTTTTATGCTACAAGGAAATAAGATTGATTGTGAAGATGAAGTAAAACTTTTAGGTGTAACCTTTGATTTTAAATTAACATTTAATTCTCATGTATCACATATTTGTAAAAAGGCTTCTCAGCAACTAAATGTTCTAAAACGCATTGGAAATAACTTGAGTAAACTTGGCAAGCTTACAATTTATTATTCTTTTATATTGTCAAATATTAACTATTGCCCTTTAGTTTGGCATTTTTGTGGCGAAAGTAACACAAAGAAATTAGAGAAAATACAAGAAAGGGCTTTAAGGTTCATTTATAACAATTCAGACAGCTCCTATGAAAATTTACTTGAAAAATCAGTTACCTTCACTGAGATTACGTTCCATGGCTATAGAAGTTTTTAAGATAATAAACAAACTCCTGTATATTTACATGATTTAGTAACTATAAAGAAAAGTTCTTACTCTTTTAGATACAACAACACTGTCAACATACCAAGAGTTAACACCACCAGGTATGGTTTGCATTCACTGAGATATGGTGCAGCAAATTTGTGGAACGAACTTCCAAATGACTTGCGTGAGGGAATAAGTTTAAATAATTTTAAAAACTTGATAAGCAAATGGGATGGGGATGGGTGCTCGTGTTCTTTTTGTTCCTAGAACTTTTATTCCGCAAGGTTTTCCGTGCCATGTCTCAGTGATGTGCATTTAAATTTTTTGTTTTCGCTTTGCTATACATATATTTCTGGCATGGCTCTGCTTATGTGCTTGCTTTATTTTGAATTTTAATCCCTACTTTTTTAGGGTAGTGCTTGTTTTCGTAGTGCTTATAACCTAATTATCTGCTGCTGCATTTTAATTATGCTTGAATTTTTATATGTTTGTCAATGTATGTCCATGTATTTTTGTGGGTATATATATATACCTGTATGTGTAATTTGTATGTCAATTTAAAAAAGCTCTTTCGAGCTTATTTTTTTATTGTTATTTATATGTTTCTAATTAAAGCATATACCGACTTTAAATTTTTTTTTACTTAACTTGATGCTTTTCAGTTTAACTTGTGCTCTATTTTAGTGCTTGGCTATTTCTGCATGAATTTTTTTTTTTTTTTTTAGAATATTTAAAAAAAATATGTTTTAAAAGTACATGAATATTTTATGTGTTTTGAGTTAATTTGCTTCTTTGCTTAAATATAGACTGGTTATAATTTGCATGAATGTACTTGTATGTGTAATGGCTGCTAAATGTCGGCATCTTTTTTCTGTTTTGACCTCTGGTCCTGTGACAGTGGGTGCGCAGAGAGGCACTTGTGGGGGTCCAGAGGTCAAAACACAGAGATGTATGCATAGGTTTGTCTGGATGTGTATTGGTTTTGTATTGAATGACATGTTTTTGTTGTGCTGTATTTAATTTATGTAATTTTGTTATGCATGTCGGTATGAAAAGCTCTTGAGAGCTTATGTTGTATTGTTATAAAATGTACCGACTTTAAATAAAACTTTGATTGATTGATTGATTGATTGATTGATTGATTGATAAAGAGAGGCCCACTTCGGCTTGTTAATTGTGTAACTAGTTTTAAATACGTTACGTTGATGGTCTCTGTTATTTTACATTTAACTCTTTATAATGTACATATAATTAACAGTTGAATTGAACTGCAACCATTTTAATGAATAAGATTTTATATTTTTAATTAATACTGTCGTCCGTCAAGAGCTACGTTTATTAATTATCGGCCTGAATTCCAAATAGAAAATAAAGTCAGGATGGTGGAGGGAAACACTCCGATCGGAGGTTGTCCATATGGACGGTAAAAGATTTGGCGAAGAAGTTCACTTGATTATTCATGGCTTATGTTGAATCAAGTCTAGATTTTGAGGAAAAAAAGTATTTTTATTAATTTTCATATAAGATCTGATGTTTAACTCTTAACTCATTACGATATGGCTTAAAAATTTAAATAAAACATGTTAGTCATTGGTACCTGTTTGTCCTCTCATATCTCTGAAATGGTAAAAGCTGCAACATATCTGTTGGAATACTTCAGACAGGAATTATTAAGAAAATATCAACTTGAAAAACCTGCATGCAAGAAAACCTTAAATAAAATAAAGGGCTACGCAAAGTGAATTATGATACGACAGCACCATGTTGACAAGGGAAAGTTGAACGAACACACTGGTGTATAATAAAAACCAATTTGGTTCCAATATTTTGCTTGTTTGCTGTGTCTTTTTTTTGTTACTATTTCAAGCCTTCCAAATGTGCAAAATTGCGGATGTTGGCGTCTTTTAGATTCTCTGTTGAATCACTTTTGACAGGAATTATTAATAAATATATCAACTGAAAAACCTGCAATGTAACCAAAACTTAAGATAAAATAAATGGCTACACAGAGTGAATTATGATAAGACATATGGTACACATAAAAAAAATAAAGAAAGAGAAGATAAACTTAGAGATGGGTGATTAACCAAGAGGACCAACTTCAGAATTTATTTTTCTGACAAGATTGCAGAGATTTTTCAATATATGCACTTTTCCCAAATGGAATAATCATGATAGCAAATTTTAATATTTTGACTATATTTATAATAATTTAGGTTTCAAAAATGCTTTCCTATGATTTACTATAGAGCTCTACAATTTAGATTATAGTGGAATTCATCACCAATCTCCTGAGAGTTACAAGCTGACAATATGTCCAGAATCCATTTGCGCCAATGACTGTTTTGAAAATGTATTAACTGTGTCACTGTCTACTCATGATTTGTGTCACAAATGACCACGGATATGTTCCACCTGTCGTAAACATTTACCGGTCCTTTCCTGACTCATGATTTATCACTGGGTTTGTAACTAGATTAGCACGACGGGTGCCACCTGAGCGCACCCCCTATTTTAGAGGGGTTCATGTTACTCGATCTTTAGTTTTAAGTGTATGTTTTGTAGATCATTGTTTTTTTGTCCTTCTTCTGTTGGCCATTGTGTTGTCTGCCCTTCTTCTGTTGGCCATTGTGTTGTCTGCCCTTCTTCTGTTGGCCATTGTGTTGTCTGTCCTTCTTCTGTTGGTCATTGTGTTGTCTGTCCTTCTTCTGTTGGCCATTGTGTTGTCTGCCCTTCTTCTGTTGGCCATTGTGTTGTCTGCCCTTCTTCTGTTGGCCATTGTGTTGTCTGTCCTTCTTCTGTTGGTCATTGTGTTGTCTGCCCTTCTTCTGTTGGCCATTGTGTTGTCTGCCCTTCTTCTGTTGGCCATTGTGTTGTCTGCCCTTCTTCTGTTGGCCATTGTGTTGTCTGCCCTTCTTCTGTTGGCCATTGTGTTGTCTGTCCTTCTTCTGTTGGTCATTGTGTTGTCTGCCCTTCTTCTGTTGGCCATTGTGTTGTCTGCCCTTCTTCTGTTGGCCATTGTGTTGTCTGTCCTTCTTCTGTTGGTCATTGTGTTGTCTGCCCTTCTTCTGTTGGCCATTGTGTTGTCTGCCCTTCTTCTGTTGGCCATTGTGTTGTCTGCCCTTCTTCTGTTGGCCATTGTGTTGTCTGCCCTTCTTCTGTTGGCCATTGTGTTGTCTGTCCTTCTTCTGTTGGTCATTGTGTTGTCTGCCCTTCTTCTGTTGGCCATTGTGTTGTCTGCCCTTCTTCTGTTGGCCATTGTGTTGTCTGCCCTTCTTCTGTTGGCCATTGTGTTGTCTGCCCTTCTTCTGTTGGCCATTGTGTTGTCTGCCCTTCTTCTGTTGGCCATTGTGTTGTCTGCCCTTCTTCTGTTGGCCATTGTATTGTCTGCCCTTCTTCTGTTGGCCATTGTGTTGTCTGCCCTTCTTCTGTTGGCCATTGTGTTGTCTGCCCTTCTTCTGTTGGCCATTGTGTTGTCTGCCCTTCTTCTGTTGGCCATTGTGTTGTCTGCCCTTCTTCTGTTGGCCATTGTGTTGTCTGCCCTTCTTCTGTTGGCCATTGTGTTGTCTACCCTTCTTCTGTTGGCCATTGTGTTGTCTGCCCTTCTTCTGTTGGCCATTGTGTTGTCTACCCTTCTTCTGTTGGCCATTGTGTTGTCTGCCCTTCTTCTGTTGGCCATTGTGTTGTCTGCCCTTCTTCTGTTGGCCATTGTGTTGTCTACCCTTCTTCTGTTGGCCATTGTGTTGTCTGCCCTTCTTCTGTTGGCCATTGTGTTGTCTGCCCTTCTTATTTTGGCCATTGTGTTGTCTGCCCTTCTTCTGTTGGCCATTGTGTTGTCTGCCCTTCTTCGATTTACAGATTCTGATTACCCCTTTGGTATCCTCAAACTCCTTTTATTGTTGGTATCAATTACGGCAATAAACGGAATTCAATTGCGCCATCTTTCTACTTCTACTCTATAAGAGCTCGAGGCCACCTTCAACTCAAGATTCCACCAATTACATCAGGTACTGCGCTTCATGCTATCATTAATAATTTTACTTTAGAAAATGAAATTTAATAAGTATTTTTTTACATTTAGATTTTAAGATAAAACTATATACATGAGATAGTAATGAACTAGTGGTTATTGAGTGAGACAGCTGATCTGAATGATTCAAAAACAGTCACTCTTCAGTGTTCAGTAGAGACTGTTCGAGTTTCCTATTGATTCGCAGAAAGAAATATTGCTGTCCGAGTTGCATTTATATACGTAAACGTGTGGGTGGTATATGGTACGAAATCGAGAGCATGTTTTGGGAGAATCTTACTGGTGGTATGAGCATGTCTGTTTTACATTGTAGATATAGCTACTAGTTCATGCCAGATCTTATATAACATGACTAGGCGTGCATCTGATCTTCGATCTGATATGCTTGGCCAATGTAGATGTCCTATCATGTTACTAACACTACAGATGTTATGATAGTGGTTAGTAATATACCTTGCAGCCCTATGTTGTACCTGTTATGTTTTCTTTGGTGCATGGGTCCCATACAGAACAAGCATTCTCAAGTGATTGTCGAACTAGAAATTTGTATGCCTGTTCTTTGACTGTGGTGAAACTGAAGTTAATATTTCTATGGAATAACCCAAATGTCTTGTTTGCCTCTGTTGTAATACTGTTTATATGGCTATCCCATTTAGGATCCGACTGTACTGGACACCCAGATAGTTGGCTTTATCCACATGTTCAAGTTAGTGTACATGTAGGGTGTATGAATATGTTACTGGTATTTTATTTGATGTGATGGATAGCACAATACATTTGTCAATTTATTATATACCTGGGTTGGTGTTAATGAATAATTATATAACAAATAGAAAATTGACAAGTTGTTTCAACATTTAAATTGTGTATATATGATGAAAAAAATATATGTTATATTCATTGAACTTTGCATTAAATTGGACATTTTTGCCTGCATTAAAGGGAAATAACTTCTATAAAATGCATAAAAACATATAATTTAAGAACGAAGTCAGAAATTTATATATGATCTATTTGATAACATTTGCATTCAGAATACATAGATGTGTAAGTGTGTGTTTTCACATAGTTAATACTATATATATAATTGCACATTTTGATTCAATTTTACACATGTGTTTTTCTAACTTTTTTCTTTTGCTAAATAGTGAGTGAGTGAGTGATTGTTGTGCAATGTCAACTCAGCAATTTTTCAGCTATATCATGGCGAGAACAAGTTAATTTACAATGGGATGATGATGAGGTCTGCTTTGTACTAGACTGGATTTTTATAGTGCTAGCTCACTTAAACAACAGTCTGCGGGTATACATGTCGCCCCACTCGGACACATTATTATGATTCCAAATCAATAATTCTTTGCTCTTTCTCCTTAATACCGCATGCTTAGCGGAGACGCAACATATATCAATTTTATAGTATTTGGTTTGACCCGACCAGGGGCTCGAACACATGATCTACCTCACTCGAGGTGAGCATGCTAACTATTACACCACCGATACGATCTTTTGCCAACGAAATTTCAGTAATATTTTACTGTTAAGTTGTTCACACTATAATAAAAAGTAAAATACTGTAATTAAAACACAAATTTTAATATTTTCAAATATTTATTTCTGTATTTATTATACAATGTAAATTGTTCCCATTTATTAAACTGTGGTGATCCTCCATAAATCTTTTAGTTGGTTGTGTAGGTCAAATGAAACCTGTTATAATCCTGAGAACTCTGAAATAAAATGTATATTATTGATTAACAGGTCAAATGGGCTGTAATTACTTGTACAGTAAAACCTGTATTAAAAGGTCACCTTTGGAACAATGAAAAGTGGCCTTATAAGACAGGTGAGGTCCAATTCATATGAAATTTTCTATGATGAGACAAGAAAAAGGTGACTGCTTAATAGAGGTGACCACATAGGCAGATTCGACTGCATATAGCAAAGATATAGATACAGGAAATGTTTCCTACCCATTCAAGCATGTTAAAGGTGTTAAAAAAGTTTTTTTTAATTTATTTGCCCATCACTAAAGTTGTTAGTTTGAATCCCACTCATGACGAGGTGTACTTAATACAACATTATGTGATAGTTTGTCAATAACTTGCCGCAGGTCGGTGGTTTTCCCGGGTACTCCGGTTTCCTCCACCAATAAAACTGACTGCCATGATATAATTGAAATATTGTGGAATGTATGTGAAATTTCCAAGCAAAGAAAAACAATTGTAAGTCAGAAAGATAATTCAGCATTCATTATATAACAAGTACAATATTACCTGCTTAAATATGGCATTCCCATGAACCTCTGCTGTCACTGACAGTAAACCAGCATTAGTTAATGAACTGGTACCTGTAGCATCATCAAACTTGTAGTATAACTTCCCATATTGATGATACGTAGGAAACTTGTTTACGAGGGGCAACTCGATGTGGTCTGTAACTTCACTTTCCAGTATGGCTATGTTGAAGAACTGAAACTAAAATTAAATCAAATTATTCTATAAAGTGGAATGTGTGCAACCCGACACCTGAGTTTTCCGACATCCTGTGACATCCAACAAAAATTTATGATCCCAAAGTATTTCTGTTAACTAAATAAAACCCGAGTATTTCGACATCCCACACATTTCCCTGATCCCTTGTTCTTTGTTTCTCCCAAACTAATTGGACACAAATATGTTTTTTACAATACAAACAATTGTCCTGATTCCTACATGGGGCACACAGGAATTTGGAGAGTATAAATAATCATGTTTCAAGGTCATGGTTTTCACCTGTCAATGATAATCTTTGAGTATCACCAATAATTTTTATTTCATCATTGTTCCTATATTAAGGAGAGTTAATTTTGTTCCAGTAAAACAAATATGCTGTTTTTCCAATATTTTAGCACACAACTGAATTTTTTATGAAGATTTTAAATGGAATAAACGGATCATGTAACATCATCAATTTTCAAACTTCAATACAAAAGCATTGTATTAATGACAAGAACATGATGCAATCTACATATTGTATATCTTTAAGTGTTCTTATTGGATTGTTTGCTTGTTTGAAGGTGTTTCACGCCACTTTCAACAATATTTCAGTTATATCGTGATGGTCAGTTTTATTGCTGGAGGAAATCGGAGGAACCAGAGAAAACCACCAACCTGCCACAAGTCACTGACAAACTTTATCACATAATGTTGTACACCTTGCCCTGATCGAGATTCAACTCACAACATAAATGGTTATAGGCAGTGATTGCATAGGTAGTTGTGAATCCAACTACCATACAATCACGACCGCGACGGCCAAAGTGTTGATTGGTTATTGCTTAATATCCAGCTAGCAGTATATTAGTTATATTCAGGATAGGAACAAGTTCAACAATATATAAAAACTGATGAGGGAAGGGATGGGTCAAACGGGAAAACTGATGAGGGAAGGGATGGGTCAAACGGGAAAACTGATGAGGGAAGGGATGGGTCAAATGGGAAAACTGATGAGGGAAGGGATGGGTCAAACGGGTCAATAACTTTTGACTCGCACTGAAAAAGTATGGAAAGTAGATTTAGTCCTTTGTAGTGGCTAACTCTTTTTCAAAATTTACAAAAATTAGCGTGCAGGAAGCGCAGCACTCTCCAAACATGTTACCAACTATGGTCCAAGACTGGAAATACAAGTATCAGTACACCTATGTCACAATTTAGAATATGTAATCAAATTGATTCTTGTTGGTTTTATCACAATCTTTATGATTATAACTAAGATTTATCTCCCTCAGACATAGGTAAGCTTAGTTGACTATCCTGTTTAGTCTCTTTGGTTTTATTGCTCCCAACGACTTTTACATGATTTGGCTTATCCCAGAAATGTGTCATTCCAACTAAATTTGATATCTACATTTTCATTATAGCAGTAAGATGGGTAGTCTAGTTATTGTGCTGTTTTTATAACAGTAAGATGGGTAGTCTAGTTATTGTGCTGTTTTTTAATTTTCTATAGCAAAAAGAAAAATAAATTGTCTCGAATATGCATGAAATATTTGATGCTGGACATTAAGCAATCAACAATCCTGGGCAATCGTAACTACTCGGCCATTCTCGCTACCCTGCAAATAACCTTGTATGCATTAGGCGTATAAATCGCACTACTTTTCACATGTCCGTTACATGAAAGTTTGATAAAGTTATATTTTAAACAATGTTCTATATTTCAATTACAGTTTTAATTAGTTTTGCATGATTAGATTTTACTTAGTATGTCTTCCATATTGGATTTTCGTGGACTATATTTTTGTGTGGCTTAACTTAACTTAGCTTCCGGCAAACAATTTAAGAAGAATTTCTACTATGTACGTACGAGGTTATTTGCAGGGTAGCGAGAATGGCCGAGTAGTTACGATTGCAATCCTGGGCTCACAAAACCATGCAAAATGGAAGTCGGTATAATTTAACCAATAATCATACATAGAGCTCCCATGTTCCTGAAATATGACCTATAGAGGGTTTGATATTAAATATTATATTCCAAACTTGTTGATTGCATATTTTTTAAGATCGTTGTGCAGCATGTTTGCTTTGTGAAAGGTAGAGGGACATGCAGTAGCGAGGAAAGAAATGTTAAACTTTTGTAAGCTTTTCGGAAGTCTCTCAGATTTTCTCTAACTTAACACTTAAGTCAACTGAGAGAGGTCATGTCACCTTGATTTTACTAAGTGTAGTGAGAACTGCAATTAAAATAGCAAAATTAACATATAAAATATAAATTCAATATTATATAACCAACCTCATCAATATACCCTTTATAGAAGTTGTCGCTGTCTTTCCCAAGGTATAAAAATGTGTCTGTTGTCAGCGTATACTGATTCTGTAGAAATAAAAATCAAATTAATTCAATTTTTAAATTATATTAAATTAAAATTAAATTTTCTATTTCTGTTATTACAATGGGTCTTCGTTGTTGTCGTGATCGTACGATAGTTGGATTTACATCTACCTGTGCAATATGTATCTATCGTAACTCAAGTTGTGACTTTTATTCTTGCTTGTGGCAAGGTGTACTCCATACAACTTTATAATAAAAAGTATGTGTCATTTGCCCCAGGTTAGTGGATTTCTCCTATAACACCTGTTTCCTCCACCAATTGCCCTTACTGATATAATTTACATATTTGCATAAAAAAATACTGAGTCCAAAATACCTGGACAACAAAGTGTCAAAACTTGTGACTCGATACAACAAAGTGTCAAAACTTGTAACTTGATACAACAAAGTGTCAAAACTTGTGACTCGATACAAGATAATGTGATTTGTCAGTGACTTGCGACAGGTCGGTGGTTTACTCTGGGAACTATGTTTTCCTCCACCAATAAAACTGACTGCCACGATATAACTGAGATATTGTTGAAAGTGGCTTAAACACCACAGCCTAACCTCCCCCACCTCAAAACTTGTGTCATATCAATGTTGTTTAATTTATTGTACAGAAAAGAATATCCCAACAAATGGGCATAAATAAACAATTATATGCAAGAATATTGCCCAAAATGTGGTCATAGGCTGTAGTCAGATTTTTCATAGGTCCATTGTGTAGGTCATGACATACTTTTTAACCCCAATGAAATTAATTGACGGGTATATAGAGTGTATCGAAACAAAATACAAATGTAATATAATGCTAAAATTGGTCTAATATTGGTCGTTTGGTTTGATTTAATCTTACCAAATCTATGGCAGTAATATCTGTTGTCTGACTTGACAATGTGACATCAATGTACAGTTTTAGTGCACTATCTAAAAAAATATTACAAATAACATAAATTGTCAAAATCATTATAAGAGAAAGGGAACTACAATAGGTTTGTTTGTTTGTTTGAGGTTGTTTAACACCACTTTCAACAATATTTTGGTCAGTTTTATTGGTGGAGGAAACTGGAGTACCCGGAGAAAACCACCCACCTGTCGCAATTCATCGACAAACTTTACCATATAATGTTGTACACCTTACGATCATGGCCACAACAGCCCAAACTACAATAGGACCCTCCATACTGGACTCGAAGGATGAAATACCTTACTTTATATTGAGTTTAAAAATTATTGGATTTGATGGGATAAATAATCTGTTCAAAATGACTGATTTCATTATCAGTGGATTGAACTGCTTTATTTCCTTAACGAAACTTTCTCCTAATTATATGACTCTAAGACAAACAGATTGATTGTTGTTTAATGCCAACTCAGCAATTTTCCAGCTATATCATGGCAAGAACAAGTTACATTTTGATGACATGATGAAGACAACTTGATATTTAACTTTCATTTAGATTGGGCAATTTGCAAAAACATTTGAAAATCAAAATACTAGAATCTTGGACACAAAGGGGAATGCTTACTATAACAAAACTGAAGGCTCATCTGAGCCTGTATCACTTATCTGATTCTTCATGCTCAGTTTGTGTTCTATCAAGTCAACTTTTTTTTTTAGAAATACTGTTTTATTAATTTTCGCATATAGTCCTAGGTTAAACTTTAACCCATTGAAATAGGACTTGCAATAAAAAAAATTGTTGTCGGTAGTTTTAAAACCTATTTTATTTGCATATGAACATATTGGATAAGACAAAAGTAATTCTTACTTATGAAGTTTTCTCCAGTTCACAGTGTATATAAATAAAGAAAAAATAAGAGAGAGAAAGAGAATATTAACAGATTGTAAAGACTTTATTTCTACAAAATAATTCAATGTCAGAACATCTAAATTTAAACCAGTACCCACATGATAATAACTTTACGATTTATGAATGTGAATTTTTGATTTTGGAATTGTTCCGACAGTGTGGTATTTTTTGTTTTTTCATTTTAGTCTTACCAGTTTCATCATATATAAATACAACACTGGTCCAGTGGTCAGCTGTAAGAGTAGACGTAGACTGTACTGTATTGTTAACATATTGTCCTGTAACAAGACCATTCTCTACCCATATACACAGAGTGCGAGAATCTGTACAAAATATCGGCATTTTTGTTGTCGGGTATCCTGTCTCTACATATATCCATAAATCTACTGTAAAGCTAAAAATTAAATGTTACCATGGTGAAAATATTTAAACACAAAAACATACCATTATTTTTTTTTCTGTTTTTATTGTAAAACACGTCTTTGAGAGAGATCAATTCGTGATGTAGAAACAATTTTGGTAACATGTCAATTATCATATTCATTTACTCCATTAATGTCCATGATGACAGTATTTGTAAGATTATTTCACCAGTATTTTGTTTTCTTGTTGATAACCCTGTATCTGTGACATAAAATTCTCCACAACAAATAATATCAAAAGAACCAAGATGTCCAGATTTAGTGTTTGTCCACAGAAGTAAACAGCAACACTCGACTGCAGGCCTGGGCGTTTTCACACTTATTTAAGGGTATGAATTATCGTTATTGTTGAAAACCCTACAGTGACTGCAAAATATCAAGGACTTCTAAAGGGAGATAATTAATAGAAAAGTGATTATATTCTAAACCCACATAAGATAAATGGTTCTAAGTTTGTGATCAGAATCAACAAACTTAACCGTTCGGCCAGCCAGATCCTTTACATATTTTCATAATCTAGTTAGATCTGACCAGGCATCGAATCAACAAACTTGTTGAGAGCACGCTAAATATTACAACATTGAGATGATCAAATAAAACTTGAATTGTATTTAATAGTCTGAAATAAAGTCAAGCACAGAAGGCAACTTGAAAATGTGTCCTTTATAAGCAGTTGCTCTCTATTTATACAGGTTGAAATTATATCCAACATTAGTTCAATGGAAAAGATGAAACTGATCTACATACATGTAGACAGTGATTTGCTATATTCAGGTGTCCTTTAAGGCAAGTTTGAACGTAGTTTCAAATTTCAAAGATAACTATATATACAGAACATGTATTGATGCCCCTTTTTTGTTAAATTAATTGTATTATTATGCAACAGTCAAATTGACATATCATACAAGATTTCCTCCCAATTTTCATAGATTCAATACGTAATTTCCTAGATAGGGTTAGGGTTATGGTGTTTAATGTGGCATTAAGCACCATACCCCTAACCCTATCTTTCAACAATATTTCAGCTATATCGTGGCGGAGAAAACCACATACCTGCCGCAAGTCACTGACAAACTTTATCACATAATGTTGTAACGAGTACACCTTGCCATGAGTGAGATTCAACTCGCAACGTTAGTGGTGATAGGCACTGATTGCACAGGTAGTTGTATATCCAACTATCATAAAATCATGGCCCCTTAGGAAATGACATTGTTATTCTTTACCTGTGATAGATGCCCAATGATCCAATGTCAGTCAGGGAAACGTAATCTCCACTTCCGTTAAAATATAATGCCGAACTTTCTCTGTCTAGACATTCAACTTTTAAGTCTGACCACAGCGGCATCTGTTGACCAAACTGAAACACACCGACACGTCCTCCCGTTATACTGGTATCGTAGATGTCACTACTATCTATCAATAAGGAGTTAACATCATAGATCTTTAATCTGCTCAAAGGAAAAAAAGAAAAGGATAAAAATAACTAGTTAAACCTGCTTAAGTGATCATGTCTATTAACCAATAACTTGTATTGTGTGACATTAATTATAATTTTCCTTCACAGTGCATTTCATATTATCAAACTTGTATTTATTAACCACCTGTCTTATGTGACCGTATTTCAGTGTTCCCTTGATAGGTCACATAAATCAAGTTTGACTGTATATATATATTGTTTAAAACATGAAAAAAACAATTTATGGCTTTGCTTTGTTATTAATTGATCATTGATTAATGTCCAGCAAGCAGTATTTCCCGTATATCCAGGACGAGAACAAGTTCAATAATGTATAATAACTATATAGAAATGAAGGAAGGGATAGGTCAACCAGGTCAACAACTTTTGACTGCCACTGAAAAAGTATGGCGAGTTGGGTAGGAACGAAATATTTAGTCTTTTGCAGCGGTTACAATGTACCTACTCTTTTTTAAAATCTACAAAAGAGGTCTTTAGCATACAGGGAGCTTAGCACTCTCCAAAATATTCTCACACTTTCTGTACTATAATGTGACAACCCCCATTGATAGGACTCCCCATATCCACCACCCTGGGATGCGATGACCAGCTGTGAGTTTGAGCCCTGGGAACCTTCACCAGTACCCAGTCATGGCTTTAATATCATCATAATACATGTTTGAATGTCCTAATAAAAAGAAACAGTTTTCTAAGCTGAAATCATGTAACTTTAGTTAAAATTGGTCCAGTGGTTTCAACCGAGAAGATTAAAATGTAAAAGTTAACAGCCGGAAGACAGATGCCAGGAGATGGCAATAGTTCACATGAACTTTTGGGTCAGGTGAGCTAAAAAGTAATCAATTTGGTGGTTGGCTCCTTTAGGCTAGACATTCTATGCCCCCGTGACGAAGAGTCGGGGGGGCATATTAATTTACCCCTGTCCGTCCGTTCATCCGTCCGGATATAGATACATGGTTTGTCCGGCTATCTCCTCCTACAGTTTTAGAGCTACAGCTTTAATATTTTGCAGGATGTTTATACACATAATGGAGATGTGCTTGTCCATAGGATTTTGATTTTTATCAAATATTCTCAAATTGACAGATAGTTGGACTTAGTCATTTTGTTCGTCCGTCCGGATATAGATACATGGTTTGTCCGTCTATCTCCTCCTACAGTTTCGGAGCTACAGCTTTAATATTTTGTAGGATGTTTATACACGTAATGGGGGTGTGTATGCCCATAGGATTTTGATGGTCAGGCAGCATCATTTGTGTCTTACAGACACACTTCATTTTTTTTAAATCACTCCTAACAAAACAACTTTGTCCATAATTAGTGTGGGGGCATACTTCTTTTCTAGTTTTTATCATGGAAACCATTAGAATTAGGTCAAATCTGTTTTAACAGTTTTCATATTGTGGCCTTTGTTAAACTTTGTACTCCAAGGGTTAAAGACCACATCATAGACCATTGGTCCTTCATTTGTTGTTGTAATTTTTTTTTTTCAATTTCATGACCAATATCATTTGTGATAACTATTGGACCAATAGGGTCAGAGGAGTTATTATATTCAATAGGTATAAGGATGTTAAACTCTGATAAATCCAACAAAAATTGTTGAATCAAAATGGCAGGGAAATATGATCAACTACACATCATGACCAATCATTCTACCAAATATGAAAGCAGGACGGAGGAACCGATGAACGAACGAACAAACAGACAATCCGAAAAGCTATATATGGCCCCATACTATCATATGCAGGTCATAAAAACAGACATTACCTAATTTTGCCCAAGTCTGTGTTATGTGTGAGGAACCATTTATATGATGTATAGTTACTCCAGGCTGTCAGATTCTGGTCGTGCCATAAGATTGTAACTTGATTGTTTGTTGACATATCCAGCCACAATGCATTGGCCATCGTCTGTCCTGGTCCAGTGTTTGAGTTCACTGCCTGAAAAATATAGAATGGTGTATATGATTTTAAAATACATATGTTTATCAAATGCATCAAGCAAGTATGTTCTCTGTTCAAATGGTCAAGTTAATTGACTGAAAAAAGTTAGGTATTTTCAATGAGTTAAAAATTACATTTGAACTGCTGTATATACAGTAAAACCTGCCCATGCAGGCACCTGTATTAAAAGGTCATATTTCCTTGTCCTGTGATAGAAAATTTCAAATGAATCGAACCTGACTTTTATGAGGTAATCTATCTTATAACGCCACTTTTATCTTTGTTCCTAAGGTGACCTCTTAATACAGGTTTGACTGTACCTGCCATTAAGCCTTCAGTTTGTATTTTACTCAGGGATCAAACACTCCATGGAGCCTTTATTTACTTATATGTACAACAGCATAGTAAATAAAAGGCTTTTAACTTGGCTTCCTACTTTACAAGACAAAATTTTAGGAGGCAGATCTTATATGTAAATATAGATACTTATTATTTCATCCCATTTCAATTTGAAGTTTCTGGCCTTTAACAAAAAAACGGTGCACATTTTGAGTGAAAGAGTGGAGACAAAACTTTTTAAGGAGCAACCTGAGGACACTTGAGTCATGTTTGATTTAAAATGGCCTAGTGGTTTCGAATTTTTTTAAGTACGATTTTTGACAAACTGATTTGCAAAATTAGAAGGACAAAAAAAAAATTGCAGACCACACGAAATTGGGTTAGGATTAGGGTTATGGTGTTTAATATGAACTTTTAACATTATTTCAGTTATATCGTGGCAGTCACTTTTATTGGTGGAGGAAACGGAGTACCCGGAGAAAACAACTGACCTGCCGCAAGTCACTGACAAACTTTATCACATCATGTTGTATCAAGAACACCTCACCTGAGCAGGATTCAAACTCGCAACATTAGTGGTGATAGGTACTGATTGCATAAGTAGTTGTAAATCCCACTACCATACGATTATGACTACGAAGGTCCCCCCAAAATTGGAAATATATTTAAATAAACAAATCATTATTGCACATGTTATGGGTTGCTTTCTTACATATGCACATTAAATATAATGCAAAATTTAAGTTCACCTAGACTGTATTATGATAGTCATGAAGTTCCTGATCAGGAACATTAAAATAAAACCACAAAATAACTAATATAGTGCACACAACATGTTTCTGGAAGAACCCTCATCAGGTATGCTAATAGTAAAAAGATTGGTGAGCTAAACAATTTAAAAGGTTTTTTTTGGGAGCAGGTAAATCAATGGTCCTATTAACGGGATAGCCAAAATGAGCTAAGGTCACCTATGCCAGATGGAGGAGAACCTTAGTTTTATTATTAATTACATTATTTGGGAACTATAAATTTCAAACATTAATTTACAGTGAAACCTGTCTAAACTGAACCTCCTTAGGACTAAGTTTTGTGTACGAAAGAGACAGGTGTTCGGTTTATACAGGTTAAATTAACAAAGATTTCCTAAATTGGGACTTTATTCATAATAGTCCACCAACAGAGGTATCGACCCTGTAAATTTAACTGATAGGATCTACTTACTGCAATATGAACTCCTTTAATTCCTCCCTTGTAACTTGTCGTATCAAAGTTGTAGTTGTTTGGTCGCCATGACACCATGTAAAACTTCCTGTTATTGACATATCCAAAAATAAACCCCACGTAATTATCATCCTGTGAAGATCTGACGTACATGGTTCCACTGTAAGTTATAGATCCATATGACTGTTCTCCTTCAAAAATAGGTCAAAAGTGATATTAAGGTCGTCATGTCAAATATAAATTTAACTAATTGCTATCATTTGACTATTTGATTTGAAAAGACAAAAAAAAAAAAAAGTGTTAGATTAAAGATAGATAAATCAATAAAAGTCACATGCATAGAATAAGGTACTTTCTTTCTATACTTTCATTTGAAGTCATAATAAAAGAAATAAAAATGTAGATATAAAAATTAGTGTGCACAACACGCTTCTGGAATGACCTTCATTAGGTACGCTAAAAATCAAAAGATTGGAAAGACAAATGATTTTAAAGTTTTGGGAGAAATAAAACCAAAGGGCGGGCCTAACAGGATACTCAAAATCGTCTAAGGTGACATATGATTGAGGGAGGAGAACATAAGTTTTATTACTTATATTATTTGTATATGGAAACATTCATATATACAAACACCCATAATTTTTTTAAGGACAAGGTTTTCTGCATTGGATTACAATGTATCATGTTTGTGAACATCTGAAAAATGTCCTTTCTTATTACAGCCACTCAAAAACATGACAAAAACTGTTTGAGGACTGTCAGAAATTTTTCCCCTGTGATAAACAAATTAGATCTTATATCTAAATGAAATAAGAAAATTTCTTCATGACGCAGTATTTTTTTTTCATTTTCCATTCATCGGGAAACTAACCGACCTTGATCAGACTGATATGAAGGGACCACTCAGTCAAACAAAATCATAGAGGCCATTTTGGATTTCATATTGTAACCAATCAAAAAATTCACTGCCATATTGAGTTTGGATCAGAGTAAAATAAGGAAAGAGTTTGAAGACCATCCATACAAAACACCTAGAAATTTCATAAAATGTGAACAAACAGTCAAACACCAAAGTGTCCAGTTGAGCTAAAACCACCATATTTACCTATCAAAGCTGCTGGTTTCATGGTTGATGATCTCTGATATATCTCTCGACCAGCTGCTTTAACCCACCAATCAGGATCAGTGCTGTAACCAGGATAGAAGTCTATCGTAAAATACGACGAAAACGATGTCTCGTAAATATTTGGGTTATGTGGACAAGTGTCATTACTATCATTGATACCATCATTGTCAGAGTCCAAGGCACACTCATCCCCGATTTTGTTACCTGGAAATATTACAATTGAGCATTTCATATATGATAAGAGAAAAATTGCCATAATTTTTGCCATTAATATTTCTTGACACTTTTAAGATGAAAAGAACAAAGATGTTCTTGCCAAATCTGTTTTCAAATGTCCTGTGGTGGTGGTCATTTTGGATTTTTGATCAAAACATAAAAATAAACTTTGTACAAGACTATGCAAGGAACTTTCCAACTGAGCTAACTGCTTTCAATTTGTTTAAACATATTTTATTGTCTAAATAATGACAAAAGGATCAGACACAAGTTTTTCAACTTAGTATTGTCTTCTCAATTTGCTTAGTGTTTCTGAGAAGACATTTCTGTAGTGTCCTTCCTACATGTATCTTAAAATATGTCCTGTGACATCTTGGAATCTCAATGCACAAGAAATATTTACTTTGCAAAGGAGCATCTAATGATTACACATTTACTGTGTGGGTTCAATAAAGAATATGACTTCTAATAAGAAGTTTTGTATACATTTTCCTGTAGGATCATATATGTTACATAATGGTTTGTCAAGGTGGCCTTCTTGGATCACTGATTGACACCAAAAGAGAAATAAATTTCGTACAGCATTATGCAAGGAAATATACATTATATGTACATTGTTTGTACAATCGAAATAGTGTTTCATTAAGATAAAGTGTAGATAATTTCTTGTATTGTTTATTCAATAGTTGATGTTTTGTAGCCATATTTTTTTTATCAATCTCTCAACCAGTTCAAAGATAAAATTTTCACATTAAAGCATGAAAATTTAGCAATCTTCAGTGTAAGAGTATAAGAACATGTATTTAAATCTTGCCATCTAAATCTGTCTGTGAAGGATTACTCCTGTACAGACAGTTATCTTCTGTGTTAACTATACCATCCCCGTCAGAATCACTATCACACAAGTCACCTAAAATTACATAAAATTACAGTGAATAAATGAATGTTGTTTAACCCTAATTGATTATTTTTGTTAGCGACCTCGTGGTGGGAACAAATTCCATTCCGATGACATGTATGTCCGCTTTGACATATTAGAACTTACTTAGGTTGATATTTATATATGGTCCTAACTGACTGAAACAACCATCCATGGGTAGACATGTTACACTCCAATTGGACACATCTTCCTGATTCTGAGCCAACAAGTCTTTGTTCTAAATCCTTAATACTGTATGCGGAGAAGCGGCAAATACCAAATTTATAGTTTTGTTTGACTGGACTGGGGCTCGAACCTATGATCTACCACAATCGAGGTGAGCATGCTAACCATTATACCAACAATGAACCCATGATCTACCACAGTCGAGGTGAGCATGCTAACCATTATACCAACAATGAACCCATGATCTACCACAATCGAGGTGAGCATGCTAACCATTATACCAACAATGAACCAACGATCTACCACAATCGAGGTGAGCACGCTAACCATTATACCAACAATGAACCAACGATCTACCACAATCGAGGTGAGCACGCTAACCATTATACCAACAATGCAGTTGTAATAATATGTGAATCTTCATATGGTAATAATTTAATTTGATTTGAATATTTCAATCTGATTGGCTAATCCGCCTGGAGAAAATTTCGGTTATACTCGATAACCTGGTTTGGTATTGTGACGTCATCAACGTGTTCATCCGCCAACGACAAATTCAAATAGTCACTTGAAATAATCGTAATTAAAATCGAGGAATCAATAAATTTTGTTGTAAGAATTAAATTATAAGGAATATTCGAAATTGTTGAACAGGTTATACTTGCATAACCTGGTTTGGGTTAGTTTACGCTTTTCATAAACCGCTTCGCGGTTTATTAAGCATAAACTAACCCAAACCAGGTTATATCGTATAACCTGTTCAACAATTTCAAATATTCCTTAAATAAATAAGCATGTAGTGTTAGTGTTATGGTTTTTAATGCAACTTTCAACAATATTTCAGTTATATCGTGGCAGTCAGTTTTATTGGTGGAGGAAACTGGAGGACCCGGAGAAAACCACAGACATGTCGCAAGTCACTGACAAACTTGATCACATAATGTTGTACTCCTCGCCCTGATCGAGATTCGAACACACAACATCAGTGGTACTAGGCACTGATTGCATAGGTAGTTGTAAATCCAACTACCATACAAGATGACTGCCCCTATAAAGTTTAGAGGCATTCAATTAATAATATAAGAGGAGTTTCACTTTCAAACATTTGTAGACAGGACAAATACATGACTTTCTATGTAGTAAGGCTTTTATGGGGGAAAATTTATAGAAGACAAAAATGTATACAGGGTCATTTCTTCTTGATTTGAACAGTGTCAAAGTATTGTACATTTTTAAAAATCAAGGGAAGTAATCCCTTTTACACCCCTGTTGTTGGTTTGACCTTTTATCTACTTATGTTAGTAAGAAAGGATATGGATGTAAATTAACCTGAGAGACTTTCCAACATTACACTTAGATGTAAATTAACCTGAGAGACTATCCAACATTACACTTAGATGTAAATTAACCTGAGAGACTTTCCAACATTACACTTAGAGGTAAATTAACCTGAGAGAATATCCAACATTACACTTAGATGTAAATTAACCTGAGAGACTTTCCAACATTACACTTAGATGTAAATTAACCTGAGAGACTATCCAACATTACACTTAGATGTAAATTAACCTGAGAGACTATCCAACATTACACTTAGATGTAAATTAACCTGAGAGACTATCCAACATTACACTTAGATGTAAATTAACCTGAGAGACTATCCAACATTACACTTAGATGTAAATTAACCTGAGAGACTATCCAACATTACACTAAGATGTAAATTAACCTGAGAGAATATCCAACATTACACTTAGATGTAAATTAACCTGAGAGACTATCCAACATTACGCTTAGATGTAAATTAACCTGAGAGACTTTCCAACATTACACTTAGATGTAAATTAACCTGAGAGACTTTCCAGCATTACACTTAGATGTAAATTAACCTGAGAGACTTTCCAACATAAACACTTAGATGTAAATTAACCTGAGAGTCTATCCAACATTACACTTAGATGTAAATTAACCTGAGAGACTATCCAACATTACACTTAGATGTAAATTAACCTGAGAGACTTTCCAACATTACACTTAGATGTAAATTAACCTGAGAGACTATCCAACATTACACTTAGGTATATGTAAATTAACATGAGAGACTATCCAACATTACACTTACATGTAAATTAACCTGAGAGACTTTCCAACATTACACTTAGATGTAAATTAAAGCAAAGGAAGAGCTTGTAGTAAGAAAGGGTATGGATGTAAATGAACAAGAGAAACTATCCAACATTACAATTAGACACAAATAAAAGTAAAAGAACCATGCTTTTATTGCTGATTGACATTTCTACAAGTCATAGTTGCGTTTTCAACAACGAACATAACTCATATCCTAAGATGAGTGTGAAATGGCCCCCTAGCCTGCAGTTGAGCGGTAGTTCCTTATATTGGACTCTAGGATACTTTGAACAGGAAGTACTTGTACTGTGATTTAGCAGTGTTTTACACCAATTTATAAATACATTTTACTTACCTTTTCCATCTCCATCAATGTCTGATTGGTCCCCATTTGGTACTTCTTGGCAGTTATCATTGATGTCTAACACACTATCTCCATCTCTATAAATACAAGGTTATTCAGTCATAGATATTAGACTTAAGTCTCCAAGAAATGGAAAACAAACTTTTTCTCAATTTCACATTGAATTATTATTGATCAAAATAAGTATAGGAACCAGGCCTAATTGTCATTAAGCTTTCGCATACAAGTTTTGCATTGAAAAAAAAACAGCCAATCAAAAAAATGTATTCAATATCTAGTCTTCTTATTGGTATGATTTTGGAGTAAGGTCCCACTACTCTCAAAGAAGGTGCAGGTTTAGGTTTATGGTGTTTAAAGCCACTTTCAACAATATTTCAGTTATATCATGGTGGTCAGTTTTATTAGTGGAGGAAATCGGAGTACCCAGAGAAAACCAGGGACCTGTTGCAAGTCACTGACAAACTTTATCACATAATATGGTACATCTCGCCCTGATCGAGATTCGAACTCACAACACCAGTGGTGATAGGTACTGATTGCACAGGTAGTTGTAAGTCCAACTATCATACGATCATGACCACCACAAACTCTTGAAGAACAAAAGTAAAAGACCTTAATATGCATATAGGTTAGTAGAGCTAAGATCATCACCATTTGTTCATAGCTATCTAGACACCAACCATATATCCATTAGATTCTATTTCTGTGTAAAATGTACTTACTTATCTTTTCCTGTCCCACCTACGGTATCACACGAGTCTCCAACGTTGTTTCCGTCAGAATCTGTTTGTGCAGAGTTGACCACATTAACACAATTATCACATGCGTCACCTATACCATCTCCGTCACTGTCTGTTTGTCCAGTGTTAGCGACAAACGGACAATTATCACTTGTGTCAGTTACTCCTACAAATTATGATACATGTGCATGACAATATTTGTCCTAATCTGTCGTCAATGATAAACGCTGCTGACAAGTCAATGATAAACGCTGCTGACAAGTCAATGATAAACGCTGTTGACAAGTCAATGATAAACGTTGCTGATAAAATCTTAACAGTGCCTTTCATGGTTTTTTATTATTGCAGCTCAAACATAAATCTCTCTCATTTATTAATGGGGCTGTCATGGTCGTGATCGTATGGTAGTTGGATTTACAACTACCTATGCAATCAGTGCCTATCACCACAAACGTTGTGAGTTTGAATCCTGCTAAGTCGAGGTGTACTTTATATGATAAATTTGTCAGTGACTTGCAGCAGGTCGGTGGTTTCTCTGGTTTTCTCCACCAATAAAACTGACTGCCACGATATAACTGAAATATTGTTGAAAGTGGCTTTAAACATCCTAACCCTAAACATAACCCTCATTCATTAACTTTTCAAACTAGTATTCATATACAAAAGTTAATTTGGATATGAACTCTAATCAAGTTCTGTCAGATGTTAGGAGGAGTGTAGCTCATTATAACAGCTGATTTGAATCAGATTGTTTTCCATGATATATATTTGTATCTTATATCAAAATCTAGACATCAGTATTGGCTTCTGCGAAAGTGTAGCAGAATACCTATTAATTTTCTACACCTGACTGTCGCTATTTTTGCATGTAACTTGATGACTAAAACTTTACCATCATTATCATCATCCAAGTCACATTCATCTCCAGATCCATCCCCGTCATTGTCTTTCTGGTCACTGTTACTGACAGACAGACAGTTGTCACAAGCGTCACCAACTCCATCGCCATCTGTATCTGTTTTATCAAAACTCCTTAAGTATGGACAATTATCCTACAGCAAAACAAGAGTAACATTATATTACTGACAGTGAATGATCGAGCGATTGTTGTTCAATGCAAAATAAGCAATTTTTTAGCTATATCAAGGAGAGAAAAGTTACATTTCAATGAGATAGTGATGATATTCACTTTGTACTAAGAACAACTCTTTGATATCCTCTTTTTCCCATTATGAAAAGAAAGTTTAATTGGCATGGTAAAAAATCCACCAATATCAACAAAAGGAACAACCACCTTTTGCTTCAATCATTGAACACAAAAAAAAAGAAGATTGCTACATGCTACCATGCATCTTTGCAGCAGATTATTGGACGTAAGTATATAACAGTACTTACTAGGGAATCTATCAGACCATCGTTATCTTGATCATCATCACAGTCGTCTCCCATGTTATCCTTATCTACATCCTCCTGACCACAGTTAGGAATCATCCGGCAATTGTCCTAGAGTGTTACATTAAATATATGTGTATTAGAAAAAGGCAACAATAGTCAAACCTGTATATAAAGAGCATTCAATGGAACCTGAAAATGTGCCCTTTATATACAGGTTTAAATTATATGCAGTATTCATTAATGGGATAAATGTGGCTGCCCTTTATAGATGGTTCCGTGGCGTTAGTCTGAAGGTCCATTAGTCCGAAGGTTCGTTAGTCCGAAGGTCCATTAGTCCGAAGGTCCGTTTGTTCTAATGTCGGCCACCCATACGTTTGAACTCCGTTCAGAATAACGACTTACAAAGACTGCGGTATTCGTGGGAAACCGAAGACGCATGCTTTGAGTTTTGGTGGCTCAAAAAGAAAAACTCGTGCCCCCCCCCCCCCCAAAATAAATAAATAACCCATTTATGGAATGATCAAGGTAAATTTACACCTACTGTTTATCCCCAAAAGACCCCATCTCTATATCTAACCAATGAAATGGCGATTTCACATGACGGTTAACCCCTGATGAAGCAACGAAAGAGGGGTTAATCAAGGGATACTGGTTTGTTAACTTAGGGGTAGGAAAGGGACATACATGTATATGTAAAATTAGAATATAAACACATATTTGAAGTTAACTCCAAATGACTTTCCAAAATGCCTTGTGCAAACATGTATCTTAAAGTAGTGTTACTAGAAATTAAGGTATAAAACAACAAAGTACCGAAATTGCAGGAAATAATGATTTTTTTTTCTAGTTTAACCCGTACGTTTTTTCCTACATGTAATATGCATAAAACATTTGTTAGATGATCTTTTATGATATTATATTATTTTTTGTTTCTGATGCGTGTATACCTAAGTACCAATCTTTGGAATTTCTACACTAACAAGACTGTTTATTCCTCTACAGTATACCACTTGGTTAAAATCTCTAAGGAGACCCCCATCTGGTAAAGGGTACTTGCATATTTCGAGCCATGGAACACGGTATTCTGGAATTACATAGATGTATAATTTGTTACTCGTATGCTTAAGTTGTTGCGATAGTTGATTGGAGTTTTCAATATTCCATAATAATTGGTATATATTTGAGGTTACACTCCGTATTTTGCGACCATCAGTTGTACATTAGAACGTCCGTTTAATGATTTTATGTTTTCTCTTTTTAATGGAATGTACTTGTTCCTCACAAAACTTAATTTCAGATGTGCTTTTATGTTTTCTAATCCCTTTCTCAGAGATCGTCTCTTTTGTGTCGTACCAAAAGGAACTCTTTCAGTATTTCGTAAAGAGTAAATGACAAGTCTAAGATTATTTTGAAGTGTTTGTTAAGCAAACAAATCCCAGTTGTTAATTGGATATCAACAACAGGTCTTAAAAATAATCTTTGACTAAATATCTTTTAAGTCTAAAGCATATTTGGTTAAGATCAGAGTTTTAGTGGAGGGTTTACTTCATTGGAATGATTTCCATATACAAAAAATGTATTTCAGAGACGACGCGTTTTTTTTCGTTTTTTTAGACTTAGCACGCTTGGATCCATAATTACAAAACAGGGGTTTGGTGCAATTTTTGGCATGTTTTCTACAAAATGTTTTAAGTTTTACCTATATTTGCCGATTACACATTTTTTTCGCTAGCAAAAGCCGGGCGTGCAGCCTACAACCCACCTGGATAGGCCACTGCTTAGTTAGGATGTGAATATGAGTATCTTGCTTCTCTTACTTAATTTGATAAAAGACTGAATATTAAATAAATTCAACACTGTTCGATACCTATCCTTTGGTCAAAAAACAAGACTAACGGACCTTAAAAAGTTCGCACTAACGGACCTTCGGACTAATGAACCTTCGGACTAACGGACCTTCGGACTAATGAACCTTCGGACTAACGGACATACGGACTAATGAACCTTCGGAGTAATGAACCTTCGGACTATCGAGCGGTCACCTTATAGACAGTTATTTGTTATATTTATATTCTTCCTCACTACGTTCGTCCGAATATAAAACAATTAAATTATATGGGCACAAAGACAAGTGAGTCATAATTAGGAATGGCACTCGCTATAACCTTTATTAATACAATACAGTGATAAAACAGAAAAATACGATACAGCATACAATGCAAGTACAAGTCGATATCCTTAACCAAAGACTGTGTAAACCTGCTTTACAAACAGTTATAGCGAGTCCTCGATGCCTCAAAATCCATGTCACCAGCTTAAATACCAAACCTATAGTAACGTGACATAACCTCACGATGAAATGTACATCACCAAAACCAAACGAGCGCACCCAATAAATATAATTAAATTTATATTCTCCCTCACTACGTTCGTCCGAATATAAAACAATTAAATTATATGGGCACAAAGACAAGTGAGTCATAATTAGGAATGGCACTCGCTATAACCTCGATGTTCAAAGGGAAAATAAAACACAGGTTGGTTAAGAATATAAACTAAAATAAAGGAAACATTTATTAGTCACAACATTTTTAAATGCCCAAATTAGCAGAGACTAAAAGCTGATTGGAAATTGTATCTTGAATGTAACCGTCTTTTGAAAAATCCGTTTTCCACCTCCCGTGTTCTTTTATCAACCTGTCAGATATATTATTAGCGGCGGCTGCAGTTGTACCTCCACTCCGGAGACTATGGAGACAAAATTTTGAACTGTCAAGTCCCAATACAGTTAAACAATTAAAATGCAACTCCCTAGCTCGAGTATACGAAAGTGAACGATTAACGTCTATCAGTTTGTAAACATTTTTCGACTTAAAATAACGAATAGCTCTGAAAATGAAATCCTCACTATCGTACCGTAACTCTGCTAAAGAAATGTATCTCAAAAGCCAAGACACTGGGCATGCCTTGCCGTCAGTCTTGGCTATAACAACATTGTTCCCACATCTATATACATCTGTCTTTCCTGACACAATGTTCACGACAATATAAGAAGGAAAAAATTTAATGTTCTCTATTTTCAAATTAGCAATTTCACTATATCTAAGAAAACCTGCATATCCAAGTAAAAGCATTGCACAGAGCCTCACGTTTTTCAAATTACTATGATCTTTCCCGTACATGTCAATAATTTTATTAAGTATATCTGGAGTAATCGGATCTTTCTTTATAATTGGTTTGCTCAAAGTACGTTTTCCGCCTTCCAAAAACACAGAAATAAGTTTATCATCACACGGGTTCAAATGTAAATTAAGATCATGATACCATTTGATGCTGTAATAGTTTGAATACAAAACAGAAACGGAAACGGATCGTTGTACCAAACTGTTCAGATAAATCGCGACGGTCGCTGTAGATACAGGTAAGGAAATAAAGTTATGCAAGTTGCACCAGTTCTGGAATTTTCGGTAATAATAATCGTAGTTTTTAATGGTAGACGAAGCTTTGCTGTTTTTTATAACTTCCCTAATCTCATGGAAGGAATGTTCAAATTCCGGACGGTTCCTCAAATTAACTATTTTCCTCCAATGTGAATGTCGTGGAAACTGCAGAAATAAAATAAACAAAACACATATAAAAAAATTTGAAAACACTGAAAGGTTGTTAAGCAAAATTGAGGTAAATAACAATTACGAGCAAAACAAAAACAAAAAATATCAATGCTACAGTTTTATATAGTGAAATATATAGCATCCGTATGGTAATAAACTATTCGTGCAAAGTACACACACTTCAACAGATAATCATGCATAATTATGATTCTGTAACAAAAACTCAACACTGACGAGTCATCTGTACAAACTAATCAAACACACCGGCTCAACGAATCTAAATACACAAGGTACAAAGAATTTACTACAAACTTAATATAAAAAGTTTTACGTTTGATCCAATCAAACACACCGACTCAAGGAATCTATATGCGCATGAAGCAATCCTATATACTGCTCTTAATTTAATAGCTGACTCAAGGAGTCTACATGTTAATAGCCGACTCAAGGAGTCTATATGCGCAGGACGCAATCCTATATACTGCTCTTATTTAATAGCTGACTCAAGGAGTCTACATGTTAATAGCCGACTCGAGGAGTCTATATGCACGAAACGCGCTTCATTTTCTTTTCCTTTCTATTATTGCACATGCTCATTCTTCAAACAAAACCTTGCTCATAAAATCATGATAAAATGTATCATACTGAAACGTAATCAAATACTGAAAAACTAAATTGTCAAATCATTAGCCCACGTATAGGCAAGCCGTCTCGGCTGATTGCTGTGATACTAAACAAAGGTAAATTGTTGTGCGTCCATGCAAAGATAACTGGCAATTAATCAGTGAAATCTAATTTTAACGCCAGTACATTACTGATGAAAGGCGATTGAGCAAAAATGCTATTTTTGTCAGAACCAACAACAAATAAGTTGTTAGGTTTTTGAAATTCCATTTTATCAACAACAAAGGAATTAAATTTGTTGCCATCAAAATCCCACAATAGCGGCCAAAAAAGGGCAGACCTCAATAAAGGTACAATTAGAACTCCTGTCCCCTTGCAAATTCGCAAGTGATTTAACACCCGACAAACCAAATGTATTGGGGGTATCAATGGAAAACGGGCCCCATTTTTGATTGAAAAAATGTGAACATGTGTGAGGGGCTACACTCCAGTCGTCGAAATCAAATATTTTACTGTAAAAATCAGCTTGAACATTTAAATCTCTAGGTATCCATTCTAATTCAATAATAATGGAATATCGAATGCACAACTCGTATATTTGTAGAGCTAAATATTGTAAGTCGGGCTTCATGCTCCCGACATTGCAAATTCTTGCAACGTTTTGGTTATCAGTAAATTTTTTTTACTAATTTGTTGGATAAACAAAGAGATAAAGATTGTAAAATGATGAAAATTGCTTTCATTTCACGCCATGTGGAACTTTTATTCACTTCTTCATTTTTCCACATAGAATGTACAACAGTGTGCTTGCCGATCAGTTCAACAAAACCGGCGTCAGCAAATGAACTAGCGTCGGCAAAAACTATGCGCTCGGGTTTACTTTGAATAGGGGAAATGAGTTTTGAAGGCATGGAAAGGCAGTTTTGAAACCAGAATTTTAATTCGGATTCTACTAAATCCGAATATTCAAACTTTGAGTCCCAGGTATTTCTCTCGCAAATTGCGATACAACTGTTGCGAGTCATTAACTGACATACTGAACCTAGAGCAGGAATCAAAGAAATGATTTTACCTACTACCTACACCCGCCAAAATTCGGGCAGTGGTCGACTTTTCCTGTAAAACAAAACTAATTTTGTCACGCATTTTGATCATTTTCTTTAAAGGGACTTCTAATACACCGTCTTTTAAATTCCATGTAAAACCCAACCAATCTATAGATTGTACAGGTGTAAATATAGACTTGTCATAATTGGGCAAGAAGCCAGCTGCTAAAAGAGTATTTAAAATTTTATCTGACATAATCTGACATCTTTCAAGGTCGTCACAAGCCCAGCCGTCGTCTAGGTAAACTATGACGGGGAAGGAAAACACCCTCCAGTAGTTAACAAACGTTCGAAGAACTTTTGTGAATATATGTCCTGCCGAAGAAATGCCAAAAGGCAAGACGTTGAAAACATAATATTTTTGTACCCTGTCAAAATTCCATGAAAATCCCAGAAATTTTTGATGATCTGGGTGAATATCTATATGATGATATCCGGACTTTAGGTCGAATTTTACAGCATAATTGCCTTGTTTTGCGTACTGCTTGGCTTCGTTTACGCCCTCAAATTTTACCTTTTGTTTTTCAATGTAGCGATTCACATGCCTAAGGTCCAAAACAAGCCTTTCTTTTCCGGAATCGGAAATTGCTACTGTAAGAGGGTTTACCACGTAAGGAACATCTTTAGTTTCGACTATGCACCCATTGATCAAAAGTTCAGAAATAGCTTTAACTACAAAGTCACAATTATCAAAAGCTGACCTATTGTTTTTTAATAAAGCAGATACGGGCTCTTGAAAAAATGGTTCTATTGTATTCAAAACAAGTTCGGTTGGTTTTAATTGAGTTTTCCAAAAATTAATATGATTTTTTAATCTGCCCTTGACGGACTCGACGCTTTGTTCATACTCACAACTATTATAAACTAAATTATACTCAACTTGTTCAGAGCCCTCAAGATTAAGATTGTGTTGATGACAAGGTTGCTGCAGTTGTTGTGGAGGATTTGGTCTCTGCACGTAGCTTGAATGGGCACTCTCTTGCAAAATGTCCACGTCTTTTACAGTAGAAACAGGCGAGATTTGATGGGTTTGGTGTGTTGAATTGGTTTTTGACTGTAGAAGCTTGGCCGAAGCCACGAAAAAAGTTCTTTGGGTTAAATCCGCTCGAATTTTGGAAGCCTGGTCTCTTTCGTTTGCGACCTGCCCGAACAATAGCTCCCCTGAGCTTGGAGGCATCCTCGTTGTTGTCAGCCAAAGGATCATCAAGGTACTCGTTAACAGTGTCCCAACCATGGCGGTCTGCAATTTTGAGTATTTTGTTGCACTGGCGAAGAGTGTCAAGTTCAGAATTAATCAATGCTCTGGTATCGTCAAACTTGCATTGAGAAATCAACGAAGAAATACTCTCCAGGCTGTCAATCCTCTCAGAATTAAAATTGAATTGTATTTTGGTACCTTCTTGCTTAAACTCGAACTTGTTATGTTGGCACGAGGAATTGATGGAACTTTCTTTACACGTGGAAGTAGAACTTTGGCGATTTGGTTGCAACTCAGATAAAATGTCTTGTTTCTGCTTAGCGAGAGCTGAGTTTAGAGAAGTTGTAAATAAAGACACTGCGTCTGCCGTAGACATTTCTTCTCCTGTTTGAGAGGCATTTTCATCTTGCTGTAAATTATCATCCGACATTATAGGTAAACCTGCTTTACAAACAGTTATAGCGAGTCCTCGATGCCTCAAAATCCATGTCACCAGCTTAAATACCAAAGCTATAGTCACGTGACATTTTTCTGTTTCTGTTTCTGCCATGTAATTGCCTCCTTCATCATGTTGAAGATTATGCAATGAATTTTTGGACTGCGCATTTTAGTTGAACTAATCAAGTGTGTGGGATAATGATTTAATGGGGCTTATTTACAATTAAAACTACAAATGTTTATACATGTACATGTTGGGACTGCCTGGCGGCTAAAGGGACACAATCCTGGCCTTAAAGGCTTCAGGTGTGTCCAGCTCCAAAATGTCTGGTGGCAGCAGATTCCAATCCCTCACTGTTCTTGGGAAAAATGACATCTTTCTGGTGTCAATACGACAGGATTCTATTTGAAATGTCCTGTTGTGTGTATTTCTAGAGCATCGACAAGGTGGTATTAGTCTGTTTTCTTTGGTGATGGATACTAGCTCTCTATCAATTTTGTACATCATCATCAGTCTTGCATCTTTTCTCCTGTTTGCCAAAGGTCTCCATTTGAGTCTCTGGAGCATGTTGCTGACACTAGATCGGTTTCTCTGGTTGCTGACGACATATCTAGCTGCTCTTCTTTGTACGGCTTCAATTGTAGTGACATAACCTCACGATGAAATGTACATCACCAAAACCAAACGAGCACACCCAATAAATATAATTAAATAGAGGCAGGTTCGTCTGTATATTGAAATGGTATCAACTTCAGTGGCATAGCAAGGTTAAATGAAGTGCACCAACAAAGTAATTAAAGGCAAAGAGTCTGGGGCCACTGAAGCTGGTAAACAATTGTTCTGAATACAGTCAACATCAAAATTGACTTTAAGCCATACATATTACTATAAGAAACAGCAATGAAATTGGAAATGGTTCTGAATATGTGGAACAAATCCTTAAAGTTGCCTTTAAGCCATACAAATGTTATTGATAATAAATATTTTTCTCATTCATCATTTGTCTTTACTAAGTATCAGCATTATAGTACAGCTTCTATTTTTATTTTTAATTTAAATCGTATATTGACATACATGATGAAGTTTGTCACTGACTTGCAGTAAATTGGTGATTTTCTCTGAATACAATATCTGGTTTCGTCTACCATTCAAACTGACCACCATCATATAACAGGAATATTGTTGGATGACTGTTCCATTTGAACATACACAGTAAGCAGGGAAGGCACTTTAAAAATAGGATGACCAACCATAATAGAAATTTTTAATATTCGGCTGAATTTCCACTTGGTAAAAATGCTTTCAACATCCATCTATAGAAGTGATTGAAAAGTGCCATCCATGGGTAACATGCAGGGTTAAATAGAACAGACCTAAGTGGCGTTAAACACCAACAATTTTGACATATTTTTCATTCAATCAATATTTTATATCAATGTATATATATCATATTTCTATTTTTTTGTGGTTTATGTCTTAGGACTTAAGACATTGACAAAAGTTGACCAACGATCGTAATCAACAAGATAATTTCGACATAGTAGTCAAACATTGATTAACCTCTTTGCACACAATGTTTACTTCCTTTTTTAAGAAGCCAATTGCAAAAAGAAAAGCATGAAACATGTCTGTGGATTGTCATTGGTGAAAATGCTTAAAAATAGGGTGCAAGTCTATTAGGTCCTGATCATTGGTTGAGACAAGTAAAAAAGTAAAAAAAAGTCCAATAGTGAGAAAATTACACTTTGTATATAATTAACTCCCCTTATCAAGTTAAATGTGAATTAAATATAATAAATAGTGAGAAAATTACATTTTGTACATAATTACCTCCCCTTATCAAGTAAATATGCATTATATATAACCAGAGTGAGTGAGTGATTGTTGTTTAATGCCAATTCAGCTATATCATGGCGAGAACAAGTTAATTTTCAATGTGATGATGACGAGGTCCGCCTTGCACTAGACCAACATGCGAAGTTGGATTTTTATAGTGCTAGCTCACTGAAACAACAGTCCGCGGATAGATATGTTTCCCCACTCGTACACATTATCCTGATTCTGAGTCAACCAGTCTTTGCTCTTTCTCCTTAATGCTGCATGGTTAGCGGAGAAGCAACAAATACCAATTTTTTAGTCTTTGGTTTGATCCGACCGGGGCTCGAACCCACGATCTACCGCACTCGAGGTGAGCATGCTAACCATTACGCCACTGATACGGTTATATAACCAAAGAAAACTATCAACAGAGAGCTATATACCCCCTCCCACCAAACAAAATCAACTTGATATGTTTTACTCATATTACCCCATAACAACCCCAGTCAGTACAAGCTATTGTGATGTCAGGATGGCCATCCAGGTCAGAATCTAAACCACACTGCCTCCCGTTACCAGCATAACCAACTTGACACTGAAATAGTTCAAAGTTCAAATTGAAATGCTGCAAATGAATAATAACCTGATCATTCATACACAGATTTTGTTAAATCAAATAGAGAGTTTGAGAATAATTATTTTATTTATTTTCACACAAAGTCCTTTGTTTAAAAAAAATGGGCATTGGTCCCTTTTTGTCCTTTTTTTTTATCTCTGTACTTTTTCAGTCTAGGTAAACAGGTAGATTTAGAATGACAGCTGTGTTGTCTCCCCTTACCTCACATCTGTACTCTTTAGGTCTAAGGTAAATACAGGTAGATTTAGAATGACAGCTGTGTTGTCTCCCCTTACCTCACATCTGTACTCTTTAGGTCTAAGGTAAATACAGGTAGATTTAGAATGACAGCTATGTTGTCTCCCCTTACCTCACATCTGTACTCTTTAGGTCTAAGGTAAATACAGGTAGATTTAGAATGACAGCTATGTTGTCTCCCCTTACCTCACATCTGTACTCTTTAGGTCTAAGGTAAATACAGGTAGATTTAGAATGACAGCTATGTTGTCTCCCCTTACCTCACATCTGTACTCTTTAGGTCTAAGGTAAATACAGGTAGATTTAGAATGACAGCTATGTTGTCTCCCCTTACCTCACATCTGTACTCTTTAGGTCTAAGGTAAATACAGGTAGATTTAGAATGACAGCTATGTTGTCTCCCCTTACCTCACATCTGTACTCTTTAGGTCTAAGGTAAATACAGGTAGATTTAGAATGACAGCTGTGTTGTCTCCCCTTACCTCACATCTGTACTCTTTAGGTCTAAGGTAAATACAGGTAGATTTAGAATGACAGCTGTGTTGTCTCCCCTTACCTCACATCTGTACTCTTTAGGTCTAAGGTAAATACAGGTAGATTTAGAATGACAGCTGTGTTGTCTCCCCTTACCTCACATCTGTACTCTTTAGGTCTACGTAAATACAGGTAGATTTAGAATGACAGCTATGTTGTCTCCCCTTACCTCACATCTGTACTTTTTCAGTCTAGGTAAATACAGGTAGATTTAGAATGACAGCTGTGTTGTCTCCCCTTACCTCACATCTGTACTCTTTAGGTCTACGGTAAATACAGGTAGATTTAGAATGACAGCTGTGTTGTCTCCCCTTACCTCACATCTGTACTTTTTCAGTCTAGGTAAATACAGGTAGATTTAGAATGACAGCTGTGTTGTCTCCCCTTACCTCACATCTGTACTCTTTAGGTCTACGGTAAATACAGGTAGATTTAGAATGACAGCTGTGTTGTCTCCCCTTACCTCACATCTGTACTTTTTCAGTCTAGGTAAATACAGATAGCTTTAGAATGCCAGCTGTGTTGTCTCCCCTTAACTTACATTTGTACTCTTTAGGTCTAAGGTAAATACAGATAGCTTTAGAATGCCAGCTGTGTTGTCTCCCCTTACCTTACATTTGTACTCTGTAGGTCTAAGGTAAATACAGGTAGCTTTAGAATGACATTTATGTTCCCCAGTTTCACAGTAGTTGGTAGGGTAACATTTATGTGTAGAAACTCCAGCATAGCCTTCATCACAATATCCACATTGATAACTCCCCTGAAATGTAGGACAAACATCATGTTCAAATAATACTTCTGCAAAACTGTACTTTTTTGTCCAAAGTGTGAAACAAACAGAAAAAGATACCATTTATAGCACTGTAACAAATGAGTTGTCTATAAAAAAAAATGTCTAAAATTGGTATACACTCATTAATGATATTTCCCGACATAGTTCAACTACAAGATAGATTTAAGCAGTGATCTGACAAAACCCGATTAGAAATCATGTCCTGATGAAGTCATGATTAGCCAATGGAAATGTTGCTGAAAAAATCTTAACAGCACCTTTTGCACTTTCTATAAAAATAAAAAGTACAGCATTCTCATCAGTTGAATTTTTTAAATAATTATTCCTATATGAAAGTTCATCTGGACATGATCTCTAATCAGGTTCTGTCAGAAGTAGCATATTTTAACAGCTGATTTTAATCAGATTTGTAGAGTGAAGACTGCTATTGATTGGTGTTCACTTTATAATGGCAACACCTTGTAAAAATAAAATTTATTTGCACTTGCTGCAAAACAGATCAGAAAAGCTCTCCCGAGGATGGAAAAGCTCTCCTGAGGATGGATTTTCTACCTGTTTTTGAAGCTCAAACAAATAAATTTTATATTTTCTGGCAATATAAAAATATTGTATTTATCAATGATTTCATATCAAACAAAACAAATTTCACATAATTGCTTAGCAAAAGAAAGAATTTAAACTACTAACTATTGTATTGATACAAGCTGAGTTGATATCACATATATGTAATCCCTTTTCACACTCGTCTACGTCATTACATTGTTGTCGTTGTACAGTGGACAAAACCTTATTCATCGTCTCGTATTCAAACACACGAAGATGTACATCATGGGCAAGAGCATCCTCGTATGATCCCGTGTAGCCATAGGGACAAGCAGAACACTGGTACCCTGGTATTGTATTGACACAGGATGGTGGGTCCCAACATGGACTGTGTACAGCACACTTTAAAAAAAAAAGAATTTACCAAAAATTATGATTATTTGAGTAAATGAAACAATCATTTTGTGTCACATTAAAATTTCAGTTTAATGTTATGCCTTCTGTGTCCCTCCTTAAAATGTCAAGTTTTAATATCACACCTTATATTGGTATTGTCATCTGTTGTGTAGCTGCTTAATCAAATTTCTGAGTACAATATTTTGTGTTGCATCTTAAAATGTGATGTTTGTCAGTGCCTTGTGCTAAGCAGGACAGTGGTTTTCTCCAGAGTAATACAGCTTTCTCCACAAATAAATCTGACCGCAACAATGTAACTGAAATATTGTTGAAAGTTGCATTAAATTTCATTAACCCATTTGTTGAAATGTGAGAAAATAAATTTAAAAAATGGTTTTATTCAATAATTTATTCTCTCCTTTCTTCAGATAATAAATTAAACAAAATGATTTACATACTGAAGAATCTTTTTTCAGAATCTTTTATTATATCATAGGATATATCTAGTGATGCTTTTTTTTTTTAAACCTAATCTTTTATAAGATGATCAAACATAAGGATTAGGATAATGGTGTTTAAAGCCACTTTCATTAATATTTCAGTTATATCGTGGGGGTCAGTTTTATTGGTGGAGGAAACCAGAGTACCCAGAGAAAACGCAAGTCACTGACAAACTTTATAACATAATGTTGTATCAAGTACACCTCGTCTGAGTGGGATTCAAACTCACAATTTCAGTGGTGACAGGCACTGATTGCAAAGGTAGTTGTAAATCCAACTACCATATGATCAAACTAAGAACTGTCATATGGCATAAATATTTGGAACAACTGAATTCATTGATTATTTCCTTTCAAAACCATTAAAAAATAGTTACTTTTCAATACAATAATTATACAGTATAAGCAAAGAATATTATTCAAATTAATTTCAATGCACATTGTTTTTTAGTTTAATTTATATCCTCATGAAACAAATAGATCACAACTTTATACCTACCCGTTAGTTCTAAATTTCTGTTATAAATGGGGCCCATCGTGATCCTGATCGTATGGTAGTTGGATATACAACTACTTGTGCAATCAATGCCTATCACCACCAATGTTGTGAGGTTGAATCCATCTCAGATGAGGTGTACTCGATACAACATTATCTGATATAGTTTGTCAGTGACTTGTTAGGTTGGTGGTTTACTCCGGTTTACACTACGAATAAAACTGACACCCACGATATAGCTCTCTATTACAAACTACCTCATCTATGTCAGCACAACTCTTCCCATCTCCAATAAATCCAGGTGGGCATTCTAAACACTTGTATGACCCAGATCCTGTATTGACACATGTCGTCCAATATTCTCCAGCATTGAAGCATGTCTCATTCCCCATACAGGGACATTCAATAGCATCTTGACAACCAACACAGCCACCAGATCCATCACCTAAGCTGTAAGACCCGACATCACATGGATTACAACGGTCTTTAGAGGATGCACTGTAGTAACCTGCCTCACAATTTTTACAACTTGTCTGTCCTTGGGTGTCTTGGTATGTACCAGCAGAACACATGTTACAATTTTCTGAAAAAAGTATTATTCAAATCTCGTAATTTGGCAGAAAATAAGAACTTATTTCTAATAAAAGTTTATACATGTATACATACAATTGAAAAAAATAGCAGGAAAGTAAATGTAATTTCCTAAATAGAAACTATGCTGTATTCAGTGAGTGAGTGGTTGCTGCTAAACTCCAATTGAGCAATTTTTCAGCTACATTATGGCTAGAAGAAGTTATGTTCAATGAAATGATGATGATAATGTCCTAGACCAAAATGCTTCAATTGGATCTTTATAGTGATGGCTCACTGAAACAAAAGTACACATGTAGATAAGTCGCTCCACTCAGATACATCATCTCGATTCCAAGCCAATCAGTCTATGCTCTTACTCCTTAAAGCTGTGTGGTTATCAGAGAAGTAGCTGCTAGCAAATACCAATTTCATATTCTTAGGTTGGACCTAACCAGAGTTCAGACTCACAATCTACTGCACTCGAGACTAGCATGCTATACACCACTAATATAGTTGGCTGTAATTCAAATGTTTCATGCATCAATTTTCTGTGGGTTTTCTCACATGGAAGAGTTCCATTAATGGAAGAAGGTTGTTTTCTTCCTCTATGTGTTTTTCCTGTAAATCATGATGGCGTCATTCTATGAATGGAAGGTCTTTTCCCCCTATGTGCTTTCCCTGTTGTTAATCATAATAGCAACAATCTATGAGGGGGAGGATCATTTCCCCCTGTAACACTGTCAGGGTAAGCCATTAAATAAAACCTTACCCACTTCCCCATCAGAATAAGTTCCAACATCACAGATGTAAGCCTGACCTCCTCTACAAGCATAACCTGGCTCACAGTGAGTACACTCACTAGGACAAGACTCGTCTGTACAGTTCACATAATGGAAATCATCACAAGGGGAAGCAACTCCATCTTTGCAAATCTAAGGAAACATGGGAAAAAAAATATGCAATATTATATGATAAATAAAACCTGAGAAACCAAAAAAAAAGATTGTCTGCCTTCAACATTACCATGACCATACTATCATGCTAATAATAAAACATTTTAAGCTGCAAAAGAGATAAATATAAAAAAATGGAAGATGTTGCACTCCCAAAGTTTTTTTTTCTGATTACATGATAATTTTAAGACATAAGGTAAATATATCAGATGCTGTTGCACTTATATGTTCCCACCTATAATATAATAAGTCATCATATGAAGTTTCAAAGCTATTAAAAAATATCTGAAATGTTGTACTCACAAATATTGGTTATGTGTTTGTATACCATTTAAAACAATATTACAGTTATAATATAGTGGAGGTCAGTTTTATTAGAACGAGGAAACCAGAGTGTTCAACAAAAAAACACAAATCTGCCGAAAGTCATTGACAAGCTTTATCACATATGTTTGGTCCTTTTTTTGTTGTTGATCAGACCTCTAAATTAACATTTATTATAACTCAAAAAAGTACTTGTCCGACTCAATTTTTTAGTTGCCCAAACAAATTAATAAAAATTATAACAAGAAATGTGTGCATCACAAAATATGCACGTCTATATAAATTATCAAACGGTATAATGGTAATTCAGTCAAACAACTAATCATGTGAGCAGGAAAATTTAGTTCTTTGAAGTTAGCAATTTTGTGGTATTCCACCACTTTTGTGCCATTAGGTTAATATGCAACTATATATTTCTATCAGGATATATAGGTAGAAATATTGTATTGATTTACCTGGTGAGACTAATGACCCCAAAATAAATAGAGTTCTTCCCCTTCCACAGGGAAATCATGTGGCCAAGTTTGGTCAATATCCAATATACAGAACTAAAGTTATCGTGCGGAAACGATCCTGTTGTCAAAAATTCTATTCATAGTAATGGTGACCTTGACCTTTGACCTAATGACCCCAAAATAAATAGGGTTCTTTCTCTTCCAAAGGGGAATCATGTGGCCAAGTTTGGTCAAGATCCAATATACAGAACTAAAGTTATCATGCGGAAACGATCCTGTTGTCAGAAATTCTATTTATAGTCACAATGGCCTTGATCTTTGACCTAATGACCCCAACATAAATGGGTTCTTCCCCTTCTACAAGGGAATCATGTGGCCAAGTTTGGTCAAGATCCAATATACAGAACTAAAGTTATCATGCGGAAACAACCCTGTTGTCAAAAATTATATTTATAGTAACAGTGACCTTGACCTTTGACCTAATGACCCCAAAATATATAGGGTTCTTCCCCTTCCACAGGGGAATCATGTGGCCAAGTTTGGTAAAGATCCAATATACAGAACTAAAGTTATTGTGCAGAAACCTGTGTGGACGTCCGCCGCTCGCCATTCCCAATTACATAATACGGCCCGTCTCGAGACGGGCGTATAAAAACCCGAGAACAATTATCAGCAATTTGTGTAAAAGGGTTTGGTTATTGTCTCACGAAGATAAAGTCTGTAAAAATGGCAAAGGAAGAAATTTTTATTATAGAAAATAACCTTCAAAAGGTAGGACAGTCATTTTTTTTTCACTTGTCCCGTCGGACAACCGTAGTACAAAATCAATTTGTCCGACTTCAGTTTTCACTGGTACAGGACAATCGGACAAACGTTAATGTCGAGGCCTGTCTATATTAAAGGAACAAATATTAGGTGGGTCAAATATGCATTCATAGATTCATGTAATTTCATGCATGAATATGTGCAAAATATGTACAGCATGCATTGAAGTCTTATATGTGTAGAGCGTACCATATGAATGTCTCTCATTAAAAAGTAGTGTGAACCTACCCATCCTATAGGACAAGCTGAACATTCACCAGCTGCACCAAGCGAGTGTTCTGTTGGGGACCTATCACAGGCACCAGAACCTTCACATCTACCACACGGGTGTGCTTCACCATCACCAAGACAATAGTAGGATGTGTAACATCTCTCACATGTGTAGTCATCTACGAAAAAAAAATTGAGCTATTAACAAATTGTTTTCTAGTTCTTAAAATAAAGTTCATTTCATGAATTTGGGAAGAAAAATGTCGAGCTAATAACAAATACTTTTCTAATTCTTAGAATAAATTTCTTATAAAAAATTAGGCAAGAAAAATGACTATCTACGAAAACCAGACGTAGACGAAAATCTATAAATTAAAACCATTTAATTTTTTCTTTGAGAATTCTTTATTAAACATGGAATAAATATAATTAAGATCTGTTAAAACACATATATGTAGTTATAAATATTTACAATGGAATTGTTCTGCTTGAGTACACCCAGCAAATTCCATCCTGAGAGCAATAGACCCTGTCCAGTTCTGAGGACTAACTCTGACATATCTTGAAAGTATTGGTGGATCAAGTGCCATAACTCTTGTTGAATCATGATCAATATTCCCTAGAAATATCTGAAACATAAAATATAGAATACAATTAAAGCTCCTTCTAAGATATAATTTGTATAATTTGTTTTATTTTTGGTGTTTGCTTTAAATTCACAAACGATTCCATCAGTGAACATTTTTGACATGGGTGGGGTCCGTGTTGCTCATCTTTCTAGTTTTCCTGTGTTGTATTTTTTCTATTTTGTTTATCTTTGTTCTATGTCATGGGCCAGATGTTACCTGTGTCTCTGGATTGTATATTCTAGATTATCCCTTCAGTTTTCTCTAAAGATTATGAATATCAACTCCTGCAGTTCAAATAAATTCATTAAATAAATATAATACTGCTGCAATTACACAATAATAACAAATTAATTAGGTCTAAAAATTGAAAATAGTCTTAAATCTAGCACAACGTGAGCATAATTAAAAGGTTTGACTAGGTTTATATTCCTGCAGCCCTTCAGAGACAAATCCAGACAGCTCAAGTAAAAACAAGATATGATTATAATCTAACGATTATGAAGTCTCCCAAACTGGCCAATGACTGTTTCCGAAGCCACCATGTGGAGGAACTACAGACTTGTAGCCCTGGTCATGCTAGTGATACCTGACATGATGAAATTGTCTTTTGAAAATCAAATAATCATATGATTATTTATTATAAGTACGTTTCAATAATAAAAATTAACAATTTCAAATTTAGTGTCAGGTATCACTCTGTAACTGAACTTGAAGGTACACTTCTAATCAAATATATTAATTATTTTACTATTTGCCATTGCTATCTCAAATTAACTGTTTACAGCAACTTCAAGTTCAGTTTGGCGCCATCAACAATATGAATGAATGTTATATGAAGATGAGTACTGTGGTATATAGCATAAAGCAACAACAAAAAATTATGTGTTTTCTATTACCTGTAGACAGCAAACCAACAGCAGACAAAAATGTCCGTAAATAAATCAAAAGCTACCTTTGAAATCGAACAATGTTGAATTTTTACGGTATTGTGGTGGCCATTTTGAAAATGGCGACCGGTAGAAATTTTTCGATGTCAGGAATCAATTCAGGACATCATAATCTACCTACATATGAAATGTCGTTGAAATCCGACAATGTTGAATTTGTGCGGCTATTTTGAAAATGGCAACCGGTAGAAATTTTTCAATGTCGGGAATCAACTAGAAACATATATCTATAACTCCATTAAGTTTTATTTAATTCTGTCCAGTAGTTCCTGAGATCTGACCGTGAACATGTTCATGTCGCAAAGAAAGAAAGGAGAATAATAATAATAATAATAATAATAATAAGAAACGGAGCAAAAACAATAAGTCTCCAAATGTTGTTTGGGAGACTTAATAATAATAAGAAACAGAGCAAAACAATAAGTCTCCAAATGTTGTTTGGGAGACTTAATAATATGGTTGTGGTTTATGGTGTTTAATGCCACTTTCAACAATATTTCAGTTATATCATGGCGGTCAGTTTTATTGGTGGAGGAAATCAGAGTACCCCGAGAAAACAACCAAGTCACTGAAAAACTTTTGTCACATAATGTAAAAATAATATGGTTGTCGCAAAGTGTATATAATTGACTTACAAACTCTCCAGTGCTATCCTGATACAGAGTCCAGTTGCCCATCGGGTCATCTGTATAATACAGCTTGTATGCTGTCACCCAGTTTGGTTCATCAGATTGACCTTGCAGATAAAATGTGGTAAGCTTGTAGGCTTCCTCCATATCTACCTGAATATATTGGTCAACATCATTGCTACCGGCGATCCAACCACCAGCGTAGTCAGTTACAGCTGAAAATATTAAAATAAATCACGCAAAACTTAAGAAATGCAAAAGCTTTTCATATTTGAGGGATAGGGATAGGGTTATGGTGTTTAACACCACTTTCAACAATATTTCAGTTATATCGTGGCAAATTTGAAGAAATAAATATAATCAAACAGGTTTTATGTGACCTTCCAAGGAAATGTTGAAATTGGTTCCCTTAAGACAGGTAGTTGCCAAATACAGGCTTAATAAATATGAGAATTGCACTGCTGAGAAATTAAAATTAGGGTCATATAATAGTAGTTCTTGCTTAATAGAGGTGGTCACTAAGGCAGGTTTGACTGTAAATTAATAGAGGTGGTCACTACGGAAGGTTTGACTGTGTGCAGTAAGAGTAGTTAGATTGGATGGAGGGTAGAGCTATCATATATAATTATGAATCTAAGCTAATTTTAGTTTTAAATTAACATAGTTTTTAGCAGAGAATATCTTTTCTACATATTAGTCACAATAAGACTACTTGAAGAAATTTCTGATTTTATTAATGGATGGACCGTAGAATTGGTGGATGGCACTGTAGAATACAATTTTGAAGGACCATATCCATTGATTGCATCGGTAGGTTTAAATCCAACCACAATATGATTAAACAGCTTGCTAGCAATCCTCGAAATGAAAATTTGAATTTACTGGTCCGAATCAAATTCTTGAATTTATTTTATATATATCTAAATAAAAACTGAAATATTTAGAGGTCCGAGCAAAGTTTTACTGGTCTTGGGCTGGAGGACTGGTGCTCATCATGAGGTCTGGCTAGTCTAAGGTATATAAATGGGAAAAAAAACAAAACTAAATCTCATCCTATATTTAAGTAACAAACAAAAATAACATAATCTTGATTGCTGTTCTTCATGCAACAGCCACAGAAACTAGGTGTTTTTCATTATCTAAGATAATTTGCTATTTACGATCATCATCTGTAAGATTTAGTCTTGCTCTCCCTGGTAGACTCAGTATATTAAGATACGAGGACGCCGTGATCAGTTCATCACGGACTGCTCCACTTGATATTCCAATCAAACCATCACATTCTATATAGAAAAAGTAAAAAAAAACATTCCATATAAGACAAACTCTTAATGATTATGAATTTTAAAAAATGGCAATATAATGATTTGTCAATTACTTTTTATGTATTGAATTGCTTGATGTCAACACTTGGGTGTATACTGCATTATAAAATGGTCATAAAGTTTCTGTTTCAAGTAAACAAAATTCAAAGTATGTGTCAATATAATATAGGACATGGATGCCCCTGCTAAAATGAAGTAAACAGGGACATAATACCAGAATGGAAAAAGTGGTTAAGTCAGAATTCGAACGAACTTGGCATTCCTATTATGGTTCTGATCTTGTGTATAAATTTAAAATTATTTGCTAAAGGGGAACTTTATTGAGTGGAAATCAAATGCGGGATGTACAATCGGACATGAATAAAACTTAATTCCCCCGATGCCTAGCGGCGGTGCATTAAAATAAAATAAATGGTTAAATTCAGTCGCATTGAAAATATTTGTGTTGTTTTTCTTATTTTGCTTTAATGCCATGTTCATCAGTCTTCCCATGATAACTGATAAACAAGTTCTAGTTACTGTGCTTTAATGTCATGTTCATCAGTCTTCCCATGATTGTTCATCAGTCTTCCCATGATAACTGATAAACAAGTTCTAGTTACTGTGCTTTAATGCCATGTTCATCAGTCTTCCCATGATTGTTCATCAGTCTTCCCATGATAACTGATAAACAAGTTCTAGTTACTGTGCTTTAATGCCATGTTCATCAGTCTTCCCATGATACCTGATAAACAAGTTCTAGTTACTGTGCTTTAATGCCATGTTAATCAGTCTTCCCATGATAACTGATAAACAAGTTCTAGTTACTGTGCTTTAATGTCATGTTCATCAGTCTTCCCATGATTGTTCATCAGTCTTCCCATGATAACTGATAAACAAGTTCTAGTTACTGTGCTTTAATGCCATGTTCATCAGTCTTCCCATGATACCTGATAAACAAGTTCTAGTTACTGTGCTTTAATGTCATGTTCATCAGTCTTCCCATGATAACTGATAAACAAGTTCTAGTTACTGTGCTTTAATGTCATGTTCATCAGTCTTCCCATGATAACTGATAAACAAGTTCTAGTTACTGTGCTTTAATGTCATGTTCATCAGTCTTCCCATGATAACTGATAAACAAGTTCTAGTTACTGTGCTTTAATGCCATGTTAATCAGTCTTCCCATGATAACTGATAAACAAGTTCTAGTTACTGTGCTTTAATGTCATGTTCATCAGTCTTCCCATGATAATGGATAAACAAGTTCTAGTTACTGTGCTTTAATGTCATGTTCATCAGTCTTCCCATGATTGTTCATCAGTCTTCCCATGATACCTGATAAACAAGTTCTAGTTACTGTGCTTTAATGTCATGTTCATCAGTCTTCCCATGATAACTGATAAACAAGTTCTAGTTACTGTGCTTTAATGCCATGTTCATCAGTCTTCCCATGATAACTGATAAACAAGTTCTAGTTACTGTGCTTTAATGCCATGTTCATCAGTCTTCCCATGATACCTGATAAACAAGTTCTAGTTACTGTGCTTTAATGTCATGTTCATCAGTCTTCCCATGATAACTGATAAACAAGTTCTAGTTACTGTGCTTTAATGTCATGTTCATCAGTCTTCCCATGATAACTGATAAACAAGTTCTAGTTACTGTGCTTTAATGTCATGTTCATCAGTCTTCCCATGATTGTTCATCAGTCTTCCCATGATACCTGATAAACAAGTTCTAGTTACTGTGCTTTAATGTCATGTTCATCAGTCTTCCCATGATAACTGATAAACAAGTTCTAGTTACTGTGCTTTAATGCCATGTTCATCAGTCTTCCCATGATTGTTCATCAGTCTTCCCATGATAACTGATAAACAAGTTCTAGTTACTGTGCTTTAATGCCATGTTCATCAGTCTTCCCATGATACCTGATAAACAAGTTCTAGTTACTGTGCTTTAATGCCATGTTAATCAGTCTTCCCATGATAACTGATAAACAAGTTCTAGTTACTGTGCTTTAATGTCATGTTCATCAGTCTTCCCATGATTGTTCATCAGTCTTCCCATGATAACTGATAAACAAGTTCTAGTTACTGTGCTTTAATGCCATGTTCATCAGTCTTCCCATGATACCTGATAAACAAGTTCTAGTTACTGTGCTTTAATGTCATGTTCATCAGTCTTCCCATGATAACTGATAAACAAGTTCTAGTTACTGTGCTTTAATGTCATGTTCATCAGTCTTCCCATGATAACTGATAAACAAGTTCTAGTTACTGTGCTTTAATGTCATGTTCATCAGTCTTCCCATGATAACTGATAAACAAGTTCTAGTTACTGTGCTTTAATGCCATGTTCATCAGTCTTCCCATGATTGTTCATCAGTCTTCCCATGATTGTTCATCAGTCTTCCCATGATAACTGATAAACAAGTTCTAGTTACTGTGCTTTAATGCCATGTTCATCAGTCTTCCCATGATAATGGATAAACAAGTTCTAGTTACTGTGCTTTAATGTCATGTTCATCAGTCTTCCCATGATTGTTCATCAGTCTTCCCATGATACCTGATAAACAAGTTCTAGTTACTGTGCTTTAATGTCATGTTCATCAGTCTTCCCATGATAACTGATAAACAAGTTCTAGTTACTGTGCTTTAATGCCATGTTCATCAGTCTTCCCATGATTGTTCATCAGTCTTCCCATGATAACTGATAAACAAGTTCTAGTTACTGTGCTTTAATGCCATGTTCATCAGTCTTCCCATGATACCTGATAAACAAGTTCTAGTTACTGTGCTTTAATGTCATGTTCATCAGTCTTCCCATGATAACTGATAAACAAGTTCTAGTTACTGTGCTTTAATGTCATGTTCATCAGTCTTCCCATGATAACTGATAAACAAGTTCTAGTTACTGTGCTTTAATGTCATGTTCATCAGTCTTCCCATGATAACGGATAAACAAGTTCTAGTTACTGTGCTTTAATGTCATGTTCATCAGTCTTCCCATGATTGTTCATCAGTCTTCCCATGATACCTGATAAACAAGTTCTAGTTACTGTGCTTTAATGTCATGTTCATCAGTCTTCCCATGATAACTGATAAACAAGTTCTAGTTACTGTGCTTTAATGCCATGTTCATCAGTCTTCCCATGATTGTTCATCAGTCTTCCCATGATAACTGATAAACAAGTTCTAGTTACTGTGCTTTAATGCCATGTTCATCAGTCTTCCCATGATACCTGATAAACAAGTTCTAGTTACTGTGCTTTAATGCCATGTTAATCAGTCTTCCCATGATAACTGATAAACAAGTTCTAGTTACTGTGCTTTAATGTCATGTTCATCAGTCTTCCCATGATTGTTCATCAGTCTTCCCATGATAACTGATAAACAAGTTCTAGTTACTGTGCTTTAATGCCATGTTCATCAGTCTTCCCATGATACCTGATAAACAAGTTCTAGTTACTGTGCTTTAATGTCATGTTCATCAGTCTTCCCATGATAACTGATAAACAAGTTCTAGTTACTGTGCTTTAATGTCATGTTCATCAGTCTTCCCATGATAACTGATAAACAAGTTCTAGTTACTGTGCTTTAATGTCATGTTCATCAGTCTTCCCATGATAACTGATAAACAAGTTCTAGTTACTGTGCTTTAATGCCATGTTAATCAGTCTTCCCATGATAACTGATAAACAAGTTCTAGTTACTGTGCTTTAATGTCATGTTCATCAGTCTTCCCATGATAACGGATAAACAAGTTCTAGTTACTGTGCTTTAATGTCATGTTCATCAGTCTTCCCATGATTGTTCATCAGTCTTCCCATGATACCTGATAAACAAGTTCTAGTTACTGTGCTTTAATGTCATGTTCATCAGTCTTCCCATGATAACTGATAAACAAGTTCTAGTTACTGTGCTTTAATGCCATGTTCATCAGTCTTCCCATGATTGTTCATCAGTCTTCCCATGATAACTGATAAACAAGTTCTAGTTACTGTGCTTTAATGCCATGTTCATCAGTCTTCCCATGATATCTGATAAACAAGTTCTAGTTACTGTGCTTTAATGCCATGTTAATCAGTCTTCCCATGATAACTGATAAACAAGTTCTAGTTACTGTGCTTTAATGTCATGTTCATCAGTCTTCCCATGATTGTTCATCAGTCTTCCCATGATAACTGATAAACAAGTTCTAGTTACTGTGCTTTAATGCCATGTTCATCAGTCTTCCCATGATACCTGATAAACAAGTTCTAGTTACTGTGCTTTAATGTCATGTTCATCAGTCTTCCCATGATAACTGATAAACAAGTTCTAGTTACTGTGCTTTAATGTCATGTTCATCAGTCTTCCCATGATAACTGATAAACAAGTTCTAGTTACTGTGCTTTAATGTCATGTTCATCAGTCTTCCCATGATAACTGATAAACAAGTTCTAGTTACTGTGCTTTAATGCCATGTTAATCAGTCTTCCCATGATAACTGATAAACAAGTTCTAGTTACTGTGCTTTAATGTCATGTTCATCAGTCTTCCCATGATTGTTCATCAGTCTTCCCATGATACCTGATAAACAAGTTCTAGTTACTGTGCTTTAATGTCATGTTCATCAGTCTTCCCATGATAACTGATAAACAAGTTCTAGTTACTGTGCTTTAATGCCATGTTCATCAGTCTTCCCATGATTGTTCATCAGTCTTCCCATGATAACTGATAAACAAGTTCTAGTTACTGTGCTTTAATGCCATGTTCATCAGTCTTCCCATGATACCTGATAAACAAGTTCTAGTTACTGTGCTTTAATGCCATGTTAATCAGTCTTCCCATGATAACTGATAAACAAGTTCTAGTTACTGTGCTTTAATGTCATGTTCATCAGTCTTCCCATGATTGTTCATCAGTCTTCCCATGATAACTGATAAACAAGTTCTAGTTACTGTGCTTTAATGCCATGTTCATCAGTCTTCCCATGATACCTGATAAACAAGTTCTAGTTACTGTGCTTTAATGTCATGTTCATCAGTCTTCCCATGATAACTGATAAACAAGTTCTAGTTACTGTGCTTTAATGCCATGTTAATCAGTCTTCCCATGATAACTGATAAACAAGTTCTAGTTACTGTGCTTTAATGTCATGTTCATCAGTCTTCCCATGATAACGGATAAACAAGTTCTAGTTACTGTGCTTTAATGTCATGTTCATCAGTCTTCCCATGATTGTTCATCAGTCTTCCCATGATACCTGATAAACAAGTTCTAGTTACTGTGCTTTAATGTCATGTTCATCAGTCTTCCCATGATAACGGATAAACAAGTTCTAGTTACTGTGCTTTAATGTCATGTTCATCAGTCTTCCCATGATTGTTCATCAGTCTTCCCATGATACCTGATAAACAAGTTCTAGTTACTGTGCTTTAATGTCATGTTCATCAGTCTTCCCATGATAACGGATAAACAAGTTCTAGTTACTGTGCTTTAATGCCATGTTCATCAGTCTTCCATGATAACTGATAAACAAGTTCTAGTTACTGCTGTTGGATGGTGGGGGTTGGTGGTTATGGTGGTTATGGTGTTAAACACCACTTTCAACAATATTTCAGCTATATTGTGGTGGTGAGTTTTATTCAATATTGGTGGAGAAAACCGGAGTACCCAGAGAACACCACCGACCTGTCGCAAGTCACTGACAAACTTTATCACATAATGTTGTATCGAGTACACCTCGGCATGAGCGGGATTTGAACGCACAAACATTTGTGGTGATAGGCACTGATTGCATACGATCACGACCACGTTGGCCCCTGTTGAATGGTTGTATGTATTTAATAAACGTGTAATAACAAAAGCTTGGTTTGTCTGTGTCCGCTAGTAAAAAATATATAAAACATACTGAAATCAACAATCCAGTAGCCAGGAATCCGAAGATAAAATTTTCCATAATTGTCAGTGGTATCTATGATGAAGGTTATGTTGGTCCTGTCAAAGAGTTCATCAATAAGACAAGTGTTGCTGAGATTGACAGTGATGTTAAACACACTTCCGTGAGGAGGTGTTCCAAGATCTATAACAGCTACTTCAACCGTTATTTCAGAACTACCGTTATAAACTTGCTCTCTGATGGCCAGGGCTTCACTGTAATCTATTGGTGGGCTGCAAGTATAGATAAATCATAGATACCTGTATGTCAGTAAGAATTATTGGATACAGGGTTGAATGCTTCATAAAATTTAAATGTTTTGAAAATATATGTGAAATAAGTAGACTCACAATTAAACAAGGGGTCATAAAATGTCAAAGTAAGAAACATACATACAAATACAATAATTTTTCACCATGAAAATAAGTCCTTAAAAAATAAAAATTGTTGAAAACCTCTACTGGATTGAACAAACTTTAATTATATTTAAGTGTCAATTAAAACTTAATTGACACTTCAAATTACTCGAAATGTACATGCAGTTAATCTACATTTAAGGTTTAATTGGGACATACATTTAATTGACACTTGTGCAATCAAGTACTTATTTTGAAATTTTAGATGTCAACCTGCTATTTATAGTTGTGTTCAAGATACAAGGAAATAAGCCTGATTATTGACAGTATTAACAATGCCAGTAGTGCTACCATCAGTCATGGGTCAAGGCTTATGAGTGGACAAGCCATTGGTCAAGGTTTAGAAGAGGACAAGCCATGGGTCAAGGTTTAGGAGTAGACAAGCCATGGGTCAAGGTTTAGGAGTGGACAAACCATGGGTCAAGCTTTAGGAGTGGATAAGCCATGGGTCAAGCTTTAGGAGTGGATAAGCCATGGGTTAAGCTTTAGGAGTGGATAAGCCATGGGCCAAGCTTTAGGAGTGGATAAGCCATGGGTCAAGCTTTAGGAGTGGATAAGCCATGGGTCAAGCTTTAGGAGTGGGTCAAGGTGAAAAAGTCAGTAATATGATTTACTTACTTTTCTAGAAGGACTGGGGACACATGGAATTGAAACTGTTTATTGATGCCACTATCCACATCTGAAGCACTAACAACAAACAGTGGATCAAGCTGGAGAAGTGGACGATCTGTTGTAAAGTGTTGGTCATCTGTTATGTTCATTACTGGACAGTTGTCATTAACATCAGTTATATCTATCTATAAAGCAAACATATGAAAATATTCCTTTAGGCTCAGGCAAGGTGTACATGATACCACATTACGTGATAAAACTTGTCAATAACTTGCGACAGGTCAATGGTTTTCTCCGATTTCCTCCACCAATAAAACTGACCGTCACGATATAACTGAAATATTGTTGAAAGTGGTGTTAAACACCATAACCCTAACCCAACTGGATCAATTTTTTGTCCAGATAAACTTAGTAGATTCTCTGTCATACTTTAACCAAACTCACTGGAAAGATTTCATCTTATTCATTGGTTAATCTAAAGAACACCTGGACATAAAGTAAAATAGAGTATAAACACTGTTTTAAAAAGACTATTGAAAAAATTCAGAGGTTTGCAAAATCCTGTATTACTCAACTGATTTATATAGGCAATGAATAGAATAATTTGCAACACCTTGTTAAGTGTTAGATCCATCTATGTTTAATCTTGACAATGGCAATTCTAGTTTATGTTTTGCAGTTACCTTGACAACCACCAACGACCCAGTTTTTGATGCAGGAGTACCTACCACTTTAAATACAAGGTAATTAACTAGTTAACATTTTGCTGTTACCTTGACAACCAATGACCCAGTTTTTGATGCAGGAGTATCTATCACTTTAAATTCAAGGCAATAAGATTACTGTTACCTTGACAACCAATGACCCAGTTTTTGATGCAGGAGTATCTATCACTTTAAATACAAGGTAATAAGATTACTGTTACCTTGACAACCAATGACCCAGTTTTTGATGCAGGAGTATCTACCACTTTAAATATAAGGTAATAAGAATACTGTTACCTTGACAACCAATGACCCAGTTTTTGAGGCAGTAGTATCTATCACTTTAAATACAAGATAATAAGATTGTGCCACTTCGTAGTTTAGTTCTGTAGCCAGTGTCAGTAGAACTTGAGATGTGGCTATTGTGAAGTCTTCTGATGCAGAGTTTACAGGATCTGGAGTCTGTGTTGTACTGGTGCAATCTGAATAAGTAAAAAAAAATTCTAAGATGGCATCAGAGGTGCACAAACCAAATTGCTACTGTATTTTAATAAAAAGTCTGGGGTTTTGCTTGGAAAATATAAACTTTGTGGGAAATGAAATGTGGCATATATTGTACCAGGAAATGAAATCTGACCTGTAACATGTCCATTCATAGATTTTTGAACTTTGACCTATTGACATTGGATTTTTAAGAAACTTATAAAGGGCAGTGTCTGCAATGTCCATTATTTTCTGCCATGAACAGATAGTGTAAACATCGTAAAGAAAAAAGAAAAGCTATATGATGTAAATTGGTTGAAAATTTTGCTATTATCATTTTTTTATGGATATAAATATTGATAGGGCAATTTGAAGATTTTGTGTAATAAAATAGAAAAATGTATGATCTACGACCCCTAAGAATATCCTGTTAGTAAGCCATTGGCTTGTGCCCTATATTGTTTTATTAAATCTTGATAACATTTCTTTTCTGTTCCCTTTTCTAGCATAATCTGTTAAATTTTGTGTGCGGCCATTCATCAGATCACCATTTATAAAAACTATACGTCTGCACAATTCAAGGCTCACAAATCAAATGAATATGTACAAAATATTGTCATGATGACAGAACAATTTTCTGGTGATGTTTTCATGAAATAAATCTCACAAAGGTTGATTTTATACAAATACTGTACATATGGTGTTTGGTTTTAATATATTTCCAGTTAAAATACTTAAGGCTGAAAAAAACAAAAAACAAATCCAAAACATTATACATATAGCTTAATGTCTGGAAACCAATTGTTAACATTAATCTACTGTAAATCTATACCAGTGACATTTAGCGGTTAGGGGGATAGGGACCAGTGACATTTAGGGGTTAGGGGGATAGGGTTATGGTGTTAAAGCCCTTTTCAGCAATATTTCAGCTATATCATAGTGGTCAGTTTTATTGGTAGAGGAAACGGGAGTACCCGGAAAAAACCACTGACCTGTCACAAGTCACTGACAAAACTTTATCACATAATGTTGTATCGAGTACATCTCACCATGAACGGGGTTCGAACTCACAACTTTAAACGTGATAGGCACTGATTTCACAGGTAGTTCTAAATCTAACTACCATATGATCATGATCATGACCACGATGGCCCCCAGGCATAGAAGGAACTGATGTTGATGCTTACCAATATACTGTAAATCTGTACCAGTAACATTTATATAATTGTATGTAGGAGGAGTCACTGTTGTAGCTGCATTTAGATTGGTCTCAGTATAATCCTTGAAAGTAATATGACGAGCTTCATTTCCTGTAACCAGAAAAAAATAAAATAAAAATAAATAAATTATAGTAACAGAAAACTAATTAAAAAAAGAAAAGAAAAAAAGTTCAAGTAGTCTTCTGGTGTGAAACCTATAATTAATTTTTTTAACATTTTCTACTAAATTTGTGTTTTTTCGTGCGTGCCTGGCTATTTTATCTTAAGTTTAACCTTTCAAAGACCATATATTTTCTGAAATGTACACGATTCCTCTACGTTATGTGAAAATATCAGGGGATGTTTAAAGTCTTGCAGTGAAATGCCAGGCTATGGAAAACACCTACTCTAAAAATAGCTCAGTCATATGTTCTAAGCTCTGATTGGTGAATTATTGGTTTGACACCTTCTGACTACAAAGTCTCACAAACAATCAGATAAAAAAATATCTTTTGAACATTCATGGTTACCATGGGAATGTTGGCCATTTTGAAAATTGTCAATTTAGAATGCACATCTGCACATCCCAAAAATCATTCCTGTGAAGTTTCATTACAATTATAATTTCAATTGTATTTAATAATGTAAAACTGTAATTGTAAACATTTCCAGTGAGTAAGTGAGTAAAACTTATTATAAATTTCAGGAGGAGGCATTGTTAAATTGCCTCCTCCTGAAATTTCTATTCTTACCTTTATAAAGTTTGATGCCATACGGTGGTCCACTAGTAAACACATCCCACAATGAGAATTGACCAATCAAACCATTGATATTCAGACCTTCAGACACAGTATATTTATAATGCATAGGTTCAGTGTCATTAACATGGTTCGTGAGATAAATATTATCTAGATGTAGAAGTAGTTCAGATGAACATCCAGATCGTTCTACGTGGAATATTTCAAATAAGTAGGACTCTCCAGACTAAAATTAGAAAAAAAAATAAAATTGTCAAATCAACATATAATATGAACATTTTAAAATGGAACATTACCAACTTTTTCCATTTTTGTATGAAACTTTGACTTCTAAAATTTAAAATTTCATGGTATCCAACAAGAATTTTAAAAAATCTTTCTTTTATAATGTTTTCAAGATTGCTATGGCAATTACTATATTTTATTTGTATCAGGAGGAAAATTGTTCTAATTGAGCAATTCTAAACACATAATACAAATATTATTATTTTTCATATCAGCAATTTAACTTATGCATACATGCATAGTTTCTGTTTAAAAAAAAAAAAAAAAAAGGATAATTAATATAAAAACCAACTCATACCTCTAAATCCAAACTAACAGAAGTGTTCAAGGGAGTTAACCCTGTACATACACCACCAACAATTTGTCCTTCTTTCACTGTTAAATTGCCTCCCCCTGGAAATAAAGATACAAGTTTATATAAAAAAAAAATAAAAAAAAAACCCCAGTAGACAGGGAATTTAACTCTGTACATATACCAATAACAAGTGTTCCTGTTATATTGCATCCTAGAAATAAGGACAATAGTTTGCTACAAGGTGATCATGGGAGGTTATCTATACATATACCCTAAACAAATCTTCTATAACATCTGCCTTAGAAATGAAGCAAGATACCACTTCAAAAAAATATAGAGCCCCATCGGTGGTGTAATGGTAATCATGCTCACCGTGCAGTAGATCGTGGGTTCCAGTCCTATTCGGGGGTTCGAGTCCTATTCGGTTCAAACCAAAGACTATAAAATTTGTATTTGTTGATTCTCTGTTAAGGATGCAGCTTTACAGAGCAAGAGTAAAAACTGGTTGGCTCGGAATCAGAAGAATGTGCCCGAGTGGAGCGATATGTCTATCCACAGACTGTTGTTTCAATGAGCTAGCACTATATAAATCCAACTAAGCGTGTTAGTCTAATACAAATCGGATATCATCATCATTATCTTCTCACTGAATGTACCTCATGATATAGCTGGAAAATTGCTCATTTGACATTAAGTGAATGAGTGATTATCGTTTAAACTCCAAAATGAGCAATTTTGGCATTAAACAACAATCACTCACTCACTCACTCAAAAATATAGCTCAATATGTTGGTCTATTACAAAGCAGACATCATAATAAACTCATAAAAAAGTAACTTGTTCTTGATATGACATCTTAAAAATCACAAACTGGAAATACAAAATTGCTAAAAGGTTAGGATTATGCCGTTTAATGCCATTGTCAACAATATTTTAGTTATATCGTGGCGGTAAGTTTTATTGGTAGAGGAAACCAGAGTACCCGGAGAAAACCACTGACCTGCCATAAGTCACTGATAAACTTTATCACATAATGTTGTATCGAGTACACCTCGCCATGAGCGGGATTCGAACTCACAACTTTAGTGATGATAGGCACTGATTGCATAGGTAGTTGTAAATCCAACTACCATATGATCAAGACCACAATGGTTCCTGTAATGTTAATGGCTAATGGCTGACACAACCCTATTAATATATCTGTAACGCTATATGGATGAATTATTTTCTTCTTTATTTTTCTATGTTGTTATTTACACACAAAATAGCTCTATAATAATACCTGTGTTGGCAGCAGGAGACAAATCTATTGTTTGACAAACTACATCTGTAGCTGAACGATCAGCAATGATTTCTATAACCAAGACTTTGTTGATAAATACCCATAATTCCTCTCCTCCTCCAACCGTAATTTTTTCATTTCCTGAAAACTTCAGCCCTGTTCTAATAGCTGATGTGAAACTATAAAATACAGAAATGTAGCATTTCAATAGTATAAATACTCAATGAAATATTTTACAAAGAGACTCATATGAACCTCTATCACTCTGTTTCTCATCCAGTGATCATTTATGTAGTTTTGGTTCAATCAGGTTTATGGTTTCTGAGATTATACAACACATTCCCATTGAACAAATTTCTAAAAAAAAAGTCCTATTTGCATAGGATGATATAAGGAATATTCCACATAAGTGTGCATTCAAATGGTCTTGTGGGCTTCAGAGAAAATAAAATTTCCTTAGGGTTCTATATGCTATGAGGTGGTGGCCATCTTAGATTTCCAATTCAACATAAATGTTTTTTGTTTGTTTGTTTATTTGATGGTGTTTAATCCCACTTTCAACAATATTTCAGTAATATCGTGGCGGTCAGTTTTATTGGTGGAGGAAACCGGAGGACCCGGAGAAAACCACCGACCTGTGGCAAGTCACTGACAAACTTTATCACATAATGCTGTACACCTCGCCCTGAGTGAGATTCGAACTCACAACATCAGTGGTGATAGGCACTGATTGCATAGGTAGTTAATAACAATGTCCATAACAGGAACTGCTATCACAAAAACCATCCAGCCTAGATAATTGAAGCCCACCTGCTTCCCATAAAGAAGTTTGTTCGTAAACCGCAAAACATTTCAAAATTTTGCAGGCTCTTTGCTGATTGGTTGGTTGAAAATATGGCCTCATAAGAGATATCTTTAAATATTAGTACATCACAAAAAAAATAAATGTAAAAGATTCTACAAATATGTTTGATTAGATTGTGCATGTGACAATTTCAGAACTAGACATGAATTGAAATCATACCTTTAGTGGCGACAGGCAGATAGAATAAGTAAATATAAATCATTCTACAACCAATCATGGCCACAATGACCACATACTTACAAGAAATTATGAAGGACCCCATCACAATCAGTTTGACCTTCAGCTCCATACCCAGTGTCATCAGCTAGGAAGTAGGCACTGCTATAGTAACTACAAATATTAAAACATAATACTTTTGTCAAATGGTTATTCTAAGAAATTTTACATGGATGGGAGTGGAGTACACTTTATAACTGACTGTGTCATTCATATAACTTTAATATGGTTGGTTGGTTTATGGTGTTTAATGCCACTTCCAACAATATTTCAGTTATATCGTGCAGTCAGTTTTATTGGTGGAGGAGCACCCGGGGAAAACCACCGACCTGTCGCAAGTTCACTGACAAATAACTTAGATATGAAATGCTGTGCATTTCTTGAAAGAAAAAAAATCTAATTATTTTCATATTCTCCTGAAACATAAATTACAAGTACATTGTACCTTGTTCATACATGTAAACCTTCCGGCGGGAGCATTTTTCTCCCGATTTTGAAGGTCCCTTCCGTCAACTTTCAAAATCTTTCGCCCGTGAAAAAAATCAAGTACAATAAAATCTTGACCTACATTTTGCGATCAATATTTCTGGAAATTCCCCATTTGGAACTCCCGCACTGACGAAAAACGCTGAGAGATACGAATGGTAAAGGTGAATGTCATATTTAATGATATCCGGTTATTGATCTGTTTGACACCGTTACAGGTAAATTGGGTCATGGTGATTAATTAAGGTGTTGATGATTATACAACAATTATCCACTGATTGACAGTTAATTGGGGTTAAAGAAGTGGGTTTATGGCACACGCTTAGATGATTAGAAGTGTGATAGTGGCAATTAAAAATAGTTATAAACCGTTGTGCAACCTTTGATGCTGAGGAAAACTTCTTATTTCGATCAAACGTGCAATGAATTCATCTTGGATTGAGTTGTTATAGCTTGTTTGGGACCAAAGCCGATCAGAGTATTATTTAAGGACTAAGTTCCAGGATGGAATTGATAAACCACAAAAATCTCGAAACATATGCTATCACCCAACGCACCAGCAGCAAAGTGACTTTTTAATTTTAGTGCTCTATGACTTTATTGTTCAGAACATTCTGTCTTCATTGTTATTGCTTTGTTTTAACCTTATGATTATGAATGATTTGGAATAAATTATAAATAGAGTTTTTATCCTTCATTCATCATATGAAACACTACTAATAAGACAGAAATGTAAACAATATATATTGAAATGGGATGCAGTTGGTTCAATACTGAAACAAACAAAAGGAAAACATCAATAAACAATAAAAACACCATCAAATACGTCGATAAAAAATCTCGTTATGAGACCAAATCTCTAGCCAAAAATTTGCAAATCTCCAGTTGTAGCATAGCAACTCTATCACATGTATGCTTGTTCTTTTCAATTATATATTTTCTGGGAAATCTTTCATCAATGATACCATTGCACAGATTCTGTAACCATGGAAACAAACAAAAATATTACCATACCTATGTAAGGCAGCACTAAATTATCAACTTCTGGAACCAAGATCTAAACAAAGTCAATGTGACCTAATTTGTGTCAGCCAGTAAAGCATTATCAAAGACGTAAATATATTTAATGGATACCGTAGTCACACTCTTATAAGGCCTCTCCCACCAAAGGCCACCTCTCTGATCAGGCCAGATTTCAGATGCACCGAGATAGTAATGAACAACTAAATTGTCCCCATCAAGAGAAGCCACCATTCTAATACGTCCACTTTTTCATTTCAGAAGATGTGGCGTTATAAAAGGGTGGGGAGGCTATTGTTTACAATTTTTCATACTTAGCAAAGAATCAAACCAGGATGAGTTAGGGGGACAATTTTAATGTGGTATTGCCTCATATTTGTAACACACTGTTTGGTTGTTCATTTTATCTGTATTGATGTCTGCTTCCCTCTCATTTTCACCTTTATTTGTTACATTATCATTACATTTTGGCCTTCACCTTGTGTAAAAGCACAAAATACAATTTTACCTGTAGACATCGGATCCAGAAGAGTTATCTATCTTGAGTGTTATCTCTCTATCTAACACAATGTTAGAAGTTGTATCTCTGAACCAGTCAGAGAAGGTATCAGTAGTGGGATCAGTAGAAATTGCTGGCCAGGAACCAGTAGGACTGGTTATATGGTCAGGACGGGATGGTGTTTGTGAACTTTCGCTTCCAAAATCAGCGTTACTGATTGTGAAATCGTAAACTGTTACACTCAAAGCATTTGACACTGAAATTCAAATCATATATATAAACAATTAAAATTTTTAAACAATTTGTTTTCAATCTAGCATTTTAATTTCAGCATTTGCAAAGATAAATTTATTTTGCATATTTGGCCCAAAAAAAAGAAGAAAATGTTTCAATAAAACCTGTAGCACAAGTTAGGGGTTAGGGTTATGGTGTTTAATGCCATTTTCAACAATATATCAGACAGTCAACTTTATTCGTGGAAGAAACCATGGATTAGTCAGAGAAAAACACCATGCAACCACCCAGTCACTGACAAACTTTGCCATAGGAAGTTGCATTGAGCAAACCTTGCCATGAGTGGGATTCAAATTCACAACTTTAGTGGTAATAGGCACTGATTGCACAGGTAATTGTAAATCCAACTACCATATGATCACAACCACCATGGCGCCTCACAAGTTTATGGTGATAGGCACTAATTGGATGTAAATATAATTCCCACACACCAAGACTTCCCTGTAACATTTGTTAAACAATGAACTCATTATATTGTAAATACTGTGAAGAAACCTAAATTGAAAGAAGACATCCAAAAAGATAATCTGGGCAAAAGTTCCCAGTAGCTTCAGTGCAAAAATGATGTTCTCATATTGTTATTGTTGGTGATCTGTGATTTGCATTTAGAAATGCTTGTACAATGAAACCTACCCAAATCGACTTTCCTTGGAACAAAATATTGTGTTTGGAATAGACAGGTGTTAGCTTTATGTAGGTAAAATTAACGAAGATTTCTTACATTGGGAATTTATTTTAAATTCTAGTTTTTACAGGTCCCCTGTTTATTCAGGGTTTATAGCAGTGCATTTTTAAAATGATAAATAAAAACAATGCTATACCTGTAACATTAGATGTAGCTTGTACTATATAAACGTGCACTGGTATACTCTTTGCAGAGAGATAATCATCAACTTCCAGTTGTATAAAACAGTCATAAGAATTAAGGGGAAGTAACCCATCTGTATCACTAAATGAAACAGAGGCTTTGTGAGATGTTGAAGGTATAGTGGTAATTGTAACTGTTTCTGTTTTTGTCAGTGTGGTTGTTGTTGTACTAGTACAGGTAACAATGTACTTCCTGAAGAAGAAAAAAATGTTTCATTTTACAAATGAATAATACAATCTAGATAAATGGTCATAGCAGATTATTTTCTGGAAAAGAGACAAATCAAAATTCTGCATCCAGTATCTTTTTGAAGATGCAAATATAAATGTCTTTTGCAGAATGCTTTGGAGAGACATCTTGCCCTACCATCATCTAAAAGCTTTCAAAATTATTCAAAATATTGCTATGGGGAGAGGTTTACTCTATAACTAAAGTTTTTCATCTTGCTCGAGATATTGTTGTGGAAATAGATCTTGTCCGACTACAAATAAAGTCTTTCATCTTGTTTGAGACATTACCTACAACAGAAGTTTTTCATTGTTTAAGATTTTGAATGGTATTAAATCGTAGTAACTATTTTGGTACATGTATATGCAAGCATACTGTTGACTTGTCATTTTCCTTGACATTTTTAAAATGTTTTAACAAATATAGTATTAAACTGTGGACTTTCTTTATTGTTGAATTACATGTACATGTGGGTATAAACATAAATGTGTGAAGTGGTAGGTTTTCTGATCAATTTGCACACATAAATTGTGGTTAGTTTTATTCCAGCAATCTGAATCATGATCCAATTATTATTTCCTGTCCCCATTTATCAAATTATTTTGATTTTAACATTTAAATGTAATTGATAAAACTAGTCAAATTTACAACCCACAAAAATAGCAGGCCATTCGGTACTAAACTGCTACATTAGATATTAGACCGAGATTTTTTTGTATGGATATCTACCAAGTTGTGACCTTAGCACCACTAGAAGCTTCCTGCACCAACGTGTCGTTATTATCAAATACTGTATATAGAACTGCAGGGCGTGTCCATTCTATTTTTAGCTCTGTTGCAGAAACTACAGTGGCTTTGATATTTTCGGCACCTACAATCGAAAATTAATTGTTAACTTTGGATGATAAAAAATGACAAGAAATTCAGATACATGAAGTAAAATGTGGAATAAAAATTCCATCATTCTTTGATGAAATCAGGTCAAGGTTATAATAAGTGAGAGTTTTTTTTAGCATAAATAACAATCTGACTAACATCATATGTTAATTATGCTCTGATCTGGATTTCATTTGCAAATATTAAAGTCTTTCTTTTGTGTTCAATGATTTCAGTTGATATTTTGTTGTTTTATACAATGGAACATGTCTTTTAACCATTAAGACTTACTGCACTGGAAGAAACTGTGATTACTGATGTCTGCATAGTAAGTTAAGAGCGAGCTATTCTGGCCAGATGAATCAAATGATACGTCCACTAATGCTGATGGACTGGCACATACACCACCGGTCACTGTATCTTTGACGTAAAACAAACTGTTTGCTGTGCTACATTCACACCCAAGTGCATTGTTACTTAAAGTGCTAAAAATAGAATAGGGTTAGGGTTATGGTGTTTAACGCCATCTTCAACAATATTTCAGTTATATCGTCGTATCGGTCAGTTTTATTGGTGGAGGAAACCGGAGTACCCAGAGAAAACCACTGACCTGCCAAAAGTCACTGAAAAAACTTTATCATATAATGTTGTATTATCATGTACATCTCACCTGAGAAGTATTCGAACTCATAATGTCTGTGGTGACGACACTGATTGGATAGGTAGTTATAAATCTAACTAGCATACGATCACGACCACAACGGCCCCAAAAATAGAATTGTTAACTAGAGGCTCACCGTGCTATAATGTAGCTGACTATTGGTTGAAAATAAATTTGTCAAATGTTATGGTGATTGGTTTTTTTAATGCCACTTTCAACAATCTTTCAGTTATATCATGGTTGTCAGTTTTACTGGCGGAAGATATCCAGATAACAATCACTGAACTGACGCAAGTTACTGACCAAATATATCACATAACATTATATTGGTTTACTTTGAATATCACATATATCCATGAAATAATAAATATCAAGACATAAAATCGTGACATCATGATTAAATCTACATAGTCAATTATATAGCACAATGAGAAAGAGGACACTCTTGAAAACGATCGGAACAACGCCTGTTTTTGCTCTATTTAATAAAATTTGGGTGTCGTTTTGGACATTTTGACATCACAGGAAAAACACAAAATATTATATGTACATTGGTGCTCAAATAACACAGCTGCAGGATATTCTGATATTGCAATTTATAAACCCATCCCTTATATGGTCAATGAATGCACGAGTTAAGGGACAAAAACTTTTTATCAAGACAACTTACACAGACAGGCTGTTATTTTCAGGAAATCCTCCAAGAGTTTCTATGACATTGTCTGCTAGGGACAAGCCAGTAAGTGATTCCAAGTTTATAGCTGGGAAGTATGATAACTGATTCTGACCCAGATCCATGCTCGTCAGGCTAGACAAACCATTAAATGATCCTTCATCTATGTGCTGAATCTGGTTATTATTTAAATATCTAAGAAAAAAAATAAATTCATATGTAGGTTGGTTTGTTTTATGGTGTTTATTTCAACAATATTTCAGTTATATTGTGGAGGTCAGTTATATTGTGGAGGTCAGTTATATTGTGGAGGTCAGTTATATTGTGGAGGTCAGTTATATTGTGGAGGTCAGTTATATTGTGGAGGTCAGTTATATTGTGGAGGTCAGTTATATTGTGGAGGTCAGTTTTATTGGTGGAGGAAACCGGAGTGCCCAGAGAAAACAACCGCCCTGCCGCAAGTCACTCTCAATCTTTATCACATAATGCTGTATTTAGTGCACCTCGTCATTCAAACTCACAAAATTAGTGGTGATAGGCACTGATTGCATAGGTAGTTGTAAATCCAACTACCATACAATCACGACAATGACGGCCCCCTATATTTCATATGTAAACTGTAAATAGTAGTATTTTAGTCAATTATAATTTGTTTTCATTTGGCCCCAGAAACCTAACCAATGACAAAAATAACTTATATAACCTTAACATTTAATGTTAGTATCACAGTGACTTCATTTTGTTATGCAACACTCTTTCATGATCTGACAAAAATACCACTCAAACACACTCTATAAGGCTAGTACAAAGCACAATAAAGGGCTATGCAGAGAGCAGCATGATATGACTGCAGCATGTCCACAAGAGAAAGTTGAACAAATGTATATTAAAAGCAAGCATGGACACAATAAATTGCAGGACACAATAATATGTTGGACACAATAATATGCTGGACACAATAATATGCTGGACACAATAATATGCTGGACACAATAATATGCTGGACACAATAATATGTTGGACACAATAATATGCTGGACACAATAATATGCTGGACACAATAATATGCTGGACACAATAATATGTTGGACACAATAATATGCTGGACACAATAATATGCTGGACACAATAATATGCTGGACACAATAATATGCTGGACACAATAATATGCTGGACACAATAATATGCTGGACACAATAATATGCTGGACACAATAATATGCTGGACACAATAATATGCTGGACACAATAATATGCTGGACACAATAATATGCTGGACACAATAATATGCTGGATACAATAATGTGCTGGACACAATAATATGCTGGACACAATAATATGCTGGACACAATAATATGCTGGACACAATAATATGCTGGACACAATAATATGCTGGACACAATAATATGCTGGACACAATAATATGCTGGACACAATAATATGCTGGACACAATAATATGCTGGACACAATAATATGCTGGACACAATAATATGCTGGACACAATAATATGCTGGACACAATAATGTGCTGGACACAATAATGTGCTGGACACAATAATATGCTGGACACAATAATATGCTGGACACAATAATATGCTGGACACAATAATATGCTGGACACAATAATATGCTGGACACAATAATATGCTGGACACAATAATATGCTGGACACAATAATATGCTGGACACAATAATATGCTGGATACAATAATGTGCTGGACACAATAATATGCTGGACACAATAATATGCTGGACACAATAATATGCTGGACACAATAATATGCTGGACACAATAATATGCTGGACACAATAATATGCTGGACACAATAATATGCTGGACACAATAATATGCTGGATACAATAATGTGCTGGACACAATAATATGCTGGACACAATAATATGCTGGACACAATAATGTGCTGGACACAATAATATGCTGGACACAATAATATGCTGGACACAATAATATGCTGGACACAATAATATGCTGGATACAATAATGTGCTGGACACAATAATATGCTGGACACAATAATATGCTGGACACAATAATATGCTGGATACAATAATGTGCTGGACACAATAATATGCTGGACACAATAATATGCTGGACACAATAATATGCTGGACACAATAATATGCTGGACACAATAATATGCTGGACACAATAATATGCTGGACACAATAATATGCTGGACACAATAATATGCTGGACACAATAATATGCTGGACACAATAATATGCTGGATACAATAATGTGCTGGACACAATAATATGCTGGATACAATAATGTGCTGGACACAATAATATGCTGGACACAATAATATGCTGGACACAATAATGTGCTGGACACAATAATATGCTGGACACAATAATATGCTGGACACAATAATATGCTGGACACAATAATATGCTGGATACAATAATGTGCTGGACACAATAATATGCTGGACACAATAATATGCTGGACACAATAATATGCTGGATACAATAATGTGCTGGACACAATAATATGCTGGACACAATAATATGCTGGACACAATAATATGCTGGACACAATAATATGCTGGACACAATAATATGCTGGACACAATAATATGCTGGACACAATAATATGCTGGACACAATAATATGCTGGACACAATAATATGCTGGACACAATAATATGCTGGACACAATAATATGCTGGACACAATAATATGCTGGACACAATAATGTGCTGGACACAATAATATGCTGGACACAATAATATGCTGGACACAATAATATGCTGGACACAATAATATGCTGGACACAATAATATGTTGGACACAATAATATGCTGGACACAATAATATGCTGGACACAATAATATGCTGGACACAATAATATGCTGGACACAATAATATGCTGGACACAATAATATGCTGGACACAATAATATGCTGGACACACTGCATTTTGGACATTTGCTTGGTTTTACTATTCAGAGCATTAAAAAACAAAAGTTAAATATTTAAAATTTGACACTTGTTAGCCCCGTTTGCAGATATCATAAGAGAAAAAGTATATGTCAACAGTCTAGTGGAATCTCTCAGATCGCTATATTAAAGTAAAAAATGCATCAAAATTTGACAAAAATAAAAAATTATAAACGTATGTAAAATTTTTGACTGGGCCCCTTTTAGACCCCTTTTCAAAACAAAATAGCAAAATGTTGTTTATGTTCTGAAAACTGCATTAAAGTTGGATGAAAAATATAAATTTTGCAAATTGACACTTGTTGGCCTCGTTCATTTTACCTTATGTTGGAAACCATAACAGATAGAGAAAATTCATCAACACTTTGCCGGAATCTCTCAGCTAAATATATTCAAAGGAAAAAATAGTAAAATTTGTCGATGATCATTTTGCAAAAAAAAAAAACAACCAAAACATCCCTTAGGGGCTTTTGTTTGGAAAGAAGTAGGGTTATAAAAACCTCCAAATCAATACCAACCTTTATTCAGTGCCAAGGATTATTGCAGTCAAAATTTAGAAGATTTCATCAACAAGAACTTAAGTTATCACACAGAAACCATTCTGTCTACAGACGAACAACAATAGTGTAAAACATAATAATTGTTGCGGTCGCATAGAAAAGTATGGCCCCGAACAACATACTAACCGATCTGATTTTATTAGGGCAATGGACAACATACAATGTTTAAAATCTCTGCCATGGTCTGTAGATTTGTAAAATCTATGTGATTCATTACTTTAATAACTTACATGGTCTCTAGTTTAGTGGCTGAAGAAAACAGACTTGAAGATATCTCTGTCAGTTGGTTTCTGTGCATCGAAAAAACACGAAGTCTACTTTGTCCATCCAGTGAACCCCTTGGGATCACTGTTATAAGGTTATATTCTAAATATCTGAAAATGAAAAATATTTTGGTCGTTTAGTTAGGATACAACACAATAGCTGAATATTACCAGTTCCTTCTTGCCAATTTACATTGTATATATCAAACTAAGCACTGCCATGGTGGCCATCTTGCCTCTCCTATCTGCACAATAAATGTAAATAGTGTAGAGGGTCATCCAAGGACTATTCAAGCCAAATTTCCTTTTGAATTATTCAGTATTTCCAACAAAATAGATTTCAAAAACTTTTTCTTGATGTTGTCTGTGTTATGAAAAGTTTGAAAGGGGTAATCAAAAGCAGTAAATCGAACAGGGACAAAAAATACAATGGCCAAAAGAAAAAGGACAAACAACAATCTACAAAATATTACACAAAAAATGAAAGATCAAGCAACACTAAAAACCAGAGGTGAACTCAGGTGCTCAGGAAGGGTTAGCAGTTCCTGCTCTACATGCAGCGGAAACTTACTTTGATGATCATTCATGGGTTCAATTACATGTTTGTAGTTTCTAAGAATATTTTTTTATTCATTTTCCCGTATTATCTTATGCTACCTACTATTGTGGTGGCCATCTTGGTATGATAAACAGAAATATTATACAACTTACAAATAACACCCACTCCCCATGCAGCATTCACATCAGAAAAAATTCAAACTGAGCGATTTTTGAATAAAAGAGCTCAACTAATTAATTTGTATTCTTGGCTCTGGCAGCCATATTTAATATTGGATTGGCTTTCAAATTTACAAATTCTGATGAGATTTATCAAAGGAACAAAGAATTTGTTCAGACAGCATAATTACAATTATTTACAGGTTCAAGACAAAAATAATATAAGATGAGTTGTTAAAAATATTTTTAATAACTCATCTTATATTATTTTTGTATTTAAAGGGATATTGTCAACTAAAATCGTAATTTTTTCATACCCAAAATTATTGTCATTTTCCATACTGATCTTCATAAAATGAAGATTAACACCGAGTTATGCTGCAAAAGATACGATTTTTTGACAAAAAAGACCCAAAACTATCGTTATCAGAATTATTGTCCTGGATGACAATATTCCAAGGGGCTGAATAGCCCATATTCCAGACCTCGGAAACAGGTAAAACAGGTAAATTCAAATCTATTCATATGGCCTTCTATGTGAACACATCTTGAGCATGCACACTGTTTAGAAACAATAAACAACATGTGGTTCTTGGGCAAAAGAGAAATTGTCAATGCGTGGAAGAAAGCAGACTTTGACGGATTCAGAGAGAAAGATGAATAGAAGTGAAGTATCTTCCAAATGGAACAAATGCAGGATATATGTAGGGGATCAGTTGGACCATTGGAACGAACTCAAGGAAGTGCTACGCGTCCAAACTCGTGCTGAATTTGCAAATATTTTGTTTGATAGGTAAGCCGAACATGTTTTTTCCTTCTTTTCTCAATCGTTTTTCATATTTTATGAAATTATGATGATGCCTATGATCATTTTCGGTAGATATTATTCAATATATGTAATCTTGCACCTGGCAACAGCAAATTATTATCAATAAATAGCATAAAACGTCCGTATTTGCGAGGTAAACAAACACAAATTTTAACATCCATGCTGCAGCATCCGGGCTACTGGCATACAAATAGATAAAAATAGATGGTCAGCTTTTTTATATTGAAAAAACAACGTTTCGTAGCGTATTCACCAATAATTCGGTGTTTGATCTTCATTTTATGAAGGTCAGTACGGAAAACGACAATAATTTTGGGTATGAAAAAATTACGATTGTGGTAGACAATATCCCTTTAATAGGGTTGTCAATTTGATCGTAATCACCTAACCAGTTACTCGGTTAATATTCCGACCGATTAACCGGTTAACCGGTAGTATAAAAGCTTGTTCTGTCATACATGGGTAATAAATCAATAACAAGTACTTGTGTAAGCTTAATAATATAATAACCTAATTCCATGTACATTTGTAAACATGGCACACACAATCGAGACACAAAAATCAATACAAAAATTACGAGTCAATCATTTGTCAATACCGACACCAATAACACACGAAAACATGCAGAACCAGAAATGTGTGCATCACAAAATATGCACGTCTATATAAATTATCAAACGGTATAATGGTAATTCAGTCAAACAACTAATCATGTGAGCAGGAAAATTAAGTCCTTTGAGGTATTTATAGTAACAGTGACCTTGACCTTTGACCTATAATGACCCAAAATAAATAGGGTTCTTCCCCTTCAACAGGGGAATCATGTGGTCAAGTTTGGTAAAGATCCAATATACAGAACTAAAGATATTGTGGAAAAATCTGTGTGGACGCCCACCCACCACACCGTTGCCAACCCTAGTATTTTATATTAAAAAGTAGTTGTTTTTATTTAAAAAAATGCACTGAAAAATTGGAAGAAATGGGAATAAAGAAAGCTGCATTGAAATTGTTTATTATTCTGACTACAAATGGTTTAGGTGTTATGGTGTTTAACACCACTTACAACAATATTTCAGCTATATCGTGGAGGTCAGTTTTATTGGTGGAGGAAATCGGAGTACCAGGAGAAAACCACTGATCTGTCACAAGTCACTGACAAACTTTATCACATAATGTTGTATCGAGTACACCTCATCTGAGCAGGGTTAAAACTCACAACATTAGTGGTGATAGGCACTGATTGTATTGGTAATTGTAAATTCAACTACCATACGATCACGACCCGACTACAAATGGAAATTTAAATGCAAACACCTAGCTGATGTGGTCCTATTTATCTTGCTATTATTGGTCAATCAGGATGACATGAAACAAAATTGTGTTTTACATGATACATAGATATGACTTACATCTCATAAGGTGCAATCTTACTCAATGCAATCGGGTAGATAGTCAATGCATTATTCTGCAGGTACAAGTAATCAATTGCAACATTCTCGAAGACATCAGCTGTGATGTACTTAATTCCATTGTCATTAAGTGACAGATGTCTCACAGTAGAACTACCACCAAAGATTGGAGCATTTAGGCTCGATATAGAATTTCCATACAAATTTCTGAAAATAAAACAAAAAAAACAAACAGAAAAATAAAATATTTGCATCATACATTCAAATGAAATTTTTCACCATTGTACTAGATACTTTCTTTGTGACTACATTTTAATATACTGGATGCCATTTTGTTTTGGTTTTTGATGTACTGTGGTACATTGCAAACAAAAAATCTACATAGAAATTTAATGTAATTTACAAATGCATCTTGTGTATTTAAACCATCCAATATTCAAGAGAGAGTGATTGTTGTTCAACACCAAGAGAACCATTTTTCAGCTAGATCATGGCAGAAATCATTATTTTGATGAGATGATTATGATACCTGCTTTGTTCAAGACACATACGCTGAGTTAGTTTTGCTCACTGATACAACAATTTGCAGGTAGACATGACGTTTCATTAAGACATACTATCCTGATTCCATCCTCTCTTCATGAACCAAATTTTTCCCTTAATAAGTAACTAACTCACAAATTAGTTACATCAAAGTGCTCCCTTAATAAGTAATTAACTCGCAAATAAGTTACATCAAAGTGCTCCCTTAATGAGTAATTAACTCACAAATTAGATACCATATAAGTTTTTTTTTTTGCGGCTGCCAAATTTCGCAATTTTCTTTCAAATTGGTGGAATTTGCTAGCGGTATTTAATTTTCCCGATCCTGAGTTTTAACAAAAATAAAATTTTAGCGGATTGACCATTATATTAGAAAGACATTATCTGAAATGTTTTACCAACAATTCAAAATAGGAAATGTTTTTAAATAATTTGAGTTAGAGCTTTTTGTATGCGATCGGTGGTATTTTAGAATTGTATACATGTTTATTAATAGTAAATTGTGTAAAGGCATTTAATATACATGTATCATTACAATACAATTACAAAAGTTAAACACAGATAAGTGTCATTAACAGACTCCGAAACAAAATGTGATCAATTAATTAACACAAAAAATTGTCAACTTGCAGGTAATCAAAATTTGTTGAATGGAAATGCTAATATTAATTAAAAATAGGTGTGTTTATAGAGTTACCACTATTCAGGATAATTAGTGTTTTAAAGATAAAAGGATAATTAAACAAATTTATCTGTTATTTGTCACCATATGCCTTGTTTTTGGGAATGATTTCCCCTTTGTTAGATATTTAAAAATCGTCATTTCAACAACTTTAAGAATGACAGTGACCATATAATTGCTAAATATTCACTATACAGTCATACTAGGGGAGACAGATCTTGTACAATTATTTAAGAAAATAAAAAAAACTTATGTACTAAAGGGTGGAAATTAATGCGGATTATTTTTTTCGCTGATCGATGACTATCACGAATAAAGCGAAAATTAGGTACCCGCGAAAAAACCCACTTATACGGTACATCAAAGTGTTCCCTTAATGAGTAATTAACTCACAAATAAGCTACTGTACATCAAAGTGTTCCCTTAATGAGTAATTAACTCACAAATTATTTACAGCAAAGTGTTTCCTTAATGAGTAATTAACTCACAAATTAGTTATGACAAAGTGTTCCCTTAATGAGTAATAAACTCACAAATTAGTTACCATCAAAGTGTTACCTAAATGAGTAAATTAACTCACAAAGTATTGACGTTAAAGTTGTTAAGTGCATTTGCACCTATGCTGGTCACTCCACTTTCATGAAGATTAAACGTCTCACACCTCACATTGTTGAAGGCATAAGAAGGGATATTTCCAATTCCAGTATTGCCACCCAAGTCGAGTGAAGCCACATTGATATCACTAAAAGCATATGGCTGGATTTCCTTCAATTTATTATTAGACAATAAAATGCTGTAGGTTGTTGTCACCGTCTGGAAAGCTCCTCCTTCAATTTTATATATTCTGTTGTTTTTTAAATCCCTGTAATGCAAAAAACAAATATTTGATATTTAAGGCAAACAAAAAACACTGTTTTTGCTAACCTTACCAACCCTAATTTCTAGTGCCTATCCTAAAGTTGTTGTTGCCGTTTTTGGACCAGCACTGCCTACCTACCTGCTCTATTTTTTTCTGGAAATTTTTTAGGAAACACAGCCATTTATTCCTTTGTCTTAAGGAGCCGTCATAGCTGAACATATGATTGTTGGATTTACATTTACCTATGCAGTTGGTCCTTACCAACATTAAAGAGGTGAATTCAATTCTTGTCCAAGGTGATATAACCTTGTGTTATAAAGTTTGTCATTGTCTTGCAACGGTACGGTACATGGTTTTCTTATCGTCATCAATAAAACTAACTGACACAATATAACTGAAATATTGTGTAAACATAAATCTTATCCAAAAGAAAAGTGTTCCTCATGGATAATATTTCTGAGGAGAGTTATTCCATGGGGATAAAATACCACTGACTACATGTTTCTTTGGGTAGTATATGTATGCAATATTTTCTATCCTGCAGATACAATTTAGTAAATATTGAATCTCATGAGAAAATATTTTAGTGGGGATAAATAAATTGTTATTGCTATATTCTAATTTCTTAAAAACGTCATGAAATACCCAAAGCTAAAAATTGAAACATGTTAATTAATTTTATGTTACCATTTTGTTAAAGGGGCCATCGTGGTCATGATTGAATGGTAGTTGGATTTACAACTACCTGTGCAATCAGTGCCTATCACCACTTCAAGTTGTGAGTTTGAAGCCCGCTCATGGTGAGGTGTACTCGATACAACATTATGTGATAAAGTTTGTTAGTGACTTGCGGCAGGTCGCCACGAAATAATTGAAATATTGTTGAAAGTGGCGTTAAAATACCATAAACCAATCAACCAACAATTTTGGTAAAAGAGATATTATGTACACACAGCACAGCATAATATGGATTCAGCAAAACCATGCAGAAACCCAGGTAAGAATTAACAATTTTAATTCATTTGCAATTTTACGTATCAATACTTACAAATTCCCTCCAAGAGAAGATATGACTCCGAAATTCTTGAATGTTTCATTTAGAATTGCGGAAATACGATTGTCGTTCATTAGAAAATAATCAGCCTCAAAATCATGGAAATCTCCTCCCATAGGTATATTATATAATCTATTATTAGCAATACTCCTGGAAAACAAAATATCATAATAAAAACACATAGCAGAGTGATTCTTTGTGTTTTAACCAATGTCACTTCTGCATGGTGGCGATTACAAATGTTCCTAACAAGAACAAGCATCTGTTAATTTACTAGTATTTTTTTTAACTTTCTAACTCAAGCAGAACTGACCATCCCCACACCAGAGGGAGTAAATGATGGTCGTTTGCAAGGCTTTCAATATTCTTCAAGTGTACCAGTACTTCTTTAGTTGCAGGCAGTACTTTTTAATAAAATTTGAATAATTTTCATGGATATCTTATACAACACTATTTAAAACCAGGGGGTACCAAAGACCATTTAAGGTGGGTAACATTTCCTGGTACCATCCTTTATTAAAAGGCCTGCCGTTTGACTATAAATGCAGCTCAAGAAATTTAATGAGTCAATCGGTACCAGATAATTTTACATATGGTATTTTAAACCTATGAAAAACTGACCCAATGGTTGAAAATACCCAGGCTTTTCAATAAGGGGTTGTATCAGGTACTTTTATCAACTTAAAATGGTAATATTCTTCTGATTTCAAAGAGTGTTGCATAAGATATTCATGAAAAATGTTCAAATTTTAAGATGAAGTACCACCTGTGAATTGTGAAGTACTGGTACACTTGAAGAATATTGTAAGAGAATATTTTTAGAAATTGACCAACCAGAAACAAGAATTGCCTATGATGTCCATATTTGTTAACGGATCAGGACAAAATAATCAATCTTTATAAGAGGACCTTCTATTGGATGCTTCATACTAGGTCTTTGTTCATTTCATCAAGTGGTTTCAAAGAAGATCCTAATGTGAAAAGTTAATGGACGACAGACAATGGATGCCAAGCGATGGCAAAAGATCACATTGCCTTTGGCAAGCTGAGGCAAAAACATAAATAGGGGGTTCAATATACCTTAGTAAGAGAATTTGATATACTTCTTTAATGTTATTATTTAAACAATAATTCAAATACATGTTAAAGTTGATTTATTTCACATTTAAATGTAGCCATTTTAACCTTTTAGTCATTTTGGCTTTGAATTATATGTACCGGGTAATACTTGACGATGATCCTACATATAGGGTGGAACGTCCGCAAAAGGAGGGAGTGAGTGTTTGTTGCTTAACAACAAATGAGCAATTTTTCATCTATATTATAGAGAGAACAAGTTACATTCGATGAGGTGATAATGATGTCTGCTTTGTACTAGACCAACATGCTTAGATGGATCTTTATATAGTGATAGCTCACAGAAAACAACAGTCTGCTGGTAGACATCTTACTCCACTCGGACACCTTAACCTAATTCCAAACTAACTAGTCTTTGCTTTTGCTCCTTTCAGCTGCATGCTTAGCGGTAAATCAGAGAATACCAATTTCATTGTCTTTGGTTTGATCCGACCAGAGTTTGAACGATGAGTATGATAACTTTACAGCACCAATGTGGTTCTCTGGAAAATTAGGTTTTATTGGTGGAGGAAACCGGAGTACCCGGAGAAAACCACCGACTTATCGCAAGTCACTGTCAAAGTTAATCACATAATGTTGTATCGAGTACACCTCCCCTTAGTGGGATTGGAATCCACAACTTTAGTGGTGATAGGCACTGATTGCATAGGTAGTTGTAAATCTAACTACCATACAATCACGACCACGACATCCCAACTCTGGAAGATTATGATTGTAACTTACATATAATATATACTACTGATATGGTTAAATGCTCCATCTTCAATCCATCCAATTTTATTGTTTTGTAGATATAACTGAGAAGTCAATGGCAAGTTTTCTACATGAACTTTCTTTATCTGTTTAATATTGTTATTGTACAAAATCCTGAAAAAGAACAAAAAAAATCTAATGTCATTTGAGGTTAAAGGTCGTCTACCACATAAATAGTAAATACTGTAATTAGCTTTCTATAGTGTCTTTACTGTTCTATAATTTGCCTCCCACTTTTCCTTGCTAAAATAAATTTCGGGAAAAGGTGATAGTTTGTATGTTTTGATCCATGGAAGCAATGCATAAAATCAAAGATCATCAAAAATTTGACTTTTCAACAGGGTTTGACTATTCTATATTTCCTATATTCATTTATTTACCACTAGAAACCATCATGGTCGTGATTGTATGGTAGTTGGATTTACAATTACCTGCGAAATCAGTGCCTATCACCACTAACATTGTGAGTTCGAACCCCATTCATGGCAAGGTGATCTCGATACAACATAATGTGATAGAGTTTGTCAGTGACTTGCAGCAGGTCAGTGGTTTTCTCCGGTTTCCTCCATCAACAAAACTGACTGATACGATATAACTGAAATATTGTTGAAAGTGGAATTAAACACCATAAACCAAACATTAAACCAACCATTCCATATTTCAAGTTGTACTTGATAAAATTGACAGCATTTATATACTTACAACTGGATTAGAGATGTACAACCACTAAATGCTTGGTCAGGTATATAGTCTATCTCGTTATTGCCCAAATTCAGGCGGTACATTGACGTCAGAGAAGAAAACTGATTCTCATGAATAAATCTAAAATCATTGTTTTGCAGATCTCTGTAAATAAAAATACAGTAAAATTAAAATATCAATTAATGTATTGTTTGTATCTGAATAACATCAAATTATTTCTATTTCTATATAAATTAATTTTAGAGTCACATGTCATTTTATACGTGTTTTGATTGGTTTAAAAAGTTGAGTACATTTTCGTATGTACTGAATCTGAAAATAGACATTGTTCTCAAGGCGTCACATGCCGTTGTCATCAGGCGATTTTCTTTAAATGAGGCACCTTTGGGATTATTTAAATTTATTTCTGATTATTTGCCTTATTTTGAAAAAATAAATATATTTTTCAATATCATAGCAAAAAAAGTTTGAATTAATTTATAAGGATTAGTATAAACATATTTTATTAATTAATTCAATATTACACATTATGATAATACACATTTATAAGGATTGATCGAAATTATTTGTTCGATTCATTCGAAATAACCTCAATCAGGTTGTACACACCCTTGTGTAACCCGCTATTACACAGTGTGTACAACCTGATTGAGGTTATTTCTTCATGAACCGAACAAAAATTGCAATCAATCCTTAATTATAACTTTCAAAATCTATCTATACACTGAACATACGAGGACAAAATACTTTTATCCTCATAATCATGTGATGTTGAGTACTAATAAAAATGTCAAATAAACTTCTGTGTAATTTCAGTCATTGACACGAAAAAAAATTACCCTGGTACCTGATTCATGTAGAGTGAAAAATTAGAAATGTTAACAGAATGGACGTGATAGAGGACATCTTGGAAAATAAGTAGAAAAATTTGGCAGTTGTTTTGGAATTTTTGAGAAACAGTCCAAAAAACTTGCCTTTCTACTTGTTTCTAAAGCTCATTATTGAGTCAATATGAAATTATTATGGTAACAGACAGCAAACTGAAGAAAAAACCATTGGCAAGACGAGATAAAAAGAACCATGGTCTAAACAAAGAATAACAAATCTGCTTTTGCTTAACACATCTTGACAATATTACAGTCATATCTCTCTATCACAATGTAGCTAATCTGTCTGACATGACATCGGAGCATAATGATTATGATAGTATGCTGTATGGTTGTCAAAAAGTCATGACCCAAATTCTAACACCAGGATGTCTTATTGTGAGGGGTGATAGCGATGTCTTATTGTGAGGGGTGATAGTGATGTCTTATTGTGAGGGGTGATAGCGATGTCTTATTGTGAGGGGTGATAGTGATGTCTTATTGTGAGGGGTGATAGCGATGTCTTATTGTGAGGGGTGATAGTGATGTCTTATTGTGAGGGGTGATAGCGATGTCTTATTGTGAGGGGTGATAGCGATGTCTTATTGTGAGGGGTGATAGTGATGTCTTATTGTGAGGGGTGATAGCGATGTCTTATTGTGAGGGGTGATAGCGATGTCTTATTGTGAGGGGTGATAGCGATGTCTTATTGTGAGGGGTGATAGTGATGTCTTATTGTGAGGGGTGATAGCGATGTCTTATTGTGAGGGGTGATAGTGATGTCTTATTGTGAGGGGTGATAGCGATGTCTTATTGTGAGGGGTGATAGTGATGTCTTATTGTGAGGGGTGATAGTGATGTCTTATTGTGAGGGGTGATAGCGATGTCTTATTGTGAGGGGTGATAGTGATGTCTTATTGTGAGGGGTGATAGTGATGTCTTATTGTGAGGGGTGATAGCGATGTCTTATTGTGAGGGGTGATAGTGATGTCTTATTGTGAGGGGTGATAGCGATGTCTTATTGTGAGGGGTGATAGCAATGTCTTATTGTGAGGGGTGATAGTGATGTCTTATTGTGAGGGGTGATAGCGATGTCTTATTGTGAGGGGTGATAGCGATGTCTTATTGTGAGGGGTGATAGCGATGTCTTATTGTGAGGGGTGATAATGATGTCTTATTGTGAGGGGTGATAGTGATGTCTTATTGTGAGGGGTGATAGCGATGTCTTATTGTGAGGGGTGATAGCATGGTAGTTAAAAGCTATTTAATCCAAACCTCAACTATTATGTTGAATTATCCTCTCATTCATTCATATAATTGCCTTAGTATCATGAGTAATAGAGGGACCCTCGTGGTCATGATCATATGGTAGTTGGATTTACAACTACCTGTGCAATCAGTGCCTATCACCACTAATGTTGTTAGTTTGAACCCCGTTCATGGCAAAGTGTACTGGATACAACATTGGGATAAAATTTGTAAGTGACTTGCGACAGGTCGGTGGTTTTCTCCAGGTACTCTGGTTCCCTCCACCAATAAAACTGGTCGCCCACGATATAACTGATATATTGCTCAAAGTGGTGTTAAACACAATACACCAAATCAAATATAAGTAATAGACTCACATGCGACGTATTTCAGGAGGAAATGACTCATCTTCTATTGAAATTATGTTGTTGCTGTATATATATCTACAAAATAAATATATAGGCTTGAATAGTACAGAAAAGACCTGTCTAAAATGTACACCAATCAGATAAATAGGTTTGTTTGGAATAGACAGGTATTCTGAATACACAGGATCATTTTCAATTTTTTAACAGCTGGTTTACACTAAATGGTGGATTATTCACGGTCCCAGTTATATCATTTTTGGTGTATAAAATTACCTGTACAAGTGGAACTTATGCTATCTGACACCTGACTTTTCCAACATCCTGGGACATCCGACAAAAATGTATATCTGTTAACTAAATAAAAACCTGAGTATTCCGACATGTAGAATCCAACAAATTTTCCTGGTCCATTGGTGTGTCAGATTAGACAGGTTCCACTGTATGTACTTCTCAAAAATCAGTTAACATATTTCTCTGAAGAGAGCTGTGTGGTAGTGTTTATTTTCTGGTTATTTCTCTCCACTTTTTTATTTAAATACAAATATAGAAGAAAATATAGATGCTGATGAAACACTGAGATGTTCAAGTGAAAGAAAAGCAGTATTTCTCCTAGTGAAATAAAATGTTTAATTAAGAATTGAATGCATTTTTTTTGTAGTTTTATTGGCATGTAAAAGCATGGACCAAAGCACATCTTGTATGAAGTGCACTAGGAGAGCGCTTCATACAAAAAATGTGCCTCGGTCCATGCTTTTACACACCTATAAAACAACAAAACTAGAGGCTCAGCACTGAGCTGAGCCTGTGTCGCTCACCTTTCATTCTGCTCTGAGGAAACTTAATACAGAACCTTCCATAGCCTATAGGTGCTCCCACCAAATTTCGGTTCGTTTTGGTAAAGCAGTTTCAGAGAAGAAGATTTTTAGAAAGCGACCAATCAAAAACAAGAAATGCCTGTGGCAGCCATGTTTGTTAATGGATCAAAACGAAATGAGCAATCTCTATAGAGGACCTTCCATAGATGCTTCTTACCTAGTTTCATATCATTTGGCCAAGCGGTTTCAGAGGAAAAGCTGTTTTAGAAATCGAACAATAAGAAACAAGAATTCCCTATGACAGCCATGTTTGTTAACGGATCAAAACGGAATAAGCAATTCCCATAGAGGATCTTCCATAGATGCTCCCTACCAAGTTTCGGTCTATTTGGCCAAGCTGTATCAGAGTAGATTTTTAGAAATTGACCAATCAGATATTAGGCCATGCGGTTTCAGAGGAGATTTTTAGAAATAGACCAATCAGAAACAAGAATCGCCTGTGGTGGTCATGTTTGTTAATGGAATTGGAACGAAATGCATACTCTTTATAGAGGACCACCCATAGATGCTTCCTACCAAGTTTCGGATCATTTGGCCAAGCGGTTTCAGAGGAGAAGAATTTTAAAAATCAGCCAATCAGAAACAAGAATCGCCTGTGGTGGCCATGTTTGCTAATGGATCGGGACGGAATGAGCAATCTTTACAGAAAACCTTCCATAGATGCTTCCTACTAAGTTTCGGATCATTTGGTCAAGCGGTTATAGAAGAGAAGATTTTTTTAATCAGCCATTCAGAAACAAGAGTTGCCTGTGGCGGCCATGTTTATTAACGGATTGGGAAGAAATGAGCAATCTTTATAGAGGGCCTTCCATAGATGCTTCCTACCAAGTTTCAGTTCATTTGGCTGAGAGGTTTTAGAGGCATATTTATCTGTAATTCAATTCATAGTATCTATATTTAAATTAGAGTTATCTCCCTTTCCACACAAAATCAGATTTTTTTTTAGAAAGCATACAATCATAAAAATGAATTGCCTGTGGCGGCCATATTTGTTAATGGATCGGGATGAAATTAGCAATCTTTATAGAGGACCTTCCATAGATGCTTCCTACCAAGTTTCGATCATTTGGCTAAGCGGTTTCAGAGGAGAAGATTTAAAAAAATAGGCCAATCAGAAACAAGAATTGCCTGTGGTGGCCATGTTTGTTAATTGATCGGGACAAAATTAGCAATCTTTATAGAGGACCTTCCATAGATGCTTCCTACCAAGTTTCAGTTCATATGGCTGAGGGGTTTCAGAGGAGAAGATTAAAATGTGAAAAGTTAACGGACGTCAGACAACGGACTACGGACGCCAAGTGATGGCAAAAGCTCACATTGCCTTAGGCAAGGTGAGCTAAAAATGCATTCAATTCTTATAATTACATTTAAATCACACCAAAATTTAATATAGTTGAATTTTTCGTTGTGAATTTTATTTGTGTTAGATTATTTGCTGTTGGAAATTACTACACCATTGATTATTTACATCTGATGTCGTCATGGAGGCACGTGCAAGTTCGGGTTTGAGTTTTATTGGGATGTAAAACATCTCTTTTATAATCATGTGACCACTTCATAACCAATCATATTGTAACATTTCAATGAAAAACGGAAGTAAGGTAATTATTTCACTGTGACATTACAGCACCAACATTATCAAACGTGAAAATATCATTGAGGGTCTAACAAAGGAAAAACAAGTAAATATCTTATTAGCATAAATAAAAAGAGTAAATTCTATGTAATAATCTTGGTTAGGTTTATAGTGTTTAATGCCACTTTCAACAATATTTCAGTTATATCATGGCGGTCAGTTTTATTGGTGTAGGAAACCCGAGTACCTGGAGAAAACCACCTACCTGTCGCAAGTGACTGACAAACTTTATCACATAATGTTGTATCGAGTAAACCTCGCCATGAGAAGGATTCGAACTCACAACGCTAGTGGTGATAGGCACAGATTGCATAGGCAGTTATATTTCCAACTACCATACCATCATGGCCACGACGGCCTCCGTTTGCATTCGGAATATAAAATATAAATTACTCGTAACTGAACAAAGATGATGATTCACTCATGCACTGATGCTCATTCATGAGTCTATTATTTTATCTATTAATGTTTTTTCAAAGATACAGCCTTTTTCTTTTAATTCTTTTATACTATTAATATCTTACAAGATTTGTAGAGTTGTTAACCCAGTAAACGTTCCACTCTCAATAAATGTCAGTTTGTTACCAGTCAGATACAGTGTAACAATAGACGGTAGCTTGGTCCCCGATGTCACAGCACTAGGTATATACTGTATCAAATTACTTCCTAAATGCCTGAAATTTACATAATCAAACATGTTACTACAATCAATAATTAAATTCAGCAATAATTGATGGACTCCCAGTCTTTGATGGGGTCTCAATCTTATGTGACATCATTTTTCACTCATTTTGATTGATAATGCATATAAAGTATGATAAAGGAAATTTTCACCCCAACAATTCCCCAAACAGAAATTTTCTTTTATTTTCTGTGAATCACTATGGATTCACTCTTTCCACCTAATGTAGTACTCCACAAGTGGAAATGTTCGTGTGGAGAAATCTTTGTCTAATTTGTGTTTCACTTAAATGTGCAAAAATAACTTCCACATGAAAAAGTCTTAAATTTAGGTCTTCAGCGGGAATGGATAACGTTTTCACAAAATTAAATGCCACACGACTGGTTTGTTAAACACAAATCTCATAATTCCCCCCCCCCCCCCCTGATATTAGCCATGTATACAGTATATTCATGAAGTAAAGCAACAGTCACTAATGCAGTGATTCAGCTAGGCACTGGTTTCAGGACATTTGTCTACCTATTTCTCAAATTGTCTTGAAGAATTTTATAAAAAAAAAACTAGATGTGTCGGAATGACAAGAATGTCCCCGCCATGAATATTAAGGAGGTTTGCAAGTGTTTCACCCTTTTTTAATTCCCTCAGTAATAGGTTAAGAATAACAAACTATTATTTAAGATCTGTATCCTCAAGCTCCTTAAATTCACAAGATTTATTTAAGGAAACAATATTGCCTGAACAAATCTTGATATGATCAGGAATCTACAACACTTGCAAATGAATAAGAAGTCCTATACCTATAAGGGAACGACCATTTAACTTGAAGGGGGGGGGTTATGGTTTTTTTCTAAAAAAAATATTCTGATTCCCAATGTTGCTGAAAAAAATATTCTGATTTTGGTGGAGGGAAAAAAAAATCTGATTCAGAGTGTTTGTCATATAACCTAATGTTAAATACTGGAAAAAAAATTCGCGCTTTGCGTGACAAAAAAAATAAATATTCTAACTCTCGTGTTGTCCCAAAAAAAAATTCTGAACGAAACAAAAAACCATACCCCCCCCCCCCCCCTTCAAGTTAAATGGTCGGTCCCTAAAACATTACCTTTTAATAGTCATTGAATTTTTTTCTGAATTAAAAGTGTCATGTGGTCTGTAACTTATGATTATACACTCTCATACCAAAAATCAAGTCAATATCTCAAATCATAGTGAAATAAAGTGGTGACAACTAAATATTTGGCAAAATTTCAAAGTCCAAGGGTCATAACTCGGCCAAAAATCATTGGACCATAACTTATCATTATACATCCACATACCATATATCAAGTCAATATCTCAAAGCATAGCGAAAAAAAGTGGTGACAACTGTTTTATTTTGGAATTACTGAATGATGGACATGGGAAACATTATATGTCCCCTGGCCACTTAGTGGCGGGAACATAATTGGTTTAATTATTAAAGAATGTCCTGAAGAAATTTTGATAAAACTGGCAATTGTCCTTAAAATTTCAACGTCTAGCTGAAACACTGCTAATGTTTTTCATACTATAACTTACAGAAGCTGTAATGTAGAAATACAAATGAATGCTTCCTCGTCAATGCTATCCTCCGTTAATTGGTTGCTAGAGAGATACAACTCAAGTAGAGATGTCAGCTGACAGTAATCTATACTGGTCACATTAGTTATATCATTACTGTCAAGATATCTGAAATACAAAAGATTTTACACTGTAGCTATTCAAATACAGTCTGGCCAAGATATGTATGGGTGTAAGGGTTAGGGTTATGGTGTTTAAAATGCCACTTTCAACAATATATCAGTTATATCGTGACAGCCATTGGTGGAGGAAACCAGAGTACCCTGAGAAAATCACCAACCTGCCGCAAGTCACTGACAAGCTTTATCACATAATGTTATATCGAGTAAACCTCGCCATGAGAAGGATTCGAACTCACAACACTAGTGGTGATAGGCAGATTGCATAGGCAGTTATAAATCCAAACACCATACCATGATTATCATCATGGCCATGATGGCCCCCGTTTGCATTCGGAATATAAAATATAAATCACTCGTAACTGAACAAAGATGATTATTCACTCATGCACTGATGCTCATTCATGAGTCTGCATTTGTTTGGTTTCTAGTGACGGCCAGTTTTATTGTTCCCACCGTGGAGGAAACCAGAGTACCCTGAGAAAATCACCAACCTGCCGCAAGTCACTAACAAGTTTTATCACATAATGTTGTATAGAGTACACATCTCTGTGCGGAATTAGACTCATAACGTTAGTGGTGATTGCACTGATTACACAGGTAGTTGTAAATCTAAGTACCATACGATCATAAAAACAATGTCCTCTCTATGTGTTACACCTTTTTAAAGCATAACTATTAACTAATACTAATAGTTTAAGTGTCTGTAGTGGTATTTCAATGAAAGAGGTAAAATTACCATTAGCTAAATTAATTGATAGCCAATTTCTTGCTGAGAATGATACTCTAGTTAATAGAACTAGCCGTTGGAACCCACTATGTCACACAAATTGAAATCAACTTCTTTGCAAGCAGTAGTATGATCTGTATCATATCTCACATTTATAAGGCTACCTCTTCTGCAATGACAAAAGTGGCATTTTAAGAGGCCTGGCATCTCTTGAGGGGGGACAATTTAGTAGTATTTTACTATCTCAGTGCATCTGAAATTCACTTTTGGTGAGGGGGAGCTTTTTAAGAGGGACTACTGTATACATATACATCTCTCACAATAAACAATGTAGCTGAAATTTTACAAAAGATTGCATTCAATGGCAATAAATCAATCAATAAATCAAACCTCTTAAAAAGTTCATTACATTCTTAAAATTAAGTAAAAAATGTAAAACTGGGTTAAAGTTTGCCAGTGACTTGAGGCAGGTTGGTGGTTTTTCTGGGTACTCTGGTTTCTTCTACAAATAAAACTGACCGCCAGGATATAACTGAAATATTGTTGAAAGTGACGTTTAGAATCAACACCCTGTTTCAATGGTTAATATCTGTACATTTCATTTTTATTCTTTAAAAACAAGATTTGTTTATTCTGTACTCCACCAATCAACATGCCCGCCATAATAGAAGTGGTACATTTATTAAGTGAACATATTTTTTTTCCAAAACAGGGGCCATTGTGGTCATGATCATATATGGTAGTTGGATTTACAACAACCTGTGAAATCAGTGCCTAACCCCACTAAAGTTTTGAGTTTGAACCTCATTCATGGTGAAGTGTACTCGATACAACATTATATGATAAAGTTTGCTAGCCACTTGCGACAGGTCGGTTGTTTTCCCCGTGTACTCTGGTTTCCTCCACCAATAAAGCTGACCCAGGGGTGTGGAATTGCCATGCTCGACTCGTCCAACTCGTACATAGAACCTGCCAAACAAGTAGATTTTCCTGGATAACTTGTCCGGGGACAAGTAAAGATCAACCAATAAAAATGATTTCTGATTAAAGTACTCTGGAAAGACAATTACTTAAATGATATTATATCGTAAATATTGACGGTTAAATACATGTATAATAAATGCTTCATGTTTTTTTTTATTGGAAACGATCATTATTGGTGTTCCGAAAACAGCTAAAAATAACCAGAATTGAACAAGTTCTAAGTCGAGTATTACGCCCTGATTGCAATGATAATTGTGCTGCATTTACTTAGCGATAACCGTAACTGTGTAACAAGTTTTTATCGGAGTTCCGAAAGTGACGTTTCCTTGCTTGTCCATGGCTTTTTGTAAACAAACAGGGCCTAACATCTGTGAACATATAATACAAATCGGGTTGCAGTCGTTACAATGGACAAATATTTAATAATTAAAAAAAAATACTGGGAAAGGTTCTGGCCACAATGAACATTACGAGAAAGTTAACAAACACAAAACTCTAGCAGAAAAGGACACATAATTTGAGGAAAAACACCCAGTCCAAGTGGCTAGCCGATTTCTCATGGTTACTGCTGGATTCTGATAGTGTCTCATATTGCAATATCTGCAGGAAATATTCTGATTTTGCTGACCAGAAATCATTAATGTTTATTGACAAATTCGTGGACAGAATGGATACTTATCTTCCCACTAGTCATTTGCAAAGCATGAAGACATCACTAAACTAAATTCATGACTGGTTTGATGGATAAAGCCATTGCCAAGATAATCAAAATGAACTTGATTGATATGATAATATTTTTCAACATAGGTTATTCTGTATCTAAAAACAACCGGCTATTCTCTGACTGCACATTCCTATCTCAAATCCAAATTTAAAATGGTCTTCATTTGGGCAGTAATTACTTAGGCAGGGATGTTTGTCTTAAATTTATTAAAACTATATTTCAAATTTTACGCAATGATGTAATAGACAATATAAACAAGTTTAATTTAGCAACTGTGTTTGCAAGTATCAAATGTTTATACAAAAAACAGGACAAATAAGATTTTGTACAGACAAGCAACTTTTTTCAGATAACTTTCCCGAGGACAAGTAGAAAATTTCAGTATTTCCACACCCCTGTGACCGCCACAATATAACTGAAATATGGTTGAAAATGGCATTCAACACCAAAACCCAAACCCCCCTTTTTCTTATACTACAAGCAATTTTAAATTATTGCAAACAATCTGTTACTGGCTATTCGTGCAAAGTCAAACAACATTTTTATACACTGACGTAGAACATTTCCCATAATTCATTAGTTTCTAATATAAATTGGCCGTTAACGATGACTTACAGATATTGTAGATTACTCATTGTAGAATACGCCATCTGTTGATTTAGTTGTGATTTCTTTTCATTATAAGTACTACGTAATTTTAGGCCGTATCCCTTTTCATCCAGTTCTGTCGAGTCAATTATAGCGTTGGTGTCACAATGTCTGAAATAAATCATTTTTATTTTTAATATTTTTTTATTTTTTTATATAGGGTAAATCCGGGTATTCCCGGACACGGGTCAATTCCGGACTTGACTACAGAATCTCTCATTCTATTTATAATATCTCGTACTCTTGTTGTCGTATGTTACTAAATAAAACACTTTTTGTATCTTCTCTTGTTTTATTCTTTACCAATTATATTGACTATGAAAATAAATATATTCCGAATGAATGCGAGTGACGTCAAAAATTGGACTTTAGACTCTTCTTCTCCGTAGTTTTCACAGCGGGAAATTTTGAAAAACTGGTTCAGCTAGCACCCTGACGTTTAAACCACACAATCTAAGTAAGTATATAGTTTTTATTAAGTATAACATGATTTTCCTAACAACACACTGTTGTTTTAATTGTAATTATTGTATTTTGTAAAAATATTCGGCAATTTTTATGAAAATCAGTTTTTATATTTGTCCGGATTTCCCCCATCGCATTTTTTTAATGTGGGGTAATTCTGGACAGCTTCTATAATTCTATAAAATTTGGTGTCTCGGATGCAACGATTAATCCTCATATGATATAACTTTGACTATTTACACCATTGTACACATTCTGGCTACGCATTCATCATCACCAGAAACATTTTTATGTCACTGTCATCACTAAATAAAAATGCGACAGTAGAATAGCGAAGTCCGTCGAACAGCCATACTGTCTTGGCAAAAATGTAACACATTCTTTATACTCATCTACACATGGTGATACCCCTTTCAGGCTGTCGGTCCATTTTCCGCCCGGACTTGCGGTCAATACCGGTATGTCCGTTTTCCTACTGATAACTTCTGAACGAAATCAGATATTCTTCAAGCTAGTACATGTATACTTTTTCGGAATTTCCAATATTCGCACTGACTTCTATTTTCAGTTCAAAGGTAGATCTATATGTTCTATTGGACATATTGATTACACAGGGACCGGTAACATACGATGTTTTGATTGACCGGGCCCCGAGTATCGATATAAAAAGAACTTTTTTATATCGATACTCGGGGACCGGTCAATCAAAACATCGGCCGGTAACATACGATGTTTTGATTGACCGGGCCCCCGAGTATCTATATAAAAAGGATTTGTTTATATAGATATTATAAAAAGGACTTTTTTATATAGATACTCGGGGCCCGGTCAATCAAAACGTCGTATGTTACCGGCCCCTGTGATTGATTAGGTCTACTTCATCATAATTCGGCGGTTTTCTGATTTTATCATAATATGGATGTTCCAATGCGGCGGAGTATTACTTAATAGCATTATAGACCAATACTTTGGCAAAAAATAAGATACTGAAATTGTGAACAATAAATGAAAAAATTGTGGTTTCGTTTATATTAAGAGGTTGCTTATATTTTGTAGAAATGTCGAAGAAGAGTACCATTACTGAACAAATTTTGTTTAGAGAGATAAATGGAGATTTTGGTGTCTTGAAATACATTGCCTGTCAAAAACTGTACAATTTGTACATGAAAGAGTGGTATTTTGAAAGCGATTATCTGCCACTTCTATACATTAATCTTATACACGCAGTGCGTCAAAGTTCCGAAGTAGCGTCTTGGGCCATCCAAATTATTGAAAATCAATACGCCAATGAAATCAACAGCATAGTATTTGTAGCGGACAGAATTGCTGACATGTTCGAGAACGGTATCATTAGAGACCTCGTCGACAAAGTGAAAGATTAACTAACGTTTTAAATTCTAATTAATAATTAAATGATTGCAATAAAATGTGAAGAACAAGATTAATAAATAGTATGCAAACGTTTAGTGTATATGCAAGAACAATTTAGATATGGAGTAAATGAACCGATGAGACAAAATCCCAATTAATACATGGTAAACAAAGAGATGGAACAACGCTTTTATTGTTGTTCCTTATCTTGAAGTCACTATGAGGCCCTCAACAACGAGCAACCTCCCACACCTCACAGCAAGTCCAGGACGGCCCCCAGCATTATCACAAAAACCGTATTGCATTAATAAAATCCCTCATTAATTTCCGATCTACAGTATATGGAATCGTGTCATTTACCAAACCTTAATTTATGTTTAAAGAATACCAAGAAAATACATAGGAAAAAAGAAGAAGACATATGACCTTTCTGCGTTAATGAATGCTGTGGATGCTGTCAAAAGTGGCCATCTTTCAATTAGGAAAGCAGCAATTGAATTTGATGTTCCTAAAACAACTCTGCATGACACTCTTAAGGAGAAATATCAAGATGCTGGTATGCCAGGTCGGAAGCCAGCACTCCCAGTAAATATTGAAAATCGAATTGCCAATGCCTTAAAGGAAGCGTCGAGACAAGGAATGGGTGTGTCAAGACTGCAGGTGATGAGGAGAGTAGGAGACCTAACAAAGAAAATGAAGCTGTCTGTTGCTGCTTTCAAGGTAAATCTCCAGGAAAAGACTGGTTTGATGGCTTCATGAAAAGACATCAGGATCTTTCAATTCGAAAACCAGAGAAGCTAACAACAACCAGGACCAGGATGCTTAATCCAGTTGTTGTTACAAATTACTTTAATGATCTAGATGCTCTATTATACAAACTTGATTTGAAAGAAAAACCTGATCAAATATGGAATTGCGGTGAGACGGGGAAAAACTTTGAACACCCGCCGGTAAAAGTCATCGCCGCTAAAGGGGAGAAATCCGTTGTTGGCAGGACATCAGCGAGCAGTAGTAATATCACAATAATGGCCTGTGTAAATGCTGCTGGTCGAACCATGCCACCTCTCTTCGTTGTTAAAGGGAAAACTTCTAAATCTGTGCATGGATTTAGCACCTCAGCTGCGCCTGTTGGTACGAAGTGGTTTATGCAAAAGAACGGTTGGATGACCGACAGTATAGGAGAAAGGTGGTTTGAAGAGGTATTCATTGCTCAATGTGGGGACCAACGACATCAACTTCTCGTTCTGGATGGTCATTCTTCGCACGAAAGTCTTGCCATCTTAGAATTGGCCATTCAGCATGATATTCATATATTATGTCTTCCACCGCATACGACACATGCTCTCCAGCCCCTGGATAGATCTGTGTTCGGGCCACTTAATAAGGCATTCAACAATGTTTGTTCAGAGTTTCTCGCAGAAAATGCCCTGCATTCTGTAAACAAATGGTCTTTTCCTGGTTTGTTGTCGTCCTCTTGGGATATCGCCTTTACAAAAAGCAATATACAGAGCGGATTTCGTGCTTGTGGGATATACCCTTTCAATCCTAGAGCAGTAGATCAGGGTATGCTGTTACCATCAAAACCATCCAATTCAGCTCTTGTGCCTTCTACTGAGAATGAATCTCCGTTAACACCCGTCGCCTCTGCACCTACAAGCAATGATGACGTTGCAATTGCCGCGGCTGGGCTGGCCTTGCTATCAAGTTCTGTAATCCCTACAGGCGATACTAGCAGTTCATCATCGTCCAGCTCTCTAGTAGCTGATGTTCCTCCATCTCCATCTATTGCTGCTCTTCCTATAGAGCAATGTACGGCTACACCTGGTGTATTTACGTCAACAGCATCCTCTCCTCCAGTTATCGAGGACCCAGAGCTTCTACTCCAACTAATTCAGTCCGGTAAGATTGACATTTTTACCCCAGATCAGGACGGTGTAGTAGAGCTAGAAAATATCAGTAATGATGTGTGGGACTATACAATACGTGATATGTTTCTGCCAACTAAAGCTTCAAGTGACAAAATTACTTCGTCGTCTAGGTGCGCGAAGAAAAATACTTCACATCGTCTACTGACATCAACAGATGTGTTGAAAGAAAAACAAGAAAGTATTGAGAAAAAAGAAACGGCAGAACTAAAGAAGAAAGAACGGCAGGAAAAACTGAAAGCAAGATGTACAAAAGTACAAAATGTTTGAGCTCTTTGGTGTGTTAAATTATTATAATGAGTTTATTTGTCGTGACGTTGGGTTTGACATTTTAATTAAATTTATTGCTGTAAACAGCTTCCAAGATTGTTACTTCAAATGAATTAAAGTCTAAGCAGTTAAGTGTCTCTTCATCTTGCATCTTCACTTTTTCCCTCCGTTCCAGTTAAAAAGTATCTCCCAATTCTTGTCTATTCGTGTTTATGGGTAAATGTCAGACTATAAACGTCCCATGAAACATCGGCAAATGAATACCGAAGCAACAAGCCGAAGAGATAATTAAATCCAGAAAATCACAGGTCAGAAAAGCGATAGAGTACACACAAAAAGACAATAGAAATAACAAGGACAAAACAAATAAACAGAATTGAACACGAACTCCACAAAAAATAAAGCAATAGCAGCGTGAACCTTCACCAAAAACGGGAATATCATCAGGTACTCCGGAAGGGTAAGCATGATCTGCTCCACGCGTAGCACCCGTCACACTGCAAGTGGAAGGTCCGGTATGGAGTCGAATATTTTGGTGTGTGTCAGTCCGGTACATTTACATTGTCAAGTTGTTGGTTCTCTCTTGGGACTGTGGCTTCACACCGGTCTCTTATATTTGGTGTCAAAAACGGCAAGGTCGTCACGCTAAACAGGAGAACAGCACTTCGCTTCGAGTTGCAAAACTAATAACTAAATGAAATTCAAAGCGGTAAAATGTAAGACCCTCTACCAAATGTCAATTATGAAATACGTTTGTTCATTTGTCGCAAATCATAGCCGATTTTGCAACCACTCGCTCATAAACATTTTGAAAGTGTAAAATATTTATGAGCGAGTGTTTGCTAAACCGGTGATGATTTGCGACAAATCGGAACAAATGTAAGTTCATAACTGACATTTGGTAGGGGGTCGTGTACTTTACGCTTTGAAGTTCGTTTAGTATAACGTGAAATCATCAATTTTTGCAACCCTAAGCGATGAGTATTTTTCACCGTGTTTACCGTGTTCCTAGTCATGATCATGACGTACATTGTCCACCGTGTTTAGGCTCGTAAACAATATAAAAGTACAGTACATCAAAAAATAAGTTTAACAATTGATTATCAAAAGAGGACAGAAAAAACGATAAGCGAACGTAATTTTCCTTAGTCTGTATTTATTATAGTATCAAATTTATATGTCCGGAATTACCCTCAGAAAGTCCGGAATTACCCCATAAAGTCCGGAATTACCCCATATTTCTGGCGTATGAATTTCGGTATCTGGTCACTTTATTTTCAACACTATCAATGATAAATCGTATTTGGAATGGGGATCCAGCCATGCTTTCGTGATCTGGTACATTCATTTTGACATTACCTTATCGTAGGGATGTACTGCTGATATTGCCTATGCGGAACCAGCAAAATGTCCGGAATTACCCGGATTTACCCTATCAACCAATTAGAAACTATTTCCCAATTAATATTGAAATATGAATATATTCTCAGTGAAACCACACTGATCCTGTTCTCTGTCATCAGATGATTTGATTCAAATGGTAAAAAGCAATTTAAGACAGGAGATTCAATATTTATAACATAACTAATTGACAAGTTTCATTATCAAAAATATGTCATGAATGACCAAATAACGCAATAACTCACAAATGCGCACAGTGAGTTACAATGTTATTTGGTCATGAGTGACATATTTTTGATAATGAAACACGTCAATTAGTTATAGTATTCATTATATAGATTAAAATAATGTTTCGAATCGAATTTAATATAAAATGAGTTTAATTGCACTATACTACGTGTGTAGCGTAGGGATATACTATAATGTGTATAACTTCAAAAAACATGGCGCAACCCACGACGAATCCAGGTAAGCATAAAGTTGCGGTAGAGGGAAACTGTGAATAGTAAATTTAACAGGAAGTATAAGTAAAACAAGGCAATGGCACCATAACAACTGTCAACTAACAAGAAATTGGATGATAGTATATGTTTCTAAGCATGCAAAATATTTGACCCACTTACAGTAGTCTAGACATTCAAGATGTTACACACCGATGAATGAATGGAATATTTCATTTGTGTGTGTGTCTTGATTTAACGACCCACCAAGGATGAGACGATGGAAGCAAATGATGTTTATTCGAATTTAATATTTTGTATGCAGATAGTGAACTAACAATATTTTTTGTCTGAAAATTTTACTTTTTAACAACAAATAATTTCGAAACAAGTAAAGTAATGAACTTCAGAAGTGTACAGTCACAAACTTCATTCTAAATCAGAGTCACTGAAGGTTAAAGGTAAGATTCTTTTGTATTTTGGCTTCAGAATGGCAACATTGACATTGTCTTTTTCACACACTGTTTTATGTTTATAACTGCCATGACTAGTAGAAGACACTTCAGCTTGAACTCCAGCTCAAAATCATCTGTACATAGCAGTTGTGACAAGATTTGGGCATCGTAATCTGAAAAAACGTCCGACATTGTTTGCCAAATTTTTAGCAGACGATTTCTATGGGGAAAATTGGACAAATGCCATAGCCTGGGCAGATGAACAAATTGGGGAGGCTATTTGGGACGTAACTGTACGGGATTATTGACTGAATATTACATGTGAACAAACAAAATGTTAAATACACATGGATTTATCGCTTTTAATTGATAACTTTTAACATTTATTGTTTGACAATAGTGGTGTTGCCGGTTCGACGTTTGCAGTTAGTTTGTTTACGTTGGAAACGGTTAAAGGGACATAACTATAAACTGTAAAACAAAACGAAATGGTAAAGGGACGTAACTGAAAACAATACAAGAAAAGAAATTATCGTTTTTATTTAACTCGGAAAATTATGTAATTCACAGCTATCTATATAATAAGTATATATATTGGTAAATACTAAAATATAGTATTAAAATTATTTTATAAACAGTACTAAAAAATAATTATGCATTAGCTTTTTTTCATTGACTTTATGTGAATTTTATATAATAAATAAATAAGTTTTATTTAAAGTCGAAGCATGAACAACAAGCATAATATATAATTAAGAATTGTTGAAACCGTTAATTGTTTCCGTTAAAGATAACTCTAGTCGAAGTAATCAATGAAACAAAAATTAGCTTGTTTTTATTTACTTTATGTGAATTTTGTGTAATTAAGAATTGTTGAAACAGTTAATGGTTTCAAGGGAAGATAACTCTAGTCAAAGTAAAAAATGAAACAAAAATTAGCTTTTTTCTGTTTTACTTCATGTGAATTTTGTATAATTAAGAATCGTTGAAACCTTTAATGGTTTTAGGAGAAGATAACTCTAGGCAAAGTAAACAATGAAACAAAAATTAGCTTGTTTTTATTTACTTTCTGTAAATTTCGTCTAATAAAGAATTGTTGAACTGTTAATGGTTTCAAGGGAAGATAACTCTAGTCAAAGTAAACAATGAAACAAAAATTAGTGTTTTTTATTTACTTTATGTAAATTTCGTATAATTAAGAATTGTTGAACTGTTAATGGTTTCAAGGGAAGATAACTCTAGGCAAAGTAAACAATGATGAAGATCTTTGTTAGTATTTACTCACAACTGAAGAAGAACTGGAAAGGTGTTCTCCATGAAAACTTGGTGTGGAACGTGGGTGAGTGCATTGTCGCTGACAAATCTGAAATTAATATGACATTTTAACCTTATATAACTGCTCTTGCTTAATGGTGTTTGTGTCGCATAATATTCGTTCCCTTGGATAAAAAACTCTGTAATATTTTTTCTCTGAGGAACAAATATTCTATACTCTTTACTGAGTCATTGTTGTTTATTGCCAACTCAGCAATTTTTTAAATCTATATCATGGCGAGAGCAAGTTAATTTCAAATGAGATGATGATGAGGTCCGCTTTATACCTCAAACCCACTATCTACCGCGCTTGAGGCGAGCACGCTAACCATTGATGCGGTTCTCTATACTCTTTATGCCATCAGGAATGAAACAAATGATTCCATCAGGAATACATATTGTAATATTTTTTCTGTTGTAATAGATATATGGTAATGTTTATTCCAGTCGGTACACATGACAGAAATTCTATTTCATCACACTTTGACAAAAATGTTGTATCATAAAATGAACTATAGCCATGATAAATTCATCTGTTTTAACTGACTCCACACAGACTTGCTCCTGTTCAATAAAAATATAGACTACCAATGAATCATCCGTGGAAAGACCATCTCCCAATAAACACTAGTCTACCCAATAGTCTATAAATTTATTCACCAGGAGTAAACTATAGGCTATATATCAATAGTTTGTATATGAGTTTCTTTAATAACTTTCTAATTAAACATTAAACAAGCTCTTAATTAGCCTTAATTAATTCCTTTTATTTGGGTAAATCAGCAATTGATCAGGTATTCATGGGATATATCCCACCTTTGTAAATTTTTAACACATTTGAAAAAAATATTTTCAATCTTTTCCATTTCTAAGATTAAACACACATCTACACACAGATGACATGATTTTAGGTCTAACTTTGGGGGTGGGTTGAGCAAAAATATACCATGAATCGTTGTACAAGATACCCCTAGCAAAACCTACTACTATATGATTGCAGCTACAACTTTCTCTTGAGAAAGGGGAGGTAAGAACTCTTACTGCATCATTAAACTCTCTTTAGTAGGGTTAGGGTTAGGGTTATGGTGTTTAATGTCACTTTCAACAATATTTCAGTTATAACGTGGCTGTCAGTTTTATTGGTGGAGGAAACCAGAGTACTCTGAGAAAACCACCGACCTGCCGCAAGTCACTGACAAACTTTATTACATAATGCCGTATTGAGTACACCTCACATGAGCAGGGTTTGAACTCACAACATTAGTGGTGATGGGCACTGACTGCATAGGTAACTGTAAATCCAACAATCATATGATCAGGATCACGACCACGACAGTCACCTTTGACTCTTACTGCATCAGTAAACATTCTTAGTAGCTTTAACACTATATTTTATATACTTACAAATACTTCATAGAATTTCCAATATTGATCATAGAGTTAAATATAATAGTTGTCATTGGAGGGTTCTGTGAGTGCAGTCTTAATTCTTCTAACTTTTCAAGATCTATAAAAGCTTCAGAATTCAATTTCTCTATCATATTACCATGGAGGTCTCTGAAAACAGACATCATAAAAATGAAATTAATTTTTTAAATGCTCATTTTAAAGAAAATCAGTACATTTTTTTTTTTAAATCTGTTCAATTACTTGTGGACCTTCTGAACTGAAGGCAACTGCTCTACTACCTGGACTAAAGGGTATATGGTCATGGTGTTTAACACCACTTTCAACAGTATTTCAGCTATATCATGGTGGTCAGTTTTATTGGTGGATGAAACCTCATCTGAGCGGGATTAGAACTCACAACGTTAGTCATAGACATTAATATGCCACTTTAAGCACCACACGTGTATCTAATATACATGTGAATAAGGTACCCCATATTATAAAATAAAACATGAGAAAATGATCCTGCTTAAATAAATATATACTTACAGATGGACAAGCTCTGGTAAACTTTCAAACACTCCTTTTGTCAGTGATGTAAAACTATTGCCACCCAATTCCCTTAAAAAGACAAATAAAAAAAGATTGTATCTTACATTAAATACATGTGCAGGTCTTTCAATAAGGAGTGGTACCAGGTACCTGCCTAAAATGGTCTTTGGTACCTCCTGATTTTAGAGTCTTGCATACGATATTCATGAAAATTGCTCAAATTTTAATTAAAAGTACGGCCTGTAAATAGTGATGTATTGGTATACTGCTACTGGGTCTTTCATTAATGAAAGTTTTGAATCTGATATCACAATGATGATTCATGCCATTTACAATTGCATCCATATTATATTTTGAACCCGGGTCAATTTTTCAGGGGTTCATATGACACTGGTTTTTCATAAAAGTACGTGTTTTTCAGTTTATTAAATCTACAAAAAGATTTTTATGCTAATTAACCCACTACACCTGCATAATTATTTTTGTTTGTGTTTTCCGAATAAATTAATACATCAGTCAAATCTTTGTTAAAAAAAAATCATTATTAATGTTATTTAAAGTGTGTGTGTGTTCTCTTGTCTTGTATATATTGTGTTGTCATTTCAATATTTGTAAAAACCATTATATTGATTGAAATTATGTATTTTGAGGAAAACCACTAGTAGCCATTGGCTGTCAGCAATCCTCGTTAAATAAATAAGGAATTAAATTAAAAGTAAACCATATTTATTTTTTTGTAATTTTTCTCATTGCATCCTATATTTATCTTTGGAGTCATGGGACTTCCACTTATGCAAATTGTAATCTACATATCATCACAAATTCTGCATGTAATTCGTACTTACAAAACCTTTAGATTTGGAGCTGCAGAAAATGACTTTGGTTGAACATAGTCTATGACATTGTTAGTAAAATTCCTGTAAAAAAATCATAATTTAACCTACACAAATGTAGTTCAATTCTTTTTTAGATATAAAAACATGTTAATTATTCAATATTATCACTTTTTTATTTTATCCAATGTTTCGGCCATCGTATTTTATACAAAATTTAAATTACAATATTGAAATTTCAATCTTTTGAAATTTAAAGTGATCTTTGAGAATTATTAGTCTATCACCACTAATGTGATGACTTTGATTCCAGCCGAAATATAAGTTGCACTCAAAACAACTTTATGTGATAAAGTTTGTCAGTCATTTGTGGGTGTGTTCCTATAGGTACTCTGGTTTCCTCTACCAATAACAACCAACACGATATATAACTGAAATATTGTTGAAAGTGGTTTTAAACTCTCATTATCCTAACACTAACTTTTTATTTCTTTTCCATGAAAATAATATTTGCCGATGACAAAAACTTACACTTTCCTGCCCAAATAAAATGCAAATTTATACATGTTGTATTTTCTAGATATACATTTTTTATAAAATTGGAAAAATAGATTCATGAACTATTTTCTCCAAGACTTGTAAAGTTGTCTTTTTAATAAAAACACAATTATACTTGTTTTCTCAAATATGACCATGATAAATAGTTATTTAAGACTAAAACATAAATACAGTGATACCTGTCTAAACAGAACCTGCTTGTGACCTACTTTTGTGTTCTGAATAGACAGGTGTTTGGTTTGTGCAGGATACATTAACAAAAATGACCTATATTGGAAATTTATTTATAGTTCTGTTCATGCAGGATTCCTTTTTATTAAGGGTTCGCTTTAACCAGATTTCACTGTATTTCATGTCAATGGCGACAATAAAATCAGAACTTAACAAAAAAATTATATAGGAGCATTACATTACAACCAAAGAATAACGATATATAAATAAAAACCCTTAGTATGAACTGGAATTTTTTATTTTATTTTAAGCAGTCAACCTAGGCAAAAAACATATTTCGTGTGTCTGCTTACCCTACTGACCCCAATTTTTAGTGCCTATCCTAAGCTTTTGTTGCCATTTTCGGATAAACACTGTTAAATATCTGACATGTTTTACCTAAGGTAAAACAAAAAGTTTTTATTTTGCCTTCCTACCTACCCTATTTGTTTAAAGAATGTTTTTAGCCGAAATACAGGTTTATTGTTGGTCGACATTGAATACTTACAAATGAAGCTGTGTTGACTCTACAAAGTTATCAATATGTAATGATGATAAACGTCTAATCTGGTTGTTCTCTATACCACTACAAAATAAATAAACAAATGTTGTATCGCTTAACAAGATAAAGAGTGAGCAAGTGATTGTTGTTTAACGCCAAGTGAGCAATTTTTTGTCTATATCGTGGCAAGAATAAGTTACATTTCGCTGAGATGGTAATGATGCTTGTTTCGTACCAGAATGACACTTTAAGTTGGATTCTTAAAGTTCTAGCTCACTGAGATGACAGTCTGTAAGCAGACATGTCAGTCTATTCTGACATATTATACTGATTCCGAGTCTTTGTTCTTGCTCTTAAATGTTGCATGCTCAGCAGAGAAGCAACAAATACCAATTTTATAAGACTTTGATTTGACCTGTCCAATGATCAAACTCATGATCTACACACAGGAGGCAAGCACACTAATCATTACACCATCAATCCTGTTTAATCATTTCCATCAACTCCTTACCTTTTTAACTTTATCAAACACAGGTGGAGAAAAATAGACAAGTAACCTCTGACACCCTCTTTATCCTATTAGACCAAAATTTGTATTGCAACATGTTATTTTAAAGCTAAGTTTTCTTATATTGTGTTGTGTTTTTGTCTTTTGTTTTCGTCCTGTGTCTTGTGTCCAGTGTTGCCAGTATTGCTGGATTGTCCATTGTTGATTGCCCCTTTGGTTTTTTCTAATGTCTATGTATTCTAATTTTTTTTTCATCTAGTATTTTCAGATGTGTTTGATCATATGTATTATTGCTATAATACTCACAAGTATATAAGACTAGGTATACTACCAAATCCAGATACAGGAAAATTTATGAACAAATTGCCGCCAAGACTCCTACAAAATATGTTTTTTAGATCAATACATAAATTAATAACCTTGACCTTCATTTTGAATTGTGTCAATTAAGGCAGAAAACTCTTGCCCAAAATTATGTACGTATTGATGTATATTTGATTGAATACATGTAGATGTGCTCAAATATACGTCTTCTTGGCATAAACTAACATCAGAAAAAGTCAATTATCTCTTTTCTGGTGATGCCCGGTGATTTCTACATCTACTCGTATTGTAAAATTGCATAATTAAAATTGTTTAATGCTGTGGCAAATTTTTTATGAAGTATTTTCATAAATACATTTTTCTTATTAGTGCCTACGCCAAGCCAGAAAAATAAGCGGTCATGAATAATGTGTGTTAAGGGTATACATTTTTCCTCTGTTTCTACAGTTTTTTCTATTTAATGTTGGAGCTATTGTGTAATGGTGTGATATTTTTTATTTTGCTTTATTATAAAAAAAAAATTGTCATTCTTGTAGTATACATACACACTCCTGAGGTTAGGTCCATTTAAAAATCCTGTAGGGATCCAGTGGATTTTGTTACTTGTCAGAGCTCTGAAAAAAATAATAGAAAAGACTTCAAATTGGTAGCAAATGCTAAACTTTGATTGGTCACTGCATCTGATTAAATATAAAATTACTTAAAAAAAAAAAAAATTTTGCATTGTTTAGTGTGTTTATTCTAGTAATTTGGATTTTAAAATATTATCTACATTTTATATGGATTTAATTATGTGTAATATGAATTGTCAGTACAAAATAATTTTTTTTTTTATCTCACACAGATGTCAAACAAAGGTAAAGAGATCCAAAGGTTTTGCACAACAATGACAACATAATATATTTCTTAGGGTGATAAAAATAAACATGCATATTACATGTTTGGAGCACATTTTATTTCCAGGTCAGTGATTTTCTCTGGGTACTACGGTTTCCTCCACCAATTAAACTGACTGCCACAATATACCTGAAATCAATACCTACAATATTTAAGTTTCGAATTCAAATCCTGTTCAAACAGCAAAGACCCGTTGACTCGGATTCAGAATAATGTGTCTGAGTGTAGCGACGTGTCTACCCGTGGACTGTTGTTTCAGTTAGCTAGCACTAAAAATCCAACTAATTGTGTTGGTTTTAAAAAGCTGACATCATCATTTTCTCATAGATTGCAACTTGGTCTCACCAGTGATACTTGGAGCACATCTAAGCGAGTCTTCGGCTCATAACTTGTGCTTGGGACTCACCATTTTTCACAAAAAAATATCAAAGTACTCGAGGGACTCTTTTTGTTTGGGATTCCTCAAAATGTTTATCCTACAAGGATCTCTGCTCACCACGATATAAATGAGAAATTACTCACTTGGCGTAAAAAAACAATTGTGCACTCACTCACTCCGTCGGTCACTTGATGTGATGAATTGCATAATGTATACTTACACATGTGTTATTGTATCATTGTTTAAACTTACACACGTGTCATTGTATCATTGTTTATACTTACACATGTGTTATTGTATCATTGTTTATACTTACTCGTGTGTAATTGTATCGTTGTTCATACTTACACATATGTTATTGTATCATTGTTTATACTTACACATGTGTTACTGTATCGTTGTTTATACTTACACTTGTGTTACTGTATCGTTGTTTATACTTACACGTGTGTTATTGTATCATTGTTTATACTTACTCATGTGTTACTGTATCGTTGTTTATACTTACACATGTGTTATTGTATCATTGTTTATACCTACACATGTTTTACTGTATCGTTGATTATACTTACACATGTGTTACTGTATCGTTGTTTATACTTACACATGTGTTATTGTATCATTGTTTATACCTACACATGTGTTATTGTATCATTGTTTATACTTACACATGTGTTATTGTACCATTGTTTATATTTACACATGTGTTATTGTATCATTGTTTATACTTACACATGTGTAATTATATCATTGTTTATACTTACACATGTGTTATTGTATCATTGTTTATACTTACACATGTGTTATTGTATCATTGTTTATACTTACACATGTGTTATTGTAGGAGGTAAAGTTCCTTTATAACTTGAAATTATTTTTATATTGTTGTACATCAAATTCCTGTCGAAAATAAAAACAAATAAAATTATTGTATTGAAATTCTGATACAAGAATTCCATATGTAAATTTTCTGAAAAATTCTAATGGTTAGCAGATTCTGATCTTAAAAGTTTAAATATTAATACAATAAAATGAAAGTTTTATAAGCTAATAACACATAATATGCCAAAATGATATGTTCCATTCATCATTGGTTGCATGACGTCACACAATTGAACATACATTTGGCAGTGTACAGAATTTACAGATATTTGTTTATTAAGAATAAATCTTTATATTCAAATACAAACTTCTGATGAGTTTCATAATCATTTACAATGGCCTTTCACATACAAACTTCACAATTTTCTTTGGACCATGGGGGGGAAGGGGGGGTTATACTGGGTTTTAAAAAAAATTGCCCATACAATGAAACATGAAGAGTGTAAACAAATCCAGTCAGAAATTTGATGTCTAATATATCGGGTAAGTAAGAAAAAAAATTGTTTGATAGGTCACAAAACATGGCACAAATATATCTTGATTGTGATTTGTTGTGAAAAAAATATTCTATATATTTCTATATTCTATATTCATGACATCAAATCCACCCCACACCTTTTCCCCCTTAAATAAGAAAACGTTTTTTTATTTTAGTAGTGTATAATTACAATTCTGTAATCTGTGTATTGCTGATGTCTGGCATAGTTGTTATACCACTGGATTCTATAGTTCTACAAAAAAGTAAAACATCTCTATCATTATAATATGGGGCTGCGGTGGTCGTAAATCGTATAGAAGTTGGATTTACAACTTCCTATGTAATCAGTGCCTAACACCACTAAAGTTGTGAGTATGAATCCTGCAGGGGCCCGGGTGGCTCAGTGAGTTAGGTAGTTGGATTACTTAACAACTCATACAAGCCTATAACCAATATAGCGTGGGTTCGCGTCCGGCTTTGTAAATTACAAAAAAGGGTGCACTCGACTCGGAGCCGCAAGTGATCCAGTTTACCAGTTGCTTGCCCATGGTTGGTAGTTCTCTCCTGGTACTCCGGCTTCCTCCACCACTAAAACTGGTTGCCATGATATATATATATAGCTGAAATATTGCTGAAAGTGGCATTAAACACAGTAAATGAAATCAAATGAATCAAATCGAATCCCGCTCATGGCGAGGTGTACTAGATACTATATGTGATAAATATTGTCAGTGACTTGCAGCAGGCAGTGGTTTTCTCCAGTTCCCTCCACCAATAAAACTGACCACCACGATATAACTGAAGTATTGTTGAAAGTGGCGTTAAACACCATAACCCTAAATCTATAATTATCATTATTGTATTTACATATGCATACAGTTGATAAAAACGTAGATATCATATTTAGTGCACACAACTGGTTTCTGGAATAACCTTCATCAGGTACTCTTGTCAGGTATAATGAGGGTACATTGTAGTATGGAATAACCTTCATCAGGTACGTTTGTCGGTGTCATCTCACTTAGCCAACATTCTATATTTCATATAGGTACCGGTAAGAAAATGTTGGCTATGTGAAACAGTGTGAAAGAATGTTGGCCTTCTAATTAAGAGGGATTAAGGGGTCCCATTAAGGGTGAACAATCAGGGTAATCACAGGTAAATTTGATTGTCTTTTTGTACTTTCTACATAAATGGAATTGGTAAAAAAAATACGAAAACATAATGAAAAATTGTTATTAAACTTTATTTTTGTCAGGTATAACGAGGGTACATTGTAGTATGGAATAATTCTCAAAGAAGCAAGGGGATATGGGTGCCAAAGTGATTAAGGTTGTCGACGTCTGACCACAACTTGGCAAGCCAAATACTACAGTAGTAATCAACAGTGGCGGATTTAGAGGGGGGCATGCGGGGCGTGCGGGCGTGCAGGGCGTGCGCCCCCCTAAAATTCCCAAAGCATATGTTATACAACGTTAATTAAGCAGTTCAATAAATAACTTTTCATGAATGGTTAACTCGTGACCTGTAGTAAAATATTCTTACACATTGTAAATACACGTTGGATGTGTTCGCTGATTCATATATGTATTCGCCGTCAGTAGTTCAAAGATTATTCCATTCTGATTGGTTCCGAGGTACCAGACATCAACTATTTTCTCACGCTAATTAAACATTATTTCTGCAGTCAATTTTACAACTACATGTACACGTGCTATTTAGAAATTATAAAATGGACGAAAATTCTAGGCCAAGAAAACAAGCAAGATTGGATACATCTCTTATTCCTCGACGAGAGGAGAAAAGTCAAAGGTTAACTAAAAAGTAAATTCAATCAATACTTCGAATAATTAATTTAACAATTGATCTCATTTATAAAACATACAACGAATACCTATAACGAGAGAATCAGATGATGAAACTGAGACAGTGTGGAGAAACTTGAGTATCCCAAGAAAATGGTCACTTCTCTTTAAATAATGGTTCAAATAGTTCTTGAATTCGAAATTCTGCAATTTCATATGAACAAAAAATATAAATTTGATTTGTATATAAATACCCGAAAATGTTGCCTTTTACTTTTCAAGTAAAGATCAGTAAAAATACGCGTTGGTATATTGTACATTAAAATACAAAAGTAACATATTAATAAAAAAAAAAAAAAAAAAAAAGCGGCAATTTATTTGTAACAATCTCTGCATCTGCCCGAGGTATCTGCACAAGAAAGTGTGTACAAATCCTTTGTCCGTATACTTTTATATTATTTATATCTACCAATGGATGTCTGGACAATTTTTTTACACATTTTTAACAAAAAATTCTGACTACAATTTATTTGTAATAAATTAATATCTACAACTGCACATGAAAGTGTGAAAATAATCTCGACAAAATGGTTTATGCACATCTCACACCCGATTTCCGTAAGCATATTTCTCGAGAACTTTGATACATTTTTGTCGTTTTACCTTTTAGTGTAATGAGGTTTTTACGCCCGTTGCTCAAACACTTGATCTCCGTCCGTTCGTCCGTCCGTCTGTAAGATTTCTGCAATCCGCAACTCCCCTGACTAACCACGCAATTGATTGACTTAAACTATATAATGTACTTGAAATACATTGTAGTTGTGCACAATGTTTTTTAGACTTTTCATTGAAGGCCGGGTGGAGGGGGTAAGAGGAGGATTCTGCAACCCGCAACTCCTAAATAACCACTCAATGGATTGAAGTGAAACTTAAACTACAAATTTGACATACAATGTAGTTTGCTCATCACGGTTTTATTTTTAGAATTGGAGGTTAGGGGTAGGAGAGAGATTCTGTAATCTGCTTTTTTGGCGTAAAATCGCGAATTCTCACACGAAATACCCAAAAAAATTTTCGCGCCTCCCTCCGCTCGGCGCAATTTTTTTAAGTACGCCCCCCTAACTTGAAATCCTGGATCCGCCCCTGATCAATCCTCAATATCCAAGACCAACTCAAGTATCCAGTTTTCCACACAGTTCCCATGCCCCAGGTATTTCACTGGCCAATTCAGTCTGGCCTTTCCTCCTCAATTAACTTTGAAGTAGTCATTGATATAGCTGGAATGTTCATACCAAAATATTACTGCGAGATGAAGAGCAGCAATCAAAGATAAGTAAGATATGTTCCAGTACGTTATTGTAAATTGTCACTTTCTAGTACATCCTGGCATATCTCATTTTTTTGCTACAAATTGAAGTGGACTTACAATTTTCCCAAACTTGTCAAATTGACAAAAGTCTTCTCCACTATCTCAAATGTACCACATTGTTTGATGGTTCTGTAAAACAGAAAATAAATACGATGAATATTTTGTCAACAACTTTCCCAAAATGTTTTTGAAACTTAAAATAAACTGACAACAAAATTAATTTACTGTCCTTCATTTTTATGAAAAATTATTTTCCAATGGACATACTGATTTTTTAGGGGCTGTCTTAACCGTGAATGTATGGTAGTTGGATTTAAAAATACCTGTGCATCTGTGCCCATCACCACTAAAATTGTGGGTTCAAACCCTGTTCATGGCAGGGTGTACTCGATATAACATTATGTGATAAAGTTTGCGAGTGACTTGCAACAAGTGGGTAGTTTTCTCCGGGTACTCCGGTTCCCCCACCAATAAAACTGTTGAAAGTGGTGTTAAACACCATAAAACATAAACCACAACCATACTGATTTTTTTCATGAAGAAAATAAAATAAAATCTGACAGGATACCATGTTTATATTAGATTGTTCTAGTTTCATTTTCAGCTTTATAGCCCATGGAACAAAAATCTGTTTTTAACGGTTTTTAAGAGAATTTAAATTTCCTGGGTAAAAATAAAATGTAGGGTTACAATTTAAATTTTTATCATTGCTCTTCCCTAATTATGTAAATTCCCGATAAATTTTCATGCTTATAATGTTCTAGCTTTAATTTTGTTTTATAAAGAAAGGAGCAAAGTAAAAAATCTTGAGAAAAGAAATATCAAGGTGTCAATGATACAAGCAATAATATGCTTAGCTACTATTGTCTTCCTTAAATTAATTCTAATATGAACTATCTAAGTCTGCAATAAAACATATATTTTTTAACATGCTCGTTTTCAAGATTAACGAGGAAGAAAATTGGCGGAAAATGAAGAAACATGGATTATGTCTTTTCTAAACGATTGGTACATGAAAGTTGTCTCCCCTGTAAGCATATTTTATCATCTTAAATTTTATTTTTTAACAAGGGAACAGTTGTCTCCCTTGTAAGCATATTGTATCATCTTAAATTTTGCTTTAAAAAAGGGAGGAGTGTAGTACCTTAAAAGTGCACTTGTACTTGGTACTTACATTGAAGTTGTTCCAATATCAAATGTCTCTGATGATATGTTTGGAAAGTTGTAATTCTGTATAGATCTGCAAACAAGATATACAAATTTATCTTTTGGACTGATTTATCTAATTCTCAAATTCTTATTAAAATCATATCTTAGAGAACGACCATTTAAAGCTCATTCCTAAAAGTTAAATGGTTGGTTCCTTACAATATGTATTATGCATAATTAACATAGGAGTCACAACTCAAAATCTTGCGTTCAGGAGAAATTCAGATTTAATGTTACGTATGAAAACATTGCAGAGTCTGGCAAAATCATGCAAATGGGTCCGTAACAGCCAGTAGATGTCAAATCTAAAAGAGTGTAAGCTGAAGTTAAACTGAACGAAAGATTATATCAATTAAGTTGCATCACATGCTAAATAAACATAGTGTATCTAACATAAACATGTAATGTACATGAACCACATCGGTGGTGTAATGGATAGTGTGCTTGCCTCGAGTGCGGTAAATCGTGGGTTCGAGCCCCGATCGGGTCAAACCAAAGACTATAAGATTGGTATTTGTTGCTTCTCGACCCGCTAAGTACGCAGCAATAAGGAGGAAGAACAAAGACTGGTTGGCTCGGAATCAGGGTAATGTGTCTGAGTGGGGTGACATGTCTACATGCGGACAGTTGTTTCAGTGAATAAGGGTAATGACAAAATTACCGAACTCCGAACAATCTTACAAAGGGAAAGTCAGTGAGCTAGCACTATAAAAATCCAACTAAACGTGTTGGTCTAGTACAAAGTGGATCTCATCATCATCTCATTGGCAATTGCTGAGTTGGCTTTAAGCAACAATCACTCACTCACTACCTTCGTAATTCCATCCACAGACACTCTTTCATTTCCTGTAATGGGTGTATAAACTAAATAGAAATTAAAAAAAATAATAAAGTTTTGCTTAGTACCTACCTATCCTATTTATTATTTTACAGAATGTTAGCCGAAACACAGGAGCCATTTTCCTTGGCCTTTAACCTCTATCAGGTTGATCTTTGTTTTTTAAATTCAGTAGTTACAACTTAGACATGACATTGTATTAACATAAGACATTAAAAAAAAACTGTTAGAAAATTTAAAGAATTTACAATGTAGATTGTTGTCCATGTTTAATGACAAAAAAGTTCCTTGAAGCTGTTAAATTACTCATATCTAATAATAGTATATACCAATTTAATAAAAGTGTATATCATATGACAAACCAATGGTTTAAAAATCAACAACAACAAATTTAATAACACACAACAAAAACAAAATCTTCAGTTTTACTTTTTTTTAATTTACCCTTACCTTAATTGCAGTTCTTGTTGACAGAGCTTTTTAAATGTTACTATATTTTTTTTTATATAAAATACATGTTATATGATCTTAACCTTTCATGAAAAGTCAGAAACATGTTCTCTTAACTTAATATCGGGTCTACCTAACACAGACATAAAAATGTTTATTTAAATATTTTTTTAAATATCATTTGGATAAATGAATGCCAAGAAAAAGAATCAATATTAGCTCATTTTGACTTGGAAATATGGCTGAAAGTGGCGTTAAATACCATAACCCTCATTCTAACCCATTTTGACTTGAAATAAGCAGTGTATGTTAAGTTAAAGATTTTCTATTTTCAGTATTTGGGGGGGGGGGGGGGGGGGGGGGGGTCTTGAGCAGAGGTCAAACTGTCAAATACAATGTTGAAAAGGGATCACCCAAGAACCATCACAGCCAAGTTTGTTGCAATTTTGCACAGTGGCTTCAGAAATCATTTAAGGTTTAGTATAACACTTATCAAGGATGTGCTTGACTTGCAATTTTATAAAAAGAAAAAAAAAATCTCTTAAATGAATAAAAACTATGCAACAGTATATTATCAAAATGTTTTACATGGAGATACTTTGTACAACATTTATGTGAAATGAAAAAAAAAAAAAGAAGGGTTTGTACAGAATTGTCATTGGCCAAGATCACCTTCAACAGAATGGTCATAATTTTTTATGACCATTGTATTTTGTCCTTTATTTGCTATAGGTACATGTAGTTGGATTATTGCAATATTCAAAGAGTGAATGATCAAAGGTAGGAGTTCCCACAGTTTATATATTTCTAAGTCATAATTCATTAATGCCTCAAAATTGAATCAGAAGTGGAAAAGTTGCCAAATGCAAGTCATATTTATAATGTTTTCAAGTTCAGAGGTACATATACTTTTTCTACAATTTCAAAATAAACACTATATATATGGCATCAATAAAAATAATTGATTAAAAAAAAAAGCACACAATTTTCTGTCCTGCTTTGTTTTTCACGCATCTGTTGTTCACAACATACTTACACCGTTCCGGCACATGACTTCAGTATACCATCTTGTTTTAAAGCAGCACACCCACAGCCTGCACAGCTACCACTAGACATGTATGTGTAACCGTTGGTGGTCGTTTTCTGGTGCGACCACATGCCAAAAACAGTGTCAGCTTAAAAAGGAAAATAACAGTGGAACATACTCTATGCAATTCTTAAAGACACAAACGCATACATCCAGACAGCGAGAGAGAGAGAGAGAGACTTGCCTATAAAAATTGTCTGAATATAGAAACCTGACCATAAACAAAGAAAGAATAGCAATGCAAAAAAACACACACGCACAAATCAAAAATAAATAAATAAAAAAAACCAAACAGAACTAAAAATGTTTTTATAATTTTCTTTTAACATTTTAAGCACCTTTTCCGTACAATGTATATGGTGAATCATAGAATTATACCGGAAGCTGCAGAGTCGAATATGTCAATGTAGTGTAACACTACAATAGGTATATTTGACCAAGCCCCCGTGCACTCTCGTCAATCTATGTAGGTTTAATTTGTTTATTCTATCCGGCACTCTATATCTTGGCCTTTCATCATACAAACAAGTTTTACAACCCCCTGTAGGAGATCACAGAGGCTTTTGTGTTTCCAATCTTATCAACGTGTGGCAACTCCCCCAACCAGGAAACGTCTATGGTGAATCTGAGTTATGACGAGTGACAACTCCCTCATCATATGACCCCCTCCCCCTTAAAATCAATTAATGATGTCATTAATTATTTTTCTCATTGTCCACATCATTGATATTATTATTTTGGGCCCCAGGGCAAAAGGAAATTTGGTCCCCCTCCTCCAATTCTCCACATAATGATACACAAACTAAGTCCACCACGGTGTGTCATAAGCAAGGAAGAATCAGTACAACAAAAATGAATTGATGAATTGTGATTTAGAAAACAGCTTTCTACTTGTTTAAACTCATGGGCCCCGGGGAGCCGCCCCGGCTGACATCCCTTCTCAGTGGGCCTGATCATAGGTCGCATAAGATACATGTATACGTTAACTAGTCGTGTAGTTGAATGGGCGATTAGTGTTGAACGTCATGTTAGAAATCTTCCTGCTATTTCACGGTGAGAAAATGTTACTTTAACGAGTTGTTTAACGCCAACTCAGCAATTTTTCAGCTATATGATGGCGAGAACAAATCAATTTTCAATGAGATGATGATGAGGTCCACTTTGTACTAATCCAACACACTTTGTTGGATTTTTATAGTGCTAGCTCACTGAAACAACAGTCCGCGGATAGACATGTCGCCCCACTCGGACACATTATGCTGATTCAGAGCAAACTTGTAAACAAAAATGGCATTGGAATGAGATATTGTAGAAAATACGACGAGAAATGTGTTATTGCAAATATCCGTCAACCACAAGGTTGCTAACCAACTATAACCCAAACGTGCTGCCGCACGTTGTCTTTACGTGCATGCAGAAGCTGGTAATTATTATTATTCCATTTTTGTTTATTATAATAATAATCATTCAAATTAATGTGATCTATTTTATCGTTTTTACATTGGAAGATTTAAAATATACCAAAGGAGTAATCTGCAGTCTTAATTCGAAGGACAGACATTTGACAATGTAGTGGCCAAAATAAAATAGACACAAGAACGAACCGTGGTCGACAATACACTACATGTTGAGCAACACGAACCACACTCAAAACTGGGATGGAAAAAAATAAACAATTTGTAAATAATTCACTGACTCGAGTGTAATATACAAAAATGTATATATGTCTTAAACAATTATCATGCATGCGCACCAGCAAGTAATCTTCAGTTTTGAAGTTTTGCTGTATACTAAAGAAGAAAAAAAAGAAGAACTCAGATGCTCCGGATGGGAAATTGATAGTAACGATCTGTAAAAATCGTATCGGTGATAGAATTGGAAAAGGTTAATTGCTATCAGAAAAATTAACATTTCGTAACGGTAAACGAGTTCTTGATGATCGATATGACCACCGTAGCATTTGTAATTATAATTAAACATCATACAATCGTCGAAAGGAAAATTTGAATTTACTGGTCGAGATCAAATTCTTGAATTTATTTTATATATATATATCTAAATAAAAAGTGGAAACTTTACTGGCCCGAAATAAAATTCTTGAATTTATTTTATATATATATATCTAAATAAAAACTGAAAAATTTACTGGTCCGAACAAAGTTTTAATGGTCTTGAGTCGGAGTACCGGTGCTCATCGTGAGGACTGATTTTATACCAATTACCAGACTTTCTGCAGGGTACTTACTTTGAGTATATTCAAGAGCATATCTGTCATTCCAGTAAGTATCTGCACTCCAATAAGTCCCACCGTGAACAGACAGTAAGACCATCAACAATATATAAAATATATCCATTATTTCATTTTGATTTTTCGTTAAACCAAAATTTTCAAATTCAGTGCAAATTATCCTCTTTCTATTTTTCTCCTTACTGGATGTTATAATAGGGCAATTAAGATTTATCTATAGAAAATGTAAAAATAAGTATAGAATTTTGAAAACAATTATTCTTTGTCGAAGGTAAATTTGTATTATGGCATTTAAAACAATTTTGTTATAGTCATTGTTTATTGGTATATATTGTTTATTTTGTTGGTTATTACAGATTTCGACACTAGTCACGCAAATCTGACATACCTGAATAAGAAAGTGACTTTATTAAACAAATCCTTTCTGTTAACTTTTAGAGAGGGAAACCACGTTCAGTGACGTATTAATCTAAAGAAATTTAACGACCGGGTACATAACAAATATCGTTTATACGAAATGTAGGAGTGTAAACAATTCGACTGACAGTTGCTGTTGTAGTCGTGATCGTATGGTAGTTGGATTAATAACTACCTATGCAATCAGTGCCGATCACCACTAAAGTTATGAGTTCGAATCCGCTCATGGCGAGGTGTACTCGATACAACATTATGTGATAAAGGTTGTCGGTGACTTGCGGCAGGTCGGTGGTTTTCTCTGATTTACTCCACCAATAAAACTGAAAGCTACGATATAACTGAAATATTGTTGAAAGTGGCGTTAAACACCACAAAAAAAACCCCACAATTCGACTAGACAAACTTCGTTCACTTGATTGTAAGTTTAATTCCATTGACAGTTATGTCTTTTCTTTCTTGTTTATCACCACAGGGACCTGCTCCCGGCCTTTCTTTATCAATAATTTTAACCCTACTATCAATATGCGGTACTAATAGTAGGGTTAAAATTATTGATAACGAAAGGCCGGGAGCAGTTAGTACCGCACATTGATAGTAGGGTTAAAATTATTGATAACGAAAGGCCGGGAGCAAGTCCCTATGTTTATCACCATACCACATACATTTACAAAAGACAAGACATACATTTACAAAAGACAAGTTATCATATTTGATTAGAGTCATATGAAAAGTCAATTATGACAAAGGTGAATGTCAGCTTTTTAAACACCCCAATATATTTAAATTCACAGAAAGGGTAAAAATATATACAAAGTTACGCAATAGCCAGAATATTTCAATTCCCTTGGGATTCAGTAGGCTATTTGGTTAAAAGAAGTAAATATTCAATTTTATTTTGAGTTTGAGAAATGTCCGACATGTGTGTTAAAAACACGAAAGAAAACAAATTTTAAAATTTAAAATGGAAATTAATCCAATATATCTTACCATGTAACGTGAGTGACTAAATAGTCTGTGGTGTGATCCGATCGGGACTCGAACCCACGATCTACTGCACTAGAGGTGAGCACGCTAACCATTACACCACCGATGCGGTTTACCAAGTATTATTCAAATGGCATATAACCACTAATAACATATGCTATAATTGTCATATTACAGAAAGGGGCCGTCGTGGTCGTGCTCGTATGTAGGTGTATTTACAACTACCTGTGCAATCAGTGCCTATCACCACTAACGTTGTGAGTTCGAACCCCGTTCATGGCGAGGTGTACTCGATAAAATATTATGTGATAAAGTTTGTCAGTGACTTGTGACAGGTCGGTAGCTTTCTCCGGGCACACCGCTTCTTATTTGTCTTTGCCTACACCATAAGTACTAGTCATGTGTCTGCCAAATTCCTGTCATACCGCAGTTTTCTAAATTCTTAATTTGCAGAAAATATCTGCGTAAAACAATAGCGGAATGAGGTTCTAAAATGCTCAAGACTGTTTTCGGTCGGGGAGGCTTCGCACCTTGGACCAACTACCAGGGCTCTGCCCATGACCCACTATGGACCTTAGGCGGCCCCAGACCCTCGACCGAACTTTGCATCTCTAAAGCATCTACTTCATTTAGTGCATGGCTACGTCACTGGTTGGTCGATGAGAGCTGGACATGAATATGGCCAAATCACAAGAAAAAAAAACCCAACATAAACAGCACAAAATTCGTCTGGTCAGAAAGGCCGGGACCAAAAGACAAAAAATAGAACAACACACACCCCAAACGAACTAATTATAATCTGTCATTGAAAATAACTGAGGTGCTGCAGCATTTAAAGAATTCACCCTGGATGCGTTTCACAGGTTTCACTTCTTCTTCTTCCAATAAAGTTCATCCCTCAGTAATCCTGAGTATTATCGTATATATATGTTACAGGCAATTTCTTAAATTAGGCATTTTGTAAAATGCCTGAAATTCTAGTCAATTTACAAAATGCCTATTTCAGTCAGGCATTTTATAAAATGCCTAAAAATCTCTAGGCATTTTACAAAATGCCTGAATATTTTAACCCTTTTTCTACAAATTGCCTAACCCATTTCAGTCATTTTAATAAAGATGAATTTAAACATAAAACAGCATTTATTTAAAAAGAGAACCTTAAAGTTTGACTTAAACATTGTAAATCATTTAATACTTTTATAGTATTGCGTTAAGAAATAAATTCTTTGCGAATTAATTGTCAGTGCATGGGTATAATTATACCAGGTTGAAATGTACTCACCAGAAGTACATAATAAAGTGGTCACTTCATGTTTGGAAGTGATGCAAAAATGGGCTTAACTTCGTCACCACTACCACAGGAAATGTTGTCTCCCTTGTCTACGGAAGAGGATCTAGTTGCACATCTTGAAGATAAGCAAACCCAAGATCCTACACTACAAATTTCTTCAGTTCAGGCCTGTGACAACCCGAGTACAGATGCCAATGATTCCGCCCATGATGTGCCATCAGAAGCTTCACTTGTTCCTACACTACAAATTTCTTCAGTTCAGGCCTGTGACAACCCGAGTACAGATGCCAATGATTCCATCCATGATGTGCCATCAGAAGCTTCACTTGACATTGTTCAATGTGCAGTATGTGAAATGCCTTGTTTTGATTTTATGAAATATTCCGTTTGCAATAAATTTGTTCACGAACTTTGCTCAAAGTCAGAGGCATCAAACGCAACTTGATTTGTCAGCTATGATCGAATGAGAAAGACATATCTACAGAAAGGTCACAAGCTGCTGAATCACTTAAACGTCAAGCTACAAGGATGCGAAATCGATCAGAAAAATTTCTAACAGAGGTTGAAATAGGACAAAATGTTCTGATTCCGATACCAAATGTAGACAGCAGAGGAAAAAGAGATCCAAGGAATGTAATGGCAGTTGTAACAGAAAGAGTACACAACGGTTACAAACTTGGTATGTCTAGTGGTATGCTATTAGGTTCATACACAAGAAACCAGTTCGAACTCTCGGATAGTCAATTTTTAGATAAAGAAACAGTTGATAAAACTTCTGACATATCTTTGCGTAATGCTGTTAGGAGCGTTTCTGTTTGTGGTAGCCAAGGGTTTACCAAATGTGGGTGCAGTGCAAGTGGGAAACTTAGATGTAACACTAAAAGATGTGCGTGTAAAAAGGCTGCAGTGCTGTGTAACAGTCGATGCCACCCAAACATTACTTGTAACAATAAATAAGTTGTTATAATAACAGTTTTGTAAATAAGTTAATTAATATTGAATCATTAAGTCTAAATACCTTAGATGAGATTTGAAAATTTAGTTTCTACTTCTTCGTTTTGTACAATTAAACATGTTTTCAATACGATCTATCTATTGCATTAAAATTATGTTGATAAATCAATTCAGGCATTTTGTAAAATGCCCGCCATTTTTTCCAGCCATTTTACAAAAAGGCATTTTACAAAATACCTTGAAGTTTTAGTCATTTTATAAAATGCCTAAAATTGGCAGTCATTTTATAAAATGCCTAAAAAGTTCAGGCATTTTACAAAATGCCTGAATTATGAAATTGCCTGTAACATATATACTTATTCACATTGTCAACACTGATAAAACAGCATTGAATACATTGATCACTGGATAATGTTTATTGCTTGGCTAAGATAAAAATCCCCCAAATACATTTGCCATTAAGTTATTGGAAATCGAATAGGTAATTCAATTGTGAGTAGTGATGCCAGATTACAACCATTTGTATTTCAATATAGCCAAATACAGGCTTATACAGCAGACCTTACATTCTTTGTATTTGTAAAATAATATATGGAATCAAAATAAAGTATTCCTATTCCAAAAAAAGCCCCTGGTGGCGGAACACTCCAATACCCCCATTAGATACCATTCTGAGCACAAAATATAACCTCACTGAAATGTATATTTAGTCTATATATAGAATAAAAACTTATATAAGATATACCCTTAATATGATATTATGGTATCCATTCCTGTTCAATATATAGTGTGAGTGAGTGATTGTTGTTGAACATCAAATGAGCAACTTTTCAGCCATATCATTGCCTGAACAAAATACATTCAATGAAATGATGATGATGTCATGCCTAATTAGATCTTTATACTGAACAAAATACATTCAATGAAATGATGATGATGTCATGCCTAATTAGATCTTTATACTGAACAAAATACATTCAATGAAATGATGATGATGTCATGCCTAATTAGATCTTTATACTGAACAAAATACATTCAATGAAATGATGATGATGTCATGCCTAATTAGATCTTTATACTGAACAAAATACATTCAATGAAATGATGATGATGTCATGCCTAATTAGATCTTTATACTGAACAAAATACATTCAATGAAATGATGATGATGTCATGCCTAATTAGATCTTTATACTGAACAAAATACATTCAATGAAATGATGATGATGTCATGCCTAATTGGAACTTTATACTGAACAAAATACATTCAATGAAATGATGATGATGTCATGCCTAATTAGATCTTTATACTGAACAAAATACATTCAATGAAATGATGATGATGTCATGCCTAATTAGATCTTTATACTGAACAAAATACATTCAATGAAATGATGATGATGTCATGCCTAATTAGATCTTTATACTGGGTGCGTTCACAATTGTACCAGTGGTGAAAATGTTGATCTTACCATTGGTTACCAATTGTTAGCCAAAGGCTCCATTGGTAGCCTTTAAACTGTGTACGGCTATGTGTTTGCCAATGGCTAGATATTCAACATTGGTGACCATCTGTACCTTTGGTAACCATCTGTACCTATTTGATTCCATATATTTAATTATATAAAGCCAAAAAAAGAAGATTTTTATTTTTAAAAATTATAAGTTTCTCTTTATTAATTAATTACTGGCAATATTAAATTATGTCAAGACTTTTATATACTTTTTACGTTAGCAACTTAGAGTAAATCATCATTGGTAATTAATTAAATGTAATAACTCAAATTTATGATTTATTAAAGACAAAGACCAAAACAATCAAGTCTGCCCCCTTTTCCCATCAAAGTCAAAACTCATGGAGTTCATTTTAACCAAGATCACAACTGTAATACCACGATCAGTTTACCTGTACAGGTATCTCCCAGGCATAATAGAGGTGGACACCATGTTCTTTAATGGCTCAGCAAGGGTACAGCTATGGTTGGGCTATCCAGATAAATTTTACGACGGCAATAAAAACCTGGCATTGGATGTCAGACATGAGGCATGCCTGTGATTTATTAGGAAATGTCTTAAGATGTACTGTATTTGCATCCCACGATTGTAACGTCTCTGGTCAGTGCCCTTCATGTAACATGGATATTTAATGAGAAAAACTATTAAGCTTAAATGGTCAGATAAAAATAATTTCCCTTTACTATAACTTTGTAAACAACCCCATTCAGCTTCAATAGTATCGGTAAAATTGTTTCGGACATTTCTTTTTCTTATATAGCCATTGTGTTGTCTGTCCTGCTTCTATTTACGGATTCTGATTACCCCTTTGGTAAATTTTTATTTCTAAATTTTCATGCTTTTAAATATTTTTATTATTTTATTATTTTTTGTTGTTGCTTAAATGCATGAGCCTCTTATTTTTAGCTTGCTTTTGTTCAGTTGATATCTGCTTCTGTAACTTGTGTCTATATTGAATTGCGTAATTTAAATTGATGTATGTTTTTATCTAATATGTTTGTATGCATGATTGTATGTGTTGTTATATATCATAGTCGATTTTAAAAGCTCATTAGAGCTTGTGTTATATGTATGATTTATATTGACTCTAAATAAAGCTTTGAATTGAATTGAATTGGTATCTTCAAACTCTTCTTTTAACACTTGAGGTCACCATTTTGTTTTATGAAAAGCCTGCGTTGGTAATTCTAACTTGATTGTGGTTTGTCTGCAGAATTGGTTACCAATAGAAAGTACCAATGGCAATCATTGGTGTTGATGGTATGCCATTGGTAAATAAATGTACCAATAGTTACCATCGGGAGAATTGTGAACGCGCCCACTGTCTCACTGTAACAACAGTCTACAGGTATACATGTCGCTCAATTCTGACACATTATTCTGATTTCGAGCAAATCTGTCTTTGCTCTTGCACTTTAAAGCTGCGTGCTTAGCGGAGAAACAGCAAATACAATTTCGTGGTCTTTGGTTTGACTGAAGAGGGGCTTCAACCTACGTTCAACAGATACCACACTGGAGGTGAGTACGCTAACCATTACACCAGCAATATATGGTTATAATAAATTATATACAACATGTAGATAAAAAGTAGTAACACAGTAGGTCGAGAAAAATGTTTTATTGTAAAAATAAACATCTTATTAACAAACAATCTAATTAAAATCAGATCTCCACATTCCCTATTATCTATTTGTTGTTTATAATTACTAGCTTAAGGGTCACATCAGGGGTCAACATGTATTATAAATTGACCAATCAGCGACTCGACAACAAAATCCAGGAGACAAGACAAGCATATGCGTTTTGGGACCTACACGATAGACACAGAATGTATTCATGTTGACCCCTGATGCGACCCTTAAAGGAGCGTTTTTATATCACCCACACAGCGACTAGTAAACAACCAACTGAAAATAGGGAGCCATTGCAGAGATCTAATTTTAATTAGATTGATTAACAAATATATAACAAAATATCAAAATAAATCTATCTATCACAGTTATTGCAACATTATCACAAACTTACAGATACATAGTATACATAGGAGTTTTTGAGGAGAAAAAATTATTGAATCGTTCATTTTGTGTTTTTCAGCAAAAATTAACTGAAAGAAGCAGAGAACTTAATTATGAGAATTTGAAGGTAATACCTAAAATGTTGTTTTTTTATGTTTTAATTTGACAAAGGGTTAGAGTTAAGGTTATGGTGTTTAACTTCACTTTCAACAATATTTCACTTTTATCGTGGCAGTCAGTTTCATTGGTGGAAGAAACCACAGTTGAATCGAGTACACCTCACCATGAGCCATATTCAAACTCTTAGTTCGAATCTGGCTAATAGCAAGGTGTACTCGAAACAACATTATGTGATAAAGTTTGTCAGTGACCTGCGACAGGTCGGTGGGTTTCTCTGGTTTCATCCACCAATAAATCTGACTGCTACGATATGACTGAAATTTTGTTGAAAGTGGCGTTAAACATCATAAACCAACCAACCAACCAATCACTGATATGTTTGTTCAATTTCTATATGATGCATAACATTGATCCAAAGGACAAAGTCAAAATCAATATGCAGTCATTGTGTGCATGCACAGAGATGTACAGTAAATGTTTGAAATTTGTGACACATAATCGAATCTGCTATATATTATACTTGTTAAAAATTTCAGACTTAGCTGTATCAATTTGTAGGATAACTGAGATGAAATCGAGAAAAGTCTTGATGACTCTGAAAATAAAATTTAAATAAATAAATAAAATTAAACAGCTTTTAATGTTATTTTAGATTAATACTACAATAGCGTTTGTTTGAATATACATTAACAGACACATTTCAAACGACTGTAAATTCCACAATTCTGTTGAAGCATGTTTCATGGTACAGTAATTCCAACATCCCTATATTTTGTGTTTTTTTTGGTGAGGTTTCTTTATAGTTTTCTGTGTTGTGTTTTTTATATTGTTTGTCTTCTTTCTTTGTCTTGTGCCTCATTTTGCCATTGTCTGTGGATTGTCCATTTCTTGATTGCCCCTTTGGTTTTCTTTAAAGTTTCTTTTCTTCTGTCATTTTTTTTGCAGTGAAACATTAGCTTAAGTATTGAAATATGTATATTGCACTAGTCAACTTAAGGTGGTACCATACACTACAGGGAGATAACTCTTTAAAATCAGTTGAACGTTTGATCATATGATGTTTGTATGCAGATTTCAAGCATCTCGGTGATCAAAACCACAGAGAGAAAAGCTGCTTCGTGGCTAGTGAATTTATAGCTCCGAGTCTGTTGGTTGGAATTTGTTAAAATTTTGATATTCATTACAGTGTATATATTCAAACACACTGCCAAAAAAAAAAAAAATTAAACGAGCAGATCAAATTTGACCTGAAGTGTATGGTACCACCTTAATTTGAATTACAGCTTCTGATTATCCCTTTGATATCTTCCAACTTTTCTTAGGGACAAATAACCAATCAGTATTAATATAAAACAGTCAGTATTAAAATAAAACAGTCACAATTGTATTCTATTCATACATACAAAATGTTTTACAACCTTGTTTAAATTGTTAAAAAACAATTAATAGCAAAACAAATATAATATCTCTGTTATTAAAATAATTACCTCTACAAATGTAGGATGGCCGTATATTTGTGCAGACAAAGTGAATAATCCCTCATTCTCCAGGTACTGTGATCCTGTAGCTTGGTTCATTTTAAAGTGTAATTGACCATACTTATGATATTTTGGATAATTGCCAATAGATGCCAAATTTATATGTTCAGTAATCTCTCCATCTATAACAGCAACGGTGTAAAATCTGATCTACAACACACACAAAAAGAGGTTAGAGTTACGGTATTCAACACAACTTTCAACAATATTTCAGTTATATCGTGGTGGTCAGTTTTATTGGTGGAGGAAACCGGAGTACCCAGAGAAAACCACCGACCTGCCTCAAGTCACTGACAAACTTGATTACATTATATTGTACCGAGTACACCTGATCACCTGAGCAGAAACGTAATTTTGGCTATATTCTGATTAGGATTGTTGGTGTACTTGCTCCCATAAACTTTAAAATACTCTTTTGACTCTGAGCGTACCTGATTCAGAGGTTATTGAAGAAACACATCGTATATACTCAATTAGATATCAAAGTATTAATTACTCTCAAGACTTATAATAAATACTGAGTGAGTGATTGTCGTTTAACACCATATGAGCACAGCTATATCATGACGAGAACAAGTTACATTCAATGAAAGGATGATGACGTATTAGCTTCATTGGATCTTTATAGTGCTAGCTCAATGGAACAAACAGTCTGCAGGTAGACATGTCGCTCCACTCGGACACATTATCCTAATTCCATACCAACTAGTCTTTGCTCTTACTCCTTAAAGCGGCGTGCTTAGTGGAGAAGCATCAAGCACCAATTTTATAGTCTTTGATTTAACCTGATCAGTGCTCGAAACCATGATCTATTGCACTCCAGGCGAGCGCACTAACAATTAAAACCACTGATATGTTTCATTTTGAAAGAGAAGATCATCATTGGGTTAAGGATGATGGTGTTTAACGCCACTTACGACAATATTTCAGTTATATTGTGGCAGTCAGTTTTATTAGTGGAGGAAACCGGAGAAAACCACCGACCTGTCGCAAGTCAATGACAAACTTTATCACATAATGTTGTATAGAGTTCACCTCGCATGAACCAGATTCAAACTCACAACTTCAGTGGTGATAGCCACTAACTGCATACCCGTAGGTAGATTGAAAATCAAACTACCATACCATCACGACCACAACTGCCCCTAGATCATCATTGGCAAGTATCTTTATCATGATAACAGAGATAACTAACCTCATCCATATAGCCTTTGAAGAAATGGCTGGCGTCTTTTCCTAGGTACAATAATACGTCCGAGATGGAGTGATACATGCTCTATTAAAATATATCATTTTAAATTTATTTTGTAAGGATATTAATAAGGTATGTCTAATCATGCGATCAAGTTAATACACAAATCTGGGAAAAATATGGATAAACTGTACAATGAAAATCGTCATGCAAACTACCATATTTTCCATAAATAGCAATTTTCTAGTGTTCACCTCATATGAAGGCAATAACTTGTTTTATTATACCTAAACTACTCTGATTTGAATATTTTGTCTTGCAGAAGACAATAAAATAATTTCAGGTATAGAAAATACAATTATGGAACGGAACTGAAAAAAAAACGGATTTTCAACACACTTCCCGTTATCAGGGGTTGTAGACCGGTCGACAACCTATTGTTTTCATCTACATGATATTTGTTTGTGTTGTTCACCGGATTGTCTCCCTCATCAGCAAATTTACCGTAAAACATCCAAATTTTCTTATTACTTTAATAAAGTAAAATAATATGTAAGGTATAATAATAGATAATATCGTGTGTCAAGATCAAACGGAGAATTTATCAATCATCGATAAATTGCTCCATCTTTATGCAGATTTAGGATTGGACGATCAGATCACAACTGTGAAATGGATATATCACATTAAAATATTAAATATATATACCCAGTCTAATGGTTCTGTATTGTTAATGACATCAGACAAATCTCCATCCAAGTAAAGTTTTAAAAGGTATTCTGAAAAATAGTTCAAAACGTAGCTCTTTAACAAAATTGTCGAAGAACAAACCGAAAAAAAGCATACTGTGAAAGTTCTTTTATTTGTTGGTACCAATTTTCGTGGTTTCTACAAAATGCATTGATCCATGAGTTGTTGAATTCTTGGTTTCAAACATTACAGGCAACAATCAATGGGAAAATTGTATTTCGTTGGATTCTATTTTCGTGATTTAAGTGGACCACAAAATGAGCAAAAATTAGAACCCCACGATTAATAATTATTTCACAGTAATATATAAAATGTCAGAACATTTACTGAAACAAAATTTACATAAGGCGTGGTAAATTTTCTAATATTTACTATATGTCCTACATGTAAATACGGCCGAACCTCATTATCTTCATAGTAGGAGGGTGCCGTCATGGTCATGATCATATGGTAGTTGGATTTACAACTACCTGTGCAATCAGTACCTATCATCACTAAATGCATGAATTTAAATCCTGCTCATGGCGAGGTGAACTTGATAAAACAGTATGTGATAATGTTTGTCAGTAACTTGTGGTAGGTTGATGGAGTACTCTATTCTTTGTCTCATTTTATTCCAGGAGCAAATCAATTTGACGATTCTAGTAGCAATAATTTCTTTGTGATTGGCTGTCATATGAATCTTCAAGAGCTGAAGAAAGCATGGCTATTATGCTAATGTAAGCAAACAAATTTGTTACGAAAATTAAAAAAATGACCCCATAGTCTAAAAAACCAACATACCAGATTCATCATATTGTATTACCACACTGGTCCACTGATCTGCTGTTATAGTTGATGTCCCGGTAACAGTTGTGTTTCCATACTGACCATGAACCTGAGAGTTTTCTAACCACACACACATTGTACGAGATTGAGTACAAAATATCGGCATTGCTGCACTGAGATTACCTACATCTATTTTTATCCAGACTTCAAATGTAAAGCTGTAATTGAAAATATATTCTTAATAGGAATATACTAGTACAGGGTTAGGGTTATGGTGTAAAACTCCACTTTCAACAATATTTCACTTATATCCTGGTGGTCAGTTTTATGGGTAGAGGAAACCGGAGTACCTGTAGAAAACCACCGATCTGCCACAAGTCACTGACAAACTTTATCACATAATGTTGTATCAAGTACACCTCGCCATGAGTCCCAATCGAACTCCCACTTTATTGGTGATAGGCACATATTACATAGGTAGTTGTAAATCAAACTACCATTCCAATTACGACAACTACTACTACATTTAACTCTGTCTAATTGCATACAGCTAATGTCATTTATTAGGATTATTCAATTAGGCAATTACATATTGTCATCAAGGGGAGATCATGCAATTGATGATACATAATGATTTTCAAGAAATTCCTTGTCCATCCTGGAGTAAATACAAGTTTCGAATGAATATCATTGATATACTGATATCTATTATTATTTGTAATTGCCATTAATAAAATGGAGATTTGGTTTGTAAATGAAAGCTGTTATTCAAAATACAGATGGGACCATGACAGGATGTAAAATAAGAGATAGACTGTGATTATCAATTCAAATAACCACAGATGTAAACTGTTGTGAATAGAAATTACGGTTATAGAGAAAAAAACATTCTGTCTATGACAAAGACACCTATAACATAATACGATCACAATTTTTTTACAGTCGTATAATGGTAAGACTATCTCGTGTAAAGAAAAACAATGTTCCTTGTGTCTTTAAAGTCTGGTTGGCTCAGATTTAGAATAACGAGTAAGAATGGAGCGACATGTCTACATGCAGACTATTGTTTCAGTTATAACACTATAAAAATCCAGCCTAGTGTGTTGATCTAGTACAAAGTAGACATCATCATCTTATCACATGGTAACTTGTTCTCATGATATAGATAAAAAAAATTGTTAGCTTGTAGTTAAAAAACCACTTATGTGATACTATATCATCCTTTGTTTGTACTTTGTCTTATAAATACATCTGTCACATGAATAAAAAACCCACAATAATTTGTTTTTTCATTTGGCAAAATCAACATTGAAAGTTGACAAATTTCTTTCTTTCCAAAGAATAACAAGATGTTGCACGCTACGTCGTGATAAGAATACCCCCACTCATTCATTTGTAAGTCGCACGGTAAACAGGAAGTAGATGTGCAATCATTTCTTCCAATAGAAGCTGAGATATCTGTTACAAAAGTGTGAACGGACAGACAAACGGACGGATGGAATAACAGACAAGGTGATTGCAATATAGCCCCCTCTCTATGAGTGGGGGTATAACATTCAGTTTCCTTAATACACTGTGAAAAACCCCAGATTGCAGCAATGAAATGTTGACATTGTACAAACATTTTTGTTTTAATACCGGTACTCACTATGGAGTGAGTGAGTGAAATTTGTCAGCTCAATCATGGCGAGAACAAGTTAATGTTCAATGAAATGATGATGAGGTCTGCTTTGTACTAGACCAACACACTTAGCTGGATTTTTATAGTGCTAGCTCACTGAAACAACAGTCCGCGGATAAACATGTCACCTGACTTGGACACATTATGCTGATTCTGAGCCAACCAGTCTCTGCTCTTTCTCCTTAATGCTGCATGCTTAGTGGAGAAGCAACAAATACCAATTTCATAGTCTTTGATTTGACCCATGATCTTAACCGCACTCGAGGCAAGCATGCTAACCATTACACCAGCGATGCGGTTACTTACTATAGATCATTGCAAACGAAGTACAAATGATTTACATAAAGTACGTACCGTAGTCTCCCTCTTAAATAGCCACTCTCACCAAGGACCAACCTCTTATCAGGCCATATTAAATAGCCACTCTCACCAAGGACCAACCTCTTATCAGGCCATATTAAATAGCCACTCTCACCAAGGACCAACCTCTTATCAGGCCATATTAAATAGCCACTCTCACCAAGGACCAACCTCTCATCAGGCCATATTAAATAGCCACTCTCACCAAGGACCAACCTCTTATCAGGCCATATTAAATAGCCACTCTCACCAAGGACCAACCTCTTATCAGGCCATATTAAATAGCCACTCTCACCAAGGACCAACCTCTCATCAGGCCATATTAAATAGCCACTCTCACCAAGGACCAACCTCTTATCAGGCCATATTAAATAGCCACTCTCACCAAGGACCAACCTCTTATCAGGCCATATTAAATAGCCACTCTCACCAAGGACCAACCTCTTATCAGGCCATATTAAATAGCCACTCTCACCTAGGACCAATCTCTTATCAGGCCATATTCAGATGCACTGAGATAGTAAAATTCTACTAAATTATCAGTGTATTTTACTACTAAATTATCTGTGTATCTTGCTACTTAATTGCTCCCTTCAAGAGAGGACACCTCTCTTATAAGGACACAGAATGGATGGCCTTATAAGAGAAGAACTATTATATTACATACTACAAATCATTGCAAAAGAAGTGCAAATAATGTACAGTGAAACCTGTCTAAACAGAACCTCATTGAGACCAATTTTTGAGTTTGAAATAGACAGGTGTTTGGTTTATACAGGTTAAATTAGCAAAGATTTCCTACATTAGGACTTTATTCAAAGTTCTGTTGATACAGGATTCAGGTTTAGACAGGTTTCACCATATTTGTTAAAAATAAATACCTCTTGTCTATGTTAAAATCTGTGAGGTTCGTTAGCACCACGTAATCATCAGTTCCATCAAATTTTAAAGCCATATTTTGTCTGTCTACACATTTGACCTTTATATCGGACCAGAGCCCCATCTGTTGACCAAACTGGTACACACCAACTCTTCCACCTGTTATACTGGTATCATAGATGTCGCCACTGTCTGTCAACATTGACGTAAGATCATATAGCTGAAATCTATAAAAAAAAATGGTCACCAATTACATTTGCTTTGGTACTTAACTGTTAATTTCTGGATTTTACTTTTCTTTTAGATATTAGGGCATCTGGTAGCAACACATGAAGCTACTTAGGGACCGTCGCGATCGTGATAATATGGTAGTTGGATTTACAACTACCTGTGCAATCAGTGCCGATCACCACTAAAGTTGTGAGTTCGAACCCCATTCATGGCGAGATGTACTCGATACAATATTATGTGATCAAGATTGCCAGTGACTTGCGACAGGTCAGTGGTTTTCTCCGGGCACTCCAGTTTCTTGCACCAATAAAACTGACCACCACAATATAACTGAACTATTGTTGAAAGTGGCATTAAACACCATAAACCACGAAGCTACTTACATAATGTAATGTTGATATCAGAATTATGACAAAACTATAATGTGGACACAGACATGTATCGTTTTTATCCTGCTTTTATTAAAACTTAAAAAAATATACTTCACAAAAACGTTGAAAATGGAGAGATATCAGTTAGGTGCATAATTCAGCTTTAATATATCTCTTTAATAACGTGTCTGTTTAAGAAAGGGAATTTAAATTTCTAACATATATTTTACCTTATTTTTCCCAGATCAGTGTTGTGGGTTAAAATCCACTTATATGAGGTGTAATTACTCCAACGAGTCATTTCTCCGTCGTGCCATAATACTGTCGTCTGATTGACGGTAGTGCTGCTGTGCCACAGAGCATGTGCCATAGCCATCCCTGGTCCAGTATTGGAATCCACAACCTAGTAAATAATAAAAATATGTATACATGTAAATTTATAAACATGAAGAAGATAATCATCTCTAGGGTTAAGGTTATGGTGTTTAATGCCACTTTCAACAATATTTCAATTATATGTGACATTCAGTTTTATTGGTGGAGGAAACTGGAGTCCCTTGAGAAAACCACAGACCTGTCGCAAGTCACTGACAAACTTTATCACATAATGTTGTATCGAGTACACCTCGCCATGAACGGGGTTCGAACTCACATTAGTAGTGATAGACACCGATTGCATAGGTAGTTGAAAATTCAACTATCATAAGATCAAGACCATGATGGCCCACATTTGCATAGGAGTTATTTCCCTTTAATGTTTGCTATAAAACTATCCCCGCAGTTAATTTGTATTTCTGATCTTGTAATTTGTAGTAAATACCAACTATATAATTGGGGATTTCGAGGTGCCATGCATGGAGCAGAAGCACCCCCCCCCCCCCCCCCCACTTGAGAAGCACATCATCAATCCCCTGTCCTTTGAGTAGTTTCTCCTGTTTCATTGTTTATTCAAGATAATTGTTTCATATTCATATTTTCGCACCTACTGTTGCCTTGTCAGTGACTTGCAAAAGGTCGGTGGTTTTCACTGGTTTCCTCCACCAATAAAACTGACTGCCATAATATAACTGAAATATTGTTGAAAGTGGCATTAAACACCATAACCTAACCATAATCTACCATCTTTTGACTTACCTTCATCTGAACACCAGTTATCCCAGCTTGATAAGTGTTTGTGTCAAAATTGTAGTTTTTTGTTTTCCATGAAACTAAATAGAATCTTCTATTGCTGACATAACCAAACACTATCCCGACATAGTTATCTCCCTTGTCAGACCTGACATAAAATGTTCCACTGTAGGCGATAGAGCTATATGACTGCGAACCTGAAATGAATACCGTAATGACCTATGTATAATGTGCTAGATTTTACATAGATTCTTTATTTTGCAGGAGGAGTGCACATTATCAACAAGAACAATATGTCACTCTTTTGTCAGAACTGGAAATCACAATTTTTCTGCAAATTTTCAAGGCCAAGAGTGGATGTGCATTATGTAACCCTAATGACGGTAATTTAAAATGTATCAAAATTTTTTTTTTTAGAGTTGTGTGTCTCAATAATAATACACATTATTTGACTTTTAAACTACTTGGCTTTCAAATGTTTTGATTGTGAGTGTAAATTTTCTGTGTTCAGTTATTTGTGAATTGTGTTTGTTCATGTCTTTTTTCTGTTTATCATATGGTACTGTAGTTGGATTTACAACTACCTGTGAAATCAGTGCCTATCACCTCTAAAGTTGTGAGTTCGAATCCCGCCCATCGTGAGGTGTTCTCGATACAACTTTATGCGATAAAGTTTGTCAGTGACTTACGGCAGGTCTGTGGTTTTCTCTGGATACTCTGGTTTCATCACCAATAAAACTGTTGTGTTGTCTGTTCCTCTTCGATATGCGGATTCTGATTACCCCTTTGGTATCTTCATACTCTTCTTGAAAGTGGCATTAAACATCATAACCCCTAACTCCCTGTTTATCATGGTTTTGTTGCTTTCTAGGTATTTATAGCTTTTGAGCATGTATTGTTAACTTCGGAATTTACAAAATATATATGAAAGATTGCAGAAAGCGCATGACAATTTTAGAAGCCTAGAAAAGAGGACAATGGATTATCAGTTATTTCATATCCAAAAACTAGTTTACCTATTAACATAGAAGGACCGGTGGTATCAGCTAACTGATATATTTCTCTCCCTCCTGCCTTCACCCACCAATTTGCCTTTGTGGTGCCATAGCCCGGATATAAATCCACGATAAAATAGTTGAGAAATGATGTGGAAGATATACTCGGATTATGTGGGCATGTGTCATTATTATCATGAACACCATCTCCATCGGAATCTAATACACAGTTGTCTCCCACTTGGTCACCTGTAGCAATATGGAAATAAAATTAATAAATCTACTAAGGTGTGTAATAAAATTTAGTGTGCACAAAGAATTTCAGGAATAACCTTCATCAGGTACGCTCAAAATCAAAAGATTAATAATAACATTGTTTTGGAACTATACATAAAACCAATGTAATCATAAATTTCCTAGAATCTAAATTCTGATTAATATAGCAAATTCCACTAGATATTAGACCTCGTACATCAGTCACTAATAATGTAAAAGTGAATGAATTTTTACTTTTGTAGTCACTGATATTCCAATATCAAAATAATAGAAACAGTTATCAAGAGGGGGATCCCATTAACCTGTTTAACCCTGCCACATTCATGTACCTGTCCCAAGCCATAACCTGGATTTCCAATGCCATATTCATGGTCTCATTTGTGTTCAATGAGTTCAGTTAAGATGAGAGGCGATTGTTCGTTTTGTTGATATTGGTAGAATTGGAGATCATCACTGTTTAATCTTTCTTTGTATAGGTAATTCTGAGACTTTTAAATGTATATCTGACACATTTCGGTAAAATCATCTTAAAGTAGGATCTAGCTGATACTTTAAGGTTACCGATATATCTTAATAGATGGTTGAACAATAAAATGAACTATTGACTGTGATAGTGCTATTATCAATGATGTTTGTAAATCGATACACACTGCACAATATATATAGAATAACGGCAGTTCTGAAGGTTGAGACATTATCACTAGTATCACAGCAAGTCTGACAGGTGTGTGTTACTAGTAATAATGTATGTCAAGATCTTCAAAACTGGTGTTATTGTTTTTATCGTTGACCTCACACTGACAGATAATTTTCAATATCAAAATCATCTTTTTCGCATGCAAGTTACGAAGTGGCTTAATATTTTTGTGGATCAAGGTCAGTTCAGTGATCAAGACTTTATCAGCAAGACACATCAACGGGAAAATATCCAATTTGCCGATAAAATACAATATTAATGATAATTTCTTTAGACAACACTCACCATTTATATCTGTTTGTAAGGTATTTGATAAGTAAGGACAATTATCTACAGAATTGGCTGTCCCATCACCATCTATATCTGGGTCACAAGCATCACCTGTATCAAAATAGTCAGTTGAAATAAAGACGAATCTTGAATTCAAATTAAACACAAATTAAATAGAAAAAAAATAAATGTAAAATGGAATGTCAATAATAGTTTGACAGACATACATGTATGTTATTTTTCCCGACACTATAAATATAATTTGCTATGTAGGAATTTGATAGATATTTGATTGGTAAGGTTTTTCGCCACTAGAATTGTTTCAGTTATTTTGTTTTGATCCAATAGTAGCGATCTGAAGATAATGTAGTACCATAGAAAACTCCTTGATGCTAGCGAGTAACAGTTCAGTCAACACCACCTATTTGCATACAGTAAATGTAGGTGAACATTATTCATTTATCCGGAGTATTTGATTAGCCAATAAACATACTTTCATCAAGGGGAGATAATGCAGTTGATAAGGAAAGACCTCTTTCTTCAAGGGGAGATAATGCAGTTGATAAGGAAAGACCTCTTTCTTCAAGGGGAGATAATGCAGTTGATAAGGAAAGACATCTTTTTTCAAGGGGAGATAATGCAGTTGATAAGGAAAAACCTCTTTCTAAGGGATCGTCGCAAAATATGACAGTTTTTTTCAAACGAAGTTAGTTTCGTTTGGTAGGTGGGTGGTTTTCAGCTGTCACGTTTGGAAAAAAACCAAAATCGCACATTGAGATTTGTCAATAAATCTTTAAAAATGCACTTAAAAAACGGCATAAAATTGAATGGAACATCGTTTTAATTTCTTTCGAGTCTGTATATTGTACAGTTTCTTTAGTACTGAATAAGTAATGGGTGTATATGTACACAGCTCTGGTTTCCTGTTTGCGGTACAACTAAATATCATACGCAACGAAAAGCAACGGTCTTCTTTTGCAAATTAAAAAAATAATGTTTTCGATTCTTGGAATGTTTTAAAAATACTGTTGTCAAATTTAAAATAATACTATAATGTATTAAACAGGTTTTGACCAAAGAGAGTAAACATCAGATACCACGATGCTTATGGCGGGTTTTTGTTCTTGTGTGCGTTGCAGAAATAGGCTTTCGGTAGTTTGTGATTGTATTGATTGCTTTCAGTATTTTGTTATTGTATTGATTAAGTATTAAACATGGCAGCGCCCAATCTCTACCCAATCGTAACTACTCGGCCATTCTCGCTACCCTACAAATAACCTCGTACGTACATAGTAGAAATTCTTCTTAAATTGTTTATCGGAAGTTAAGTTAAGTTAAGCCGCACAAAAAGAAAGTCCACGAAAATCCAATATGGAAGACATACTAAGTAAAATCTAATCATGCAAAACTAATAAAACTTTAATTGAAATATAGAAAATTGCTTAAAATATAACTTTATTAAACTTTCATGTAACTGACATGTGAAAAGTAGTGCGATTTATACGCCTAATGCATACGAGGTTATTTGCAGGGTAGCGAGAATGGCTGAGTAGTTACGATTGATCTCTGTCCAGAGTTGTCGGTCCTACACACTCTCCAATCTCTGTCAATGCCTAAAAAGTAGTCTACCTTTGTACTAAACTGATTTCCTTTCTATAAAATATTACCAGTGTAATGTTCAGCAACTATAGAAGCTATTACAACAAGGAACCAGAACAGTGCTGTATGACTGATCACCGTATAAAAATAATCCCTTATCTTCGTTTGAAAATAAACAAAGAAGCTTCTCAAATATTAGTTATATGGTATTCTTTACATATTTTACAATATGTGGGGTCATTATAACCGGTTTATATCAAGTTACCCATTAATAAATGGGTTTTGCCAAGATTCTTGGCATATAGGCGTTGACAGAGATTGGAGAGAGTGTGACCGACAACTCTGGGTAGAGATTGGGCAGCGCCCTGTAAAAAACGTCTTGTGCAGACATTACTATTTGGTAGCAGGACACACGAAAAGAAGAAGATGTCCTCAAAAATACACATTCATTATGGTTCACATGTATAGAAAGGGCTTTAAATGGATTTCTTGATATACAAGATGCATACACTGCTCCATAAATAATAAATAAGTGGTCCAGATCTTTGCATTTATTACAGAGATGTCCATATTAATCTATAAATATCATTTTATTGGTACAGTATGCTTGTTGAATTATATGTACACTTAGATGAAATCAAGTGTGTGATTTTTAAAGGATACAGATTCATAGATAGCCCCTTTATCATGACATGCATATGGAGAATACATGGTTCTAAGCCCTATATTTTTAGGTGGAGTTTGGTTTATAATACATCGGTATTCTGTTTTTCACACTTTCATTTGGAGGGGGTGGGTGGGTGGTCTGAGCCAAATGAAACTAACTTCATTTGAAAAAAACTGTCACATTTTGCGACGATCCCTAATAACTAGGAGAAAGATGACAATGTTATTGATTTAAAAAAAAAAATTAGGTGTATCCTTATAAGGTACATTTTTCAAATCTTAATATTGTCCTTCAAAAGCATTTAAAAAAGCATGCATATGTGTTGTTTTAGATTCAAAGATCTAGACATACTTTTAATCCAAAATGACATTTTATTTATGTGAAATAATCTTAAAATTGTTTGAACACTCTTCTTTCTTTCTAGATGACAGTGCTTATAAGATAACCTTTCCAGTTTCAATAGTCTTGATGTTCTCTGAAGTACAGTTGGAAATCAAGTTATCAAGAGGGGAGGCTTGGGATCCCATTAACTGGTTTAACCCTGCCACATGTTTGTGCCTGTCTCAAGCAGGACCTGGATTTCCAACATCATATGTCGTGGTCTTTTTTGTGTTCAGTGAGTTCACTTAAGATGAGGTGATCGTTCGTTTTGTTGATATTGGTGGAAATGATGATCATCACTGTTTAAACTTTCTCTTCATACAGTCTTATCTAAGTATTTGTGTTAAGTTGATACTGTAATTTACGTTACCGATATGGTGAACAGATATCTATGTTCCGTCAAATTGTATTTTTTACATTATTATTAGTATCAGTGTTAGAATTTATTTGTCCACTAGGATTTCTTATACAGTATTATGTTAACGAATATCAACAATATAATTTCAAACAAGTTGTAAATTATCAACAGCCTGCTGCTATGTCATATGATAAAAATAGAACACTAATATACAAACAAACAAAACAAAAAATCCCAGAAATATTACAGCTAAATTAGTAGATTTTTAGACTGGTTCACTGATTAGATATATATCATGAATATTCATATACTAGATAATATATCATGAATATTCATATACTAGATATATATCATGAATATTCATATACTAGATATATATCATAAATATTCATATATCAAGACAGATACGATTCAATGCCATCGCTATATTTGAAATGGAGGTTGTACTTTTATTTAGAAATTATGACATCATCGATGGAAAGTTTTCTTCCGGCTTGCAATTATATAACGTCAACTATAACAAGGAAACTCTGAAAAAAAATTGTCACATCAAGGAACACTGCTCAGACACTGGTTTGAACTATGATTCAATACTTGATTGCGTCGCTCCCCATAATAGGCAGGGAACCAGTCTAGTATATTCTAAGTAAAGTTAACCTAATCCATCATTGTCAGTGTCTTGCTGGTCTCCATTAGCAACCTCTACACAATTGTCTAAAGTGTCTAATACACCATCACCATCCCTTAAACAGATCAGAATATTACAATGTGAAAACTATACAGTCAAAAAGTGGACATCTTTATTAAAAGGTCACCTTTTTCTTGTCCTGTCATAGAAAGTTTCATATGAATTGATCCTCTTTTAAGAGGTTACCTGTCTTAAAAGACCATCTTTTCTTTGTCCCAAAGGTGACCTCTTAATACAAGTTTTACTGTATGCATAAAGAAAATATTTGCAGACAATGTATACTTTACAAATATAATTCTGTACAAGGAAACTTTCAGGGCAATTCCTGCCTAATATTTATATAAACATACAACTGTGACACCTAGGATTATAGGTTCTCTTTTGGGAATCTAATCCTGACGGGAGTGTCAGCTAGAGGTGCAGGATGAATAAAGTACAGGTTTTCCCTAAGCCCAGATGTGAATGAGTACTTCATATTTAGAAAATGAGGCTATGCTCATTGGAAATTAAAGATAATTTATTTGTGAAGGCTATTTGTGAGTGGCCGCATGCATAGAAACATTTCAAACCCTGACCCATTTCCTAGTATTTCTACTTCAAAGAATCATAACATCTATTCATAGATTATCCCTGGTATAATTTTTTTTTTTTTTCTAAATTCTGATTTATTGCATGTAAACATGGTATCGTCAATAGTATAACTGAGGGGTGGGTGGGGGTTATGATATATAACACCACTTTCAACAATATTACAGTTATATCATGGCGGTCAGTTTTATTGGTGGAGGAAACCGGAGTACCTGGAGAAAACCACCGACCTGCCGCAAGTCCCTGACAAACTTTATCACATAATGTTGTATCGAGTACACCTCGCCATGAACGGAATTCAAATACACTACCTTAGTGGTGATAGGCACTGATTGCATAGGTAGTTATAAATCAATAACAACCATATGATCACGACCACGATGACTCCTGAAGTACTGCTCCGACACTGGAAGTTAAAAATAATCGGTCAATTGATTTGTCATAATTTGACATTGCCGTCACATTACTTCTATGCTTTTATTTATACCTATCTTGATTTAAACCTCCAACAGGATTACAGATATCACCTACACCATTCTGGTCTGTATCTGCTTGGCTATTATTAGAAATAGTTCGACAGTTGTCACAGGCGTCACCAAAATCATCACCATCAGAATTCTCTTGTCCCAAATTGGGTATAAATTGGCAATTGTCATCTATATCGTCGACACCTTTAATACAACCATGCATTAAATGTTAACATTAAATAATATGATCAAGCATGTGTAATGCATTATGCAATGAAGTGCCAAATGGCAAAGTAAGAGTGAGTGATTGTTGTTCAACACCAATTCAGCAATTTTTCAGCTATATCATGGCAAGAACTTAATTTTCAATGAGATGAAGATGAGGTTCCCTTTGTACAAGACCAACACACTTAGATGGATTTTTATAGTGCTAGCTCACACTGAAACAACAGTCCGTGGATAGACATGTCACCCCACTCGGACATGTTAACCTGATTCTGAGCCAACCAGTCTTTGCTCCATCTCCTTAATGCTGTGTGCTTAATGGAGAAGCAACAAATACCAATTTTATAGTCTTTGGTTTGACCTGACCGGGGCTCGAACCCACAATCTACCACACTCAAGGTGAGCATGATAATCATTACGCCACCGATGTGGTTTAAATGGCAAAGTAACACTCAAAGCAAATATTCAAACTGAATCAACAATTTTGTGGTTGAACCAATATAGAAAGGAAATAGATTTACTGCCATGACTCTACAATGTCTTAAACGATGCTTGTATCCAAATTCTTGATGATGTATATTTTCAAAGTTTATTGGTGGAGAAGATCAGAGTTACCTGAGAAAATTGTCGTCCTACCTCTAATCACGGACAAATTATCACAAAAAGTTGTATCAATTTCAATTCACAATGGACGGAAACAGAACAAACTTGTCTGGTGATAGGCACTGATGACATAAGTTGAAGTAAATCAAACTACTGTTCAATAACAGCCATAACATCTCCCTTTTAATAAATATAATATACCATCGTTATCATCATCCGAATCACAAATATCACCCTGCCCATCATTATCAGTATCCAACTGGTCACTATTGGCAACAGATACACAGTTATCACATGGATCACCGACTCCATCACTATCAGTGTCGCTTTGACTAAAACTGTAGAGGTACGGGCAGTTATCCTAAAATTATACATTACTGTAGAGAATCATCTGATGTCAAAATTATCTTACTGACTACAGTGTATTTTCATGATTACCATGTTTTTAACAATTTACTGTTAGTTGGCGATATTTCTGAAGATTCATACTTCAAAAAGAAATTTTGTGTTTCAAACTTATTCAGATTTTTCTATTTTAATCAAATGATATCTCAACTGTATAAAGGGGCCGTCGTGGTCATGATCGTATGGTAGCTGGATTTACAACTTCCTGTACAATCAGTGCCTATCATTACTAAGGGTTGTGAGTTCGAATCCCGCTCATGTCGAGGTTCTTTATACTATAGGGTTATTGCACTAATATTCCTATATATTAGTGCAATAACCCTTTCATAATATAGTACCAAATATTTCAGACTGACAATTACATTTAATCATATTTCTTTGCAACATGTATTCAATATAATTCCGCCATCTTGTTTATCTCTCGTTTGCTTGCGTGCAAATAGTTTTACTCGGAACCTCTCTAGTGCGTACCAAACTTAAAGAAGAAAGAATGGAATGCATTATCAGTCAAGATGCAATATTTTTTAACTCATTCGGAAATGTTCTACTTTTTAGGTATATTTATAAAAGGAAGACTAGTAAAAATATCGGAAAATATTGCATTTTTATTTTACAAAGAAATCTACATGAAATATTTGATACTATATTATAAAACATTATATGATAAAGTTTGTGACTTGCTGCAGGTCTGTGGTTTTCTCCTGGTACTTTGGTTTCCTCCATCAATAATAAATGACCGCCACAAAATAACTGAAATATTGTTGAAAGTGGCATTAAACACCATAAGCCTAACCCCTCAACTGTATAAAAATAGTTTTGACACAAATAACTAACAGTAACAATTATAAGTAAACAAAGACAAGTCAAGAAAAATCTTACACTATTCCATAATATTGCAATACAATTCTCACAAAATTAATGACAAATACAAAATGGAGAATTTTTTACACAAATCATTGCACTCTTACAAACATGCTTAGAAGTAAACACTTAAAAGGCAGTGACAAAGAGGGTTAATGTTATCTTTCTATTTTTAGATTGACTTTTAAGCCTTATATGCTAAAAATAATTTACCAAGCTATCTATTTTTCCATCATTGTCTTTATCATCATCACAATCATCCCCTGTGTTATCATTGTCAACATCTTCCTGTCCACTGTTAGGTATGGTACGACAATTATCCTTCAAAACAAAAAATGCCAGTAAGACCTCATTGTTTAACTTCTCCTCTATATTTTTATTTCTCATAACAAATTTACAGAGGTACAGAGATGACAATTAACACAATATACACCAGAAATAAATACATGTAGTACATAATTAAATAAATATTGAATTGTGAAAAGAAGTGGATCAACCTAGAAGACAAATCCTCTTGTTTTTTAATATTCTGATAAATTCACAGAGTTTACTAAAAGTATATATAGAGTCAGAAGACATTAGGTTATTATATTTAATGATATTAGGTCTATTTCTATAGACAAAATCAAAATAAAGTGTTCTTTCATTAATAAATTTAGTCCTAGATGACATGTTTTCCATTGCATTGTGTTGTCATAAATTCTATTTTTAGTTCCCTCATTAATTTCAATTTCTCACGTAACTGGTCCATACAAAAGACCTTTTCCACAAAAAGTATGAAGTAAGATAACATGAATATTGCACGTGGATCATCCACTTTTATGGCAGTAAATCGAAAATCTTGCCTTGCAGCGGACCATCAATATTCCCGTCAAGAAAGTGCCATTATTTATTAAACATTGTAAAAACAAGGATGATTCTGGATAGAAAATAAAATAACTGAAAATTAATGAAAATAGCTGGACATTTTTTACCTGTTCTGACAGTGTCCTGCAATTCTCAGAATTTCTTTTTCAGGAAAAATAGATGTAATCAGTTAAATAATTGAAAAAAAATCATCCCTGTAAAAATCATCCCTGTAAAAAGATTAAACTATTTTAAGACCAATATATATTTGTTCAAAGTGGAATTGATATTACTAAAAGCTCACCCGTCTACAGCCCCAGTCTGAACATGATAACGATATATCAGGATGGCCATCTAGGTCAGTATCAAGTCCACAGTGTCGTCCATTACCAGTATATCCAACAGGACACTAAAGAGAAAATAATAATAACCATCACTTTACAGGCAAATATAAAACAGAATAGTCCCGGGACATAAGGAAATTATATAATATTATTAATCCACATAATCTAAAATTATAACAAGATTGCTACAGATAGCCATATATCCCCCGCCACAATAGAAAGAGGTGTAATGTTTGTACGTTTTCCATGTGATATATTTATATCAGTATAAGTATTCCCTCTACTGTGTTTTCAAAATTCAAAAGTCAGAATATCAGCCCTTGAAAACGAAAGAAAATCAATAGCATTTGATCCAAGAGGAATTGCATTCACAAAATCTTACTCAGTTACACTATGTCTAAAATAGTCATATAACTCATACAAATTTTGTTGAATCAAAATGGCGACATAGCAGGCTCATCTAAATGTCATGAATTTATATTATGATATTAAATATTATGGAGAAAAGTACAAAATTATTAATAACAATAATAGTTTTCAGATCATATTCAGGGCTCCCACTACTTTAAAATCAGAGGGAGAAGTGACTTCTCTTTCAGGTGCTGACAAAAGAGAAGTCAGAGACAACAGGGAGAAGTGGTGAGAGTACAGGTAGAAGTCAAAATATTTCTCTAATTGTACCACTTTTCACATTCACAGGGCATTATCGTGGCATTCGTATGTTATAATGTACTTGTTATGCATTAAGGTATATTCAGTAGTTGTTTAATTCCTTGTTTTTGTTAGCATATCATCTCTCTGATTTACATGTGTCTTTGGATTTGTTTTTTGTTTGTTTGTATTAAGTAAACCCTTTTCAGATTCTTTGCTTTGTCTTGCAGATGATAAAGGCACATATATGAGTCAACTATTGTCCAATAAATAATAAATAAATAAAATTGAATAATAAAATTTATTTCGACATCAGCATTGTTTCAAACAAGTCACACATAGATAAAATGACAAAACATTAGATAAGATAAATGTATGCAAAAAAAAAAAACACAAGCTCTGAAATCGCTAATTATTTAATCAAATTTTAATGAGTGTATATTATTTACATTGCTCCTCTTTAATCACTGATTGATATTAATTAAGAAACTAATCATATCCACAAAGTTAACAATCCCTTTGGATAGTTGCCATCAAACCCCAAATAAATGAAATGAAACAATACTGACGTTATTTTCCCGAGTACGGATCCGTAGTACAGTTTTTATATTCGTAACTGTTTCGATTACGTCCCTTGACAATGGCGGTTTGAAAAACGGAAATTTTGTAGTAAAAATATACCGATGTTTTTCTGTTAACAGTTAAAATTAGCAAAGCGACTTGGTAAAATTACAGGGCGACTTCCACTTCTCTTTTGGCACTAGTACAAAGCGAAGTGAGCAGCCACAAGGCGACTTTTTCCCTCGAATCGCCCTCCAACGTGAGAATATTGTAAGTCTGTTTAAAATCAGCTGATATAATATGCTACCCTTCCCCTAACCTCTAACTGAACCTGATTAGATAGCATGTCCAGATGAACTCATGATCATCCAATGAAAACATAGCTGTCAAAATCTTACTAGCACCTTTCAATTTTTTTTATCACTCCATCGCAAACGTAAAGCTCTGTGATTGGTTGATATTTTTCAAATACTAAAGTTCTGGAAATGACCTCTTATCGGGTTCTGTCAGATATTACAACAGGCTGATTTTAAATAGGATTAATTTCTTATTTATAGCAAGACATTCTTAGGGTAGATTATAGATAAAGTGGTTTAATCAAATATACCTCACAGCTATATTCCTTAGGTCCAATATAAGTACAAGTAGCAACAGATGCACATCTATGTTGTCCTGTTTGACAGTAATTTGTAGAGTAGCAGACGACACTTGGTATCCCAGAATACCCCTCAGCACAGTAACCACAGTAGTAACTACCCTGAAATGATAATTGCATGATATCCAATCAACTACGTTATATTCGTTTTACGTAGATTTTTCTTTCCTATATCATCTACATGACTTTTACTTGATCGACTATGAGTAACATGGCAGGAGTTTTATAAGAAACAGGAACTGCTTACCTTTCATGAACACCTGGATTCACACCCTGTTTGTTTTGGTGGGGTCAGTGTTACTCCTCTTATTAGTTTTCTGTGTTGTGTTGTATTTTTTGTTATGTTTGTCATCATTCTATATATTATGCCCAATGTTGCTCGTTTCTCTGAATTGTCCATTCTTGATTGCCCCTTCTAATGTTTATTTATACTCAATCTTCCCATGAATTTTTGCCATGTGTACTTGATACAACTTCATGTGATAAAGATTGTTAGTGACTTTTGACAAGTGACAGGTTTTCTCCACTATTCAAACTGACCTCAACTATAGAATGAGTGCTTAGCGGAGAAGCAACATATACCAATTTTATTGTCTTTGGTTTGACCCAATCAGGGCTCTATCCTACAATCTACTACACTCGAGGCGAGCACGCTAACTATTACATCACCGATGCAGTTTACTTCAACTATATAAGCTAATTATTGATGAATGTGGCATTAAATATCTTTATCCTAACACATCTATCTATCCACGACACAAATGTAAGAATACTATCAAACTCACAAAGATAATACTGAAAAAGAAGTAATACAGGTTAAATCTAATTCATCATTAGCAGCTTTTGGCTATCCTTTTTAGGTCACTTTAATACATAAAAGATTTATTATTTATACCTGTTCTCGTCCAGAATATAGCTGAAACACTGTGCTATTATTCATATCTATTCCTTCAAAACACCTTTATGCCTGAGGGGCTTCGTGGTCGTGATCGTATGGTAGTTGGGTTTACAACTACCTGTGCAATCGGTGCCTATCACCACTTAAGTTGTGAGTTCGAACCCTGTACATGGCAAGGTGTACTCGATACAACATTATGTGATAAAATTTGTCAGTGACTTGCAACAGGTCAATGGTTTTCTCTGGGTACTCCGGTTGCCTCCACCAATAAAACTAACTGAAATATTGTTGAAAGTGACGTTTCACACCATAAATCAACCAATCAATACTGCTACTTACAATTGTATTGACACAAGGGGCATTTGGGTCACATCCACCATTGTTTGTTAGACATTCATTAATATCAACGCATGTCTGATCTTGGATCGGGGATAACACTTCGTTTCGTAATTCAAACACACGGACTGTATCATTTATAGATAGCCCGTCTTCATAAGTTTCACTATAAAATCCATGTGGACAGGCTAGACACTGATAACCTGGTGCCGTGTTAAGACAGGCAGAGTTATTCCAGCAAGGGTCATATAGAGTGCACTGAAATGAAAAGAAATTAGAATAACGAGTCATTTTACAATGCAATCGTTGTAATGAATAATACATTCAAGTTCTTTCTTCATATGATCAAACTGTAATACCCTTGTTAAATATTACTAATTGAGGAATCCTTATCAGGCCATAAACTTGAGTGAGTGAGTGATTGGTTTTTAATGCCAATTCAGCAATTTTTCAGCTATATCATGGCGGGAACAAGTTAATTTTCAATGAGATGATGATGAGGTCCACTTTGTACTAGACCAACACACTGAGTTAGATTTGTATAGTGCTAGCTCACTGAAACAATAGTCCACGTGTAGACATGTCGCTCCACTCAGACACATTATTCTGATTCTGAGCCAACCAATGTTTGCTCTTTCTCCTTAATGCTGCATGCTTAGCTTAGCTTTGGTTTGACCTGACCGGGGCTCAAACCCACGATCTACCACACTCAAGGTGAGCATGCTAACCATTACGCCACCAATGCGGTTTTATGAACTTGAACTCGGCTTACGCTGAAGTTATTATGAGGGTCTGTCATAGCAGCAACCGTATTGTGTGTGTGTTGGGGGGGGGGGGTATAGTGTATAATGCCACTTTCAACAATATTTCAGTTATATCGTGGCTGTCAGTTTTATTGGTGGAGTAAACCTGAGTAACCAGAGAAAACCATTGAGCTGTTGCAAGTCACTGACAAAATGTGTCACATAATGTTGTATCGAGTACACCTGATCATGTACAGGGTTCAAACTCATCACTTTAGTGGTGGTAGACACCGATTGTGCAGGTAGTCGAAAATCTAACTGCCATACAATCAGAACTATGACGACCCCTGTTGTATCATGTCATGTATAGTCAGACAAAAAAGCATGCTTCAGTGACTTAATTAGATTATCTACGCTTTTATGGATTTTTTTAAACAACAAAAATGATTCCGATATGATAAATAATAAATTTCTATCGATGCAAATAAAGTATGGCGACATTCAATGAAACTGCAGCTTACAGAAAATAACAAAGGTACCACAAAAGCTATAGGGAAACAACCATTTAAACAATCTAATTCAGTTTTCAACGAGAAATTTTTGTCACGCCCAAAAAAATCTGATTTTTGTTTCACATGAACAAAATTCTGGCTCATAAGAAAAACGAAGCCTCCCCCCCACTAAGAGTTAAATGGTTGGTCCCTGGAAAAAAATCCACAGAAAAATATGCATAACCATTACAATATCATTGTACACACCTCATTAATATCAGAACATGTAATACCGTCACCAGTAAATCCTACTGGACATCCAAGACATAGGAAGTTTTCAGATCCTGTGTTGACACACAGATCCGTGCTAAAACATGTGCTTTCTATCTGACATGGACATTCAGTGTCACTGGAACACCCAATACAGGCACCTGAACCATCACCAACTGAATACGTTCCCTCTTCACAAGGTTTGCATCGGTTCTTTGACGTTGAACTGTAGTAGCCCGGGGGGCAAGGCTTACATTGGTCCTGTCCTTCTAAATTTTGATATGTTCCTTCTGTACACAGACTACAGAATTCTAAAGAAATAATACAGTGAAACCTGTCTTAATCGAACCTCCGTGAGACTAACGTTAGTGTACGAAATAGACAGGTGTTTAGTTTATACAGTTTGAATTATGCAATATTTCTTACATATGAACTTTATTTTGGTTTATACAGGATACCGGTTTATTCAGGATTTGGTTTATACAGGATACCAGTTTATTCAGGGTTTGGTTTATACAGGATACCGGTTTATTCAGGATTTGGTTTATACAGGATACCGGTTTATTCAGGGTTTGGTTTATACAGGATACCAGTTTATTCAGGGTTTGGTTTATACAGGATACCGGTTTATTCAGGATTTGGTTTATACAGGATACCGGTTTATTCAGGGTTTGGTTTATACAGGATACCAGTTTATTCAGAATTTGGTTTATACAGGATACCGGTTTATTCAGGATTTGGTTTATACAGGATACTGCTTTATACAGGATACCGCTTTATTCAGGATTTGGTTTATACAGGATACCGGTTTATTCAGGATTTGGTTTATACAGGTTTCACTGTATAATAAATGAAAAAGATGAAATTTGGTCTTGTCTTGTTTGGTCAAACATGTTTGTTAATAATAGTAACGTTTTACAGTGAATTGTTCATGCAGGGAATACAGATGATACCTGCCAATACAAAGTATTTGGATATGTTTGTGTATATTGTTCTACTTATCATTTTGAACTATGTGTTGTTGTCTTAAATAAAATTCATCACTAACATTGTGAGCTCAAGTCCAGCTCAGGCTAGGTGTACTTGATACAACATTATGTGATAAAGTTTGTCAGTGACTTATGAAAGGTCAGTGGTTTTCTCAGGGTACTGCAGTTTCCTCCACCAATAAAACTGACCACCATGATATAACTGAAATATTGTTGAAAGTGGCATTAAACACTATAAACTTAAACTTATATCAAATATTCCTATTGTGTTGTTTTTCTTATATTGAAAATTAACGTTGTCAGTGTCATATAAAAAATTCATGTTGTTGTCTTTATCATGTTGAAAGTGCATATTGTTGTCTTTATTATAAAGAGTGAGTGAATGATTGTTGTTTAACACCAACTCAGAATTTTTTTATCTATATCATGGCGATTTATTATAAAGATAATTAAGGTTGACAATTCACATTGATGTCCTTAACATATTAAAAGTTGAAAATTTATTTGATGTAATGCAAATATGTTTTTTACTCTGATATAGTGTCCTTTTCGAAATATTTTCCTTAACAGATCTAGAACATGAATTGATTACACTGTAAATGTGAATATTTTCATAGGTATCCTTTTTGTAATTTAAGCTTATAATATAGTTATTTCATGCCTGTTCCCTGAACAGGCATGAAATAACTGTTTTATTATCTTATATACATCCTTTTAGCATCGACCCTTGGTGTCCCCTGCATTTGAATAACAATTGCAATTGCTCATGTGCTTAGGGCATGAGGAGGACTCATTTATTCATATTTATGATAGTACATGTCATGACATGCGTCACACTCTTAAATTATAGTAGATTCACATATTTAGCTTATTAATAGGTCCTTTTTAGCATCGACCCTTGGAGTCCCCTGCATTTGAATAACTACTGCATTTGTTCAAGTGCTTGGGACACGAGGAGGACTTACTCATCTATATTTATGTCATTGTTTTTGTTTTTGTTTATATAGTACATATACATGTGTCTTACTCTAAGTCTTGAATTGTAATAGATTCACATATTTAATTATTTAATAAGTCCTTTTAGCATCGACCATTGGTGTCCCCTGCATTTGAATAACTATGGCATTGTTCATGTGCTTTGGACACAATGAGGACTTTTTCTTCCCTTTATTTAATATAAATAGACAGACAAACAAATATTGGTATGAGTGATATATTTATTCTCTCATCCTTTAAGTATTTATACAGTATATGTATTTAATTTCGAAAATGTAGTTATTTCACATGTATAATATGTGTGCGAATGTGTTATAGTCCTATTTGCACCGGCCCTTGGTTTCCTCTGCATTTGTACAACTACCGTACAGTACTTGTCCATGTGCATAGGACACGGGGAGGACTTGACCACTACACTACATGTGAATTAACCATTGATGTCTGATGTGGCCAACAATGTCATAGTCGACAGCACTTAATTATTATTATAATTATCATTAGTATGAGTATTTAGTATATTTTATAGGCAGTTTTGTTCATTGTAACGTACAATATTTTTATTTTTATTTTTTAATGAATCACTGTAATGACTTTGCCCCTTGTGGGCCCTCTATTGGATAATAAAAAAATTCTTATTCTTATTCTTATACATGCACATAACCACAAATCCACTGAAGATGATTAATGTCAGCATACCATACCATTAAAAAACTGGGGTACAACATTGTTTTGAAAGAAACACAGCATTTGACAGGAATGACACACTGCACATCGTTCTCTGGCATGGAACAGTTTGGATCCAGAAGTAGGGGAACAGTCAACTGTTTCACTCCGCTGGCTATTTTTAAAATTTTCTTGTAATCAGTTAAAAATATAGCATATGAAAAATATGTACTATAAGTTAATAACACTTATTATGAACTAGTATTAATAAGGTTTGTTGTCTGAAGTTGATGACCTTCACCATACATCCACATACACCGCCAATGTATAATGAGAAAAACATAAGTATATTCAGCATACTCACCCAAAGTTCCATCTGAGAATGTTCCCGGTTCACAAATATATCTCTGACCACCTCTACAAGCGTATCCTGTTTCACACGGAGTACAGGTTGTAGGACAATACGTATCATTACATTCTCCATACTGAGTGTCTGGACATGGTGTAGCATAACCGTTGTCACATAACTGTATTAATGTAAAAAATAAATAAATATACTCTCATTGTTATCCTATCAATACAAAATAATCAGCAACATTTAATTAATTGATTGATTGTTTTTTAACACCAAAAAGAACAGCATTAGAGATCTAAATGTCAAATAAGCCAATTTTAGCTATACAGTTTTGACCCTTTGATTTTCTTGCTCCAAGAGACTATTAAAGAGCTCTCCATTTCATTTATAAAGACTATGAAAATAGTTATGAAAATATACTTAAAAAATCTAAATTGCCATCTTTAAAAATTCGAAGATTAAGAACTATTGCAGTTGAAACATTCAAAATTATCCATAAACAAAGTCCAAGCTATCTCCATGATTTAATTTCAATTAAAGATCAAAAATATAACCTTAGGCATCAAGATAAAGCAGTTTTATCCAGAGTACGAACAACAAGGTATGGTTTAAATTCTTTCCAGTATAATGCTGCACAAATCTGGAAAGAGCTGCCGAATCACTTTAGACAAGAAACATCATTAGAACATTTTAAAAATATAATTCACACATGGAACGGCAGCTCATGCCAGTGCAGTGCATGCAGATGACCTTTAAATTTTTATTTCTAAATTTTCATGCTTTTAAATATTTTTATTATTTTATTATTTTCTGTTGTTGCTTAAATGCATGAGCCTCTTATTTTTAGCTTGCTTTTGTTCAGTTGATATCTGCTTCTGTATCTTGTGTCTATATTGAATTGCATAAATTGATGTATGTTTTTATTTAATATGTTTGTATGCATGATTGTATGTGTTGTTATATACCATAGTCGATTTTAAAAGCTCATTAGAGCTTGTGTTATATGTATGATTTATATCGACTCTAAATAAAGCTTTGAATTGAATTAAACCGTTAAGCTTTCCAATTTTTTGACATTGAGCGTACCTGACGAATGTTTTTCCAGAAAGGTGTTGTGCACACTATATTAAATCCCTATGTTCTTATTAATGACATGGTTTTTAATGGAGTTTGTGCTGCTCAATCTTTAGTTTTCTGTACATTTCAATGTATAGTATTTTGTCGACAATTGTTTACCTTTTTGTCGTTTTATCTTTTATCAAATTATGACTTCTGATTACCCATTTGGTATCTTCAAACTTTTCTTTATAGCACAACCAATTCATTTGTGGCCATTTTTTTATTCAAGTAAAACAAGGTCCATTAACACAATAGTCTGAGTCACTGATAATGTACATGCCATAACCCAATTTGATAATAAGCTTATGGTATCTGATTAGCCATCAGTCATATTTTTAAGTATCATAAAAAATTGATGGATCTTCAATGAATAAAGATAATAGAAATCCAACCAAATAAATATTAAGTTTTTTTACACCTACCCAGCCTTTAGGACATGTGGTACATTCTGATGCAGCACCAAATGAGTGCTCTGTGGGTGATCTATTACACGGTAGTGTTTCATTCTCACACCGACCACACGTGTGTTCCTCTCCATCGCCCAGACAGTAGTAAGATGTGTAACATCGTTCACAGGAAGTATCATCTGAAAAGATAGAAAATAACAATTACTATCTGACAAGGATAAAAACAACAGAGCTTCAGGTAATTTCAATTTGTTCCAGTATTTACCCTCTATTTCGCAGCGGGGTTGTCGTGGACGTGATCATATGTTAGTTGGATTTACAACTACCTGTGCAATCAGTGCCTATCACCACTAAAGTAGTGAGTTCCAATCCCGCTCATGGCGAGGTGTATTTGATACAACATTATGTGATAAAGTTTGTCAGTGACTTGCGACCGGTTGGTGGTTTTCACCCGCTACTCCAGTTTCCTCCACCATTAAAACTGACCGCCAAATATAACTGAAATATTGTTGAAAGTGGGGTTAAACACCATAACACTAACCCTTTATTTTGCAGCAGCAAGGGTATTTACATTTTCCCAGGGAGTACTCATGGACAGTAAAATTTAATTAAAGAATATATGGTTGAAATTTTGAAAACATTATTTTGTCTTTTTATCACATGTAACACAAGTAAATAATTAAATTCTGAGGATTAGAAAATTCCTCAATTTTACAAATAGCACATGATGCAACATTTGACAACTTGAAAAACAATAAGTTTTGTTAAAGCTTTCAGTGTTGATTCTAGTGCATGGTATCAGTATCTTTGAATTAATGAAAAATGATTTACCCGGTAATGATTTGATTTGATTTATTGTGTTTAATGCCACTTTCAGCTATATCATGGCGACCAGTTTTAGTGGTGGAAGAAGCCGGAGTACCCGGAGAGAACCACCGATCATGGGCAAGCAACTGGTAAATTTTATCACTTGCGGCTGCGAGTCAAGTGCACCCTTTTTTGTAATTTACAAAGCCGGGTTCACGCCATATTGGTGATAGGCTTGTAATCCAACTACCTAACTCATTGAGCCACCTGGGCCCTGAATTAATTAATACAATAGTGATAGTTACAGTGATATTGTTCTGCTCGAGTGCATCCAGATAGTTCCATCCTCAAAGCTGCACTTCCTGTCCAGTTCCTAGGGTTAATCTTTATATACTGGGCCATTATTACTGGGGAAAGTATCAAAGTTTTGACAGTATTCTGGTCATTGTTACCAAGAAATATCTGGAAAAAATATAATCGGAGCATTCTGAATTAGTTAAAGATTGGTTGTTTGGTTGGTTTATGGTGTTAAATGCAACTTTCAACAATATTTCAGCTATATCATGATGGTCGGTTTTATTGGTGAAGGAAACCGGAGTACCCGGAGAAAACCACCGACATGTAGTAAGTCACTGACAAACTTATTTCACATAATGTTGCATCGCTTGAGTGGGATTCGAACTCACAACGTTAGTGGTGATAGGTATTGATTGCATAAGTAGTTGCAAATCCAACTACCATACGATCACAACCACGACGGCCCCAGTAAGAAAGGATATGGATATAAATGAACATAAGAAACTATCCAATATTACATTTAGACACAAATTCAAGTAGGGGAACATCACTTTTATTGCTGTTCTGCATTTTACAGTCACTGTAGGGTCTTCAACAATGAGCAAAACTTGTACCCTAAAATGATTGTGAACAAAATAAAATGCTTGGTTGTAACACTATTACTACTATTAATGAGAATAATCAATAGAAATGTGTATTGTACGTAATGAAAACGAAGATATTTAATAACGAACGTGGTGTTAAACACCATAGCCCTAACCCTCTATTTTGCAGCAGTCAGGATATTTACATTTTCCATGACACGTTTCTTTATCCAATAAAATTAACTATTATATCCATTTCTCTTACTGTGAGATACAACAAACATTAAATTATATTAGATAATATGTACCGGGGTATATAAAACTTACAAATTCGCTGTTTGCGTCGTGATACAATGTCCAAATTCCACCATCGTCAGAGTAATACACCCTGTAAGCTTCTACCCAGTTAGGTTCATCTTGTTGACCTTGTAAATGAATCTTACTAAATATATATGGTGCTTCCATATTGACAACGATGTATGGGTCTGTATCATCATCAGCAGCCACCCAACCTCCGGTCAAAGGTCCATATAACGCTAAACATAATTGTACGATAAACTTGTACAATAAGCATTTGATAATTGGAAGAAAATTACAGTTTTTCATATTTGTGATTGCTTTAAAAGTTTGTATTCGAATAAGGAACAGTCGTGGTCATGATAGCATGGTAGTTGGATTTACAACTCCCTATGCAATCAGTGTGTATCACCACTTAAGTTGTGAGTTCGAATTGCACTCATGGCAAGGTGTACTCAGTACAACATTATGTGAACAAGTTTTGTCAGTGTTTTTTTCTGGGTACTCCGGTTTCCTCCACCATTCAAAATTGACCGCCACGATATAACTGAAATATTGTTGAAAGTGGCGTTAAACACCATAACCCTAACCCTTATATTCCAATAAGACTATTTATAGATCCAAAGGATTTGAGTAATTATCTATTGTTGTATTAACACATAATATTATACAGTCTGTTCTATAACTATTCCCTTCAACTTTTAGGGTTAGGGTAATGGTGTTTAAAACCACTTTCAACAATATTTCGGTATATAGTGGAGGTCAGTTTTATTGGTGGATGAAACTGAAGTATTGACCTGCCGTAAATCACTGACAAAATTCATCACATAATGTTGTACCGAGTACACTTTGCCATGAGAGGGATTTGAACTCACAATGTTAGTGGTGATAGGCACTGATTGCATGGATAGTTATCACTCCAACTACCATACGATCACAACCATGATAACCTCTCATTCAACGTTTACAGTGGTGGTTTTAAGTCAAGTAGTAGAATAGAAAAATATCGTCTTTTTGATGTTTTCCCTAACATATAAAACACATTTTTGTTTCTTCTTAAATTTTCATTTTTTATTCAGTTTTGAAAAAAATTGCTTTCAGTTATTGGTAAAGACACACTTTACCTTTTACCCAAGTATATGTACTTTGTTGTTTTTTGTATCTGGATCAAACCCTTAACCCCAACTTATCATTGTACCTTGGAAGGCTGCATTCATGTCAGTTTACTACTCTCCATGATATAGCTGTAAAATTGATCACTTGGCATTAAAGAACAATCGTTCACTCACTGCCAGTTTTTTTTTTTTAAATTGAAACACTTTCATTTATTTGTAGAGTGTTAGACTGCATAGAGAGTATCTCATGGTTTTGCATGTTTCTCTGTCATACCTTTGTAAAAAAAAATATCATTCCATTTATGATTTTCTAAGTTACAAAAAACTTACGTAATGTAGCAGTTATATTTAATCTGCCTCGTTCTGGCTGTGAGAGATAGCTTCTAGAAGACGAAGCCGTCATCAGTTCATCACGTACAACACCACTAGATACTCCAACATCATCAGTACATTCTGTTGGAGCAAAATCAAGTTTAATAGCAAGGTGATAAACATATGCTGTTTGTTATGTGCTTTGTTGACTGGTATTCCCAAAGTGATATCGCGTTGAGAGATTTGATAAAATCGCATCATTTATAGTATATTCATCGTTTTATTAATTGTTTTATAACATTAAACGAATTGAAAATAATTACATTTTCATGATATGTCTGACATTACAAACATAATGGAAATCAAATTCTATGCACTATTTTGTGACATGAAATGATGTATTATATGTACACGATGATATGTCAAACATTCATTCATTTGCAGATTACAGCTGCTCGCAAAAAGGATGGGAACATTTTAAATATAAACAAACAAATTTTCATTTAATTCAACAATGGTGGGGATGATTGCTCAACCTTTTATCAACTAGCACTGGCATGACTAATTGTAAACAGTCAGGAAGACAGGATTGACAATTTACTTGACAAACATACAATGACAAATATATTAACTTTGACTTTCTTTTCTTGCACATAAAAAACAATATGCTTACCAAATTTAACGGTCCAGTAACCAGGAATTCGTAGATAAAATTCTCCCGAAGTTTTGTTGACGGAGAAAGTAAAATTAGTCTTCTCAAACTGTTCATTCAGGAGACATGTATTACTGATGTTTACTGTGACGTTGATTGCACTACCTCTAGGTGGCACTCCTTCGTCAATGACGGCTAATGTTACAGTAATCTCAGTTGTACCATTATATATCTCACGTCTGATATCTAGGGCCTCGTTGTAATCAATGATTGGCCTACATAAATGGATAGAACAAATGACTACAATAAAAACCTAATAATTATATAATATACCTCCACTGGTTCACTTTGTGTTTTTGTAGATGTGTTTTGAAATTAACGGATATTTTATTTATTAAATGATACTAACTTATTGGCACTTTAAAATTGTGTATTATAAGTTACACAGTGTGCTAGTGACCTAATACGATATATACGGGGTCAGTAAATTTTATATGGGGCGAGAGCGAAGCTCGAGCCCCATATGGAATTTACTAACCCCGTATATATCGTATCAGGTCACTAGCACACTGTGTAACGAATATATCTTATTGATTACCTTTGAATGAGGGATTTAAATGTAACTGAATCAAAGCTAATAAATATGTAATTTTTGTGTTGTGTGTAAGCGATTCATATGTGTCGCTATAACAATATTTGGCGATTTGTGGAAAGTTACATTGGTCAAGACATTGAACCAACCTTTGGGGACAAACTTACTTGGGTAAATAAATTTTTTAGTGTAATATTTAAAAAAAAATTAATACTTTTGTTTATAATTTTGACGTCTGTTTTCAGGGCGAAGCGCACCAGTGTCTCGTTGTTCAACGTCATCTTTGTTTTGAAAGAAAAAGGGGAGATAACTCTACTACTAACTGTGTATTAAAAATCTACTGACCGTGTATTGAATATACACGGTTTCCACGTGATCACTTTAAACCAATGACATTTCTAGAAGTTTGTAAGAAGTAAGATATATATAATTCTATGTGCAGATATCTGATAAAGTTTCACACTTTATAACTCTTTGCAAATATTATTCCTCAATCACAATATTTTCCATTTGGGACAGGCTTACCTACAAAAAAATACTAAACAAAATGCTACTTTTGAATATTTGTATTTCATCTGTTCGAATGTCAAATTATTGAAATCGCATGATTGCATTTTTTCAATCTTGCCTGTCACAAAGACGATTAATCTTAAAGTGAATTGGAATTTAAATAGATTATTGTACAGAAAACATCCGAATTATTGCAATACTTAGGAGACCTTCATGGCCGACATTGCATTATAGGATTAATATCTACTTATGCAATCAGTGCCGATCTCCATTAAAGCTGCAAGTTTGTGTCCCTTTTGTGACGTTTTGTTGTTGCTGTAACTCTATGTGATAAAGTCGGTCAGTGACAAGTGGCAGGTCGATTGTCTTCTCTGAGCACTCTGATCTCTTCCTCCATAATTGACATGATATAACTGAAATATCGTTGGAAGAAGTGGGATCAAATATCCATAAACCCTAACAATATGTAAACTGGAACATACATTAATCAAATTAAAACTAGGGGCCGTTATGATCGTGATCGTATGGTAGTTGGATTTATAACTACCTATGCAATCAGTGCCTATTACCACTAACCTTGTGAGTTTGAACCCTGTTCAGGCGAGGTGTACTTGATTCAACATTATGTGATAATGTTTGTCAGTGACTTGCGACAGGTCGGCGGTTTTCCCCGGGTACTCAGGTTTCCTCTACCAATAAAACTGACTGCCACGATATAACTGAAATATTGTTGAAAGTGGCGTTAAACAATATAACCCTAATTCTAACTCTCGTTTATCTGCCATCCTCACTTATCGCCATCTAATTTTGAAGTTCATATTAAAAGCATGCAGTTTATATGTAAATTTCTCCCTTGACATATTGCCATCCTCGCTTATTGCCAAAATATAGCTTGCTCCAAAAAGGTGACAGCATAGCAAGGGTATACTGCAGGTGTATTTGAAATATTGTATCTAAACATACTTTTCAGTGTGAACCGTAGAAACATAAAAATAAAACTCAGCATTAGTTGTACTATCCATGTCACTAGCATTGACCATCAACAATGGTGGTATCTGTAGTAATGGCTGAGGTGTGATAAACACGTCTTCTGTGACAGACAGCAGTGGACAATGGTCATTGACGTCATTTACGATAATCTATGGAAAAAAAAGTTCAATATCAATTAACCTTGTAATTGATTAATTGGTGTTTAACTTCAGCTATATTGTAGCATTAAATAACCTTGTAAAATTAAATAATTTCAATATGGAAAGTCTGCTTTGTTTGTCAGTCTTTACACAAGCTAAAAGATTATCAGGTATTTTTTTCACAATGACCTACAATAACACTGCTTTAGTGCCGATTAATACGACAGGCTGAACATAATACACAAAATAGTGTGATCACATCTATGCATATCATATGTTTCTAATTCATTTTCCCAACAGGCAGGCATATCACACAAAATATTATGATCACATGGACTGCACGGGTTGTTTACAGGAGAGATGTTGGAAATTTATCTGTGACATAAACACTCCACTTTTTAATTTACTTTAATACTGGTTTATATTGCATTTTGTTCATCTGATTCTGAAAACCCTTCTTTAAGTTTTATTCCATAAAAATATGAAATTCAAATATATTGTGTTAGCTAAGTTCACTTCTGTTTGCCTTTTTATTATTCATAGTAAATTCATATAAAAATTACCTTTATAACTAATGTTCCAACGAGGTGTGTGGTCATATCTTCTACTTGCATAACAAACACGTATTCAGTAGCCACTTCATAATCTAATTCTGTCTTTACTGTTACCAGTGCAGTAAGTGTACTCATTGTGAATGATTCTGTACCAGGTGTACTGGTTTCTGGTGTCAGTGCATTAATACCAGTACATTCTGTAATGGGAATCAGTAAGAAATATGAGAATTTGAAAATGTTGTTATAATATTGTTTATAATAAGGGATGATTCTGGTTAGAAAATAAAATAACTGAAAATCAACGAAAATAGCTGAAACCATTTACACCCCCTTTCAAAAAAGGTCATTTATTACCTGTTTTCAGAATTTCGTTTTCACAGAAAAATAGCTGAAATTACGAATAACAACAACAAATAAAACATAGAATGACAGATTTTGAACAAGCAAAAATATCATAATGCAGCAATTATTTCCACTATTTTGACCTTAGTAAAATCAGATATGGCAGCCCTTTTACTGCTTGTGTGTTTATACAGCACAGTAGTCCCCCTGTTATAAATCAACCACTTCTACAATGAAAAAGTGGCCTTATTAGAATGGTGGCATTACGTGAGTAGTATTTTACCATCTCAATGTATCTGGAATCTGGACTGATAAAAGGGGTGGCCTTTGGTGGGAGTGGCCTTATAAGAGGGGGAATAATGTATAGTGTTATATAAATGTTGTATGATGTCTTAGGCACACTCACTATGGTCATCACTGAAGTCTTGAAGACGACAGATTAAGAAAAAGCAATAACAGTACAGATACTTACCAACAAATGACATGTTTGTACCATACAACTGGGTATACGTATACACAGGTGGTGAGGCTGTTGTCCCTAAATTTCTATTTGTAACTGTGTCGTCTTTCAAAAGAAAATGTCTGGCTTCATTTCCTGGAATTTCGAAGAAAAAGAAAAAACAATAAAGCTATGTATATAAAGGTTTGTAAGATAATGAAATTGAAGAACGAATATTTAACATACAGTCAAACCTGCCCATGTGGTCACCCCTGTTAAGCAGTCACCTGTATTAAAAGGTCACCCTTTTCCTGTCCTGTCATAAAAAACTTCATATGAACTGAACCTCTTTAAAGAGGTCACCTGTCTTATAAGGCCATTTTTTCTTTCTCCCAAAGGTCATGACCTCTTAGTACAGGTTTGACTGTAGTTCTGTGAATATACAAATGTATATGAATATTTTTATATGTGAGAAAGCATTAGTTATCCACCTCATGCTTATGATTTATCAGGCGCTCCTGAAAGATGAGCAGTTCCTGCTCCACTAGTGCCCCCCGTCTTGTTACTGTTAAGTGACACCAACATCAACTGATATGAAATCATGTTGGACAACAGTATATGTAAATAAATGCAAAGAACATAAATAACACAGGAACCCCTTAGAAATCAAATGGGAGAAAAGACGATTCAATCATCGTTTTTAAGCAAATATTTGTAGTGAATATCACAACATGGAACTGAAAACTATCTTTCCACATATAGGAAATAGGAATGTTAATACTGTACAAGATAATACAGGCAATTCAAAAGCAATGAAAATATTTTGTAATGGTGAAATCAAATTTTATGTTGATATGTAACATGAGCACAATAATATCGGTAAGGAAACGTGTGGTAACCAGGTATGCTAAAAACACACTAAATTTGATATCTACGTTTTTATTACTATCACTGGGTCGATATCTCTGCTTGTGGACTATTAGTCCCCGAGTGTATCATCCCCTAAGTAGCCAGTACTTAGGCACTGACATGGTTTCTTAGATATATTTATTACTGAAATTTACAGTTCATAAATAATATAATTATTAATCAAACTAAGGTTCTCCTCCCTCGGGCATAGGTGACTTTAGCCTAAGGTTCTCCTCCCTCGGGCATAGGTGACTTTAGCCGATTTTGGTTATCGTGTTTAGGCCTTTTGGTTTTATTGCTCCCTTAATTTATTTGGATTTCAAATCTTTTGATTTTGAGCGTACCTGATATCTACGTTTTTATTACTGTCACTGGGTCAATACCTCTGCTGGTGAACTATTTTTTTTATATTATATATACCTTTGTACATAGTACTTTTAAACATTTGTTCAAGCTATAAATTCAATTACCACTACATGTCTGACAGGTTTAAATTACCACTACATTTCTGACAGGTTTAAATTACCACTACATGTCTGACAGGTTTAAATTACCACTACATGTCTGACAGGTTTAAATTACCACTACATTTCTGACAGGTTTAAATTACCACTACATGTCTGACAGGTTTAAATTACCACTACATTTCTGACAGGTTTAAATTACCACTACATGTCTGACAGGTTTAAATTACCACTACATTTCTGACAGGTTTAAATTACCACTACATGTCTGACAGGTTTAAATTACCACTACATGTCTGACAGATTTAAATTACCACTACATGTCTGACAGGTTTAAATTACCACTACATTTCTGACAGGTTTAAATTACCACTACATGTCTGACAGGTTTAAATTACCACTACATGTTTGACAGGTTTAAATTACCACTACATTTCTGACAGGTTTAAATTACCACATTAACAAGTTACCTGTTTGAAGCTCCACCTGAAATGTCGGTCCTACTTGAAACACATCCCACAATGAAAACTCCCCTATTATACCATTCAAATGATAATCTTCATCTACAGAGAATTTATAATGAAATGGCAGTACATCACCATTGTTGACAGTTAAAAAGACATCTTCTAACTGTATTAGAAGCTCTGATGAACATGCCATTCTCTCCACGTGAAAAATCTCAAATAGGTATGCTTCATTAATCTGTAATACACATACAAAGAAATAAACATTTGACCCTTAATATTTTAAATTTCTCATGTGCAATCTCTGACATAATTTTCAACTTGTTGAAAGCGGTCAGTATTCGGTAGAGGTATTACTTTCCATGTCAATTTTCTCGTTTTCTCTTTCACAGTACCATCTAAGAAAGGCAGTATTGGGATGCAGTCCTAGGTACAAACGCATTATCACAAATAGCAGTGGATATAATTTATAGCTTAGGAACATTTTGACTTGTAATATGCCATCAATTTTCATGGTATTAATTGTTGTGATATGAAGTGTAATATATTTCTTCTGGACATAAAATACAACAATTATCCTATATATCTTAATCACCAATAAAAACTTTGAAATGTGATACATTTACACATAATATCAAAGAATGTGATATATTCTTTAAATGGGCATTCAACAAGGTCACATTAGTTCCCATCACAAAGCTTACTCAACAGGTGTCAATAGTGGAGCAAGATCCTCACCCGCCCCCGTTTTTAAGGGGGTGGGTTCCTGTTGCTCAAATTTTAGTTTTCTGTGTAGTACTTTGTAGACTATCATTCATCTTTATGTTCTTTTTCTTTTGGCCATTGTGTTGTCTATTCTTCATTGATTTACAGATTCTTTTTCTTTTGGCCATTGTATTGTCTATTCTTCATTGATTTACAGATTCTTTTTCTTTTGGCCATTGTATTGTCTATTCTTCATTGATTTACAGATTCTTTTTCTTTTGGCCATTGTATTGTCTATTCTTCATTGATTTACAGATTCTTTTTCTTTTGGCCATTGTATTGTCTATTCTTCATTGATTTACAGATTCTTTTTCTTTGGCCATTGTATTGTCTATTCTTCATTGATTTACAGATTCTTTTTCTTTTGGCCATTGTATTGTCTATTCTTCATTGATTTACAGATTCTTTTTCTTTTGGCCATTGTATTGTCTATTCTTCATTGATTTACAGATTCTTTTTCTTTTGGCCATTGTATTGTCTATTCTTCATTGATTTACAGATTCTTTTTCTTTTGGCCATTGTATTGTCTATTCTTCATTGATTTACAGATTCTTTTTCTTTTGGCCATTGTATTGTCTATTCTTCATTGATTTACAGATTCTTTTTCTTTTGGCCATTGTATTGTCTATTCTTCATTGATTTACAGATTCTTTTTCTTTTGGACATTGTATTGTCTATTCTTCATTGATTTACAGATTCTTTTTCTTTTGGCCATTGTATTGTCTATTCTTCGTTGATTTACAGATTCTTTTTCTTTTGGCCATTGTATTGTCTATTCTTCATTGATTTACAGATTCTTTTTCTTTTGGCCATTGTATTGTCTATTCTTCATTGATTTACAGATTCTAATTACCACTTTCTGATTTTCAAAATTTTATATTTTAAAGAATACAAACACATGAAAAGTAATTAACTTAATAAAATAATCTCAAACCTCAAGTTTTAAATTCACAGAAGCAGATGGTTTCGTTGTCATAGTAACACATTCACCATTTACGATGACACCTTCCTGTGGTATAATTAATCCACTATCTGTTAATACAGAATTTGTATATACCTTATTAAAGAAAAGGCAGGTAACCAGCATAATGCTATAATGATGAAAAATTAACTTTCAATAATTAATATATATAGATGGTTGGTTTATGGTGTTTAACGCCACTTTCAACAATATTTCAGTTATATCATGGCAGTCAGTTTTATTGGTGGAGGAAACTGGAGTACCCAGAGAAAACCGACCAACCTGCTGCAAGTCACTGACAAGCTTTATCACATAATGTTGTATCGAGTCAACCTTGCCATGAACGAGGTTGGAACTCATAACTTTAGTGGTGATGGGCACTGATTGCACAGGTAAATGTAAATCCAACTACCATACTATCACGGCTCCATATGTTATAGCGATGATATATTCACTTTCAATTATTACTATATACAGGTGAAAATAAAGGTATTTTTTGAAAATAATCTCTATGAGAGTAAACCAATCGACTGGTTTAAAATTCACAAATCTTAAGTCACAAGTAACAATGAAATGTGCAATTGTTAAATAAGAATGGACACCAAATTTGTATTCTTGCATAATATTTCTTTAAAGCATGCTTGGCTGTGGCTCAGACCAGAAAGGAAACAGAAATTTCTCAATGGAAATAAATTCTCCATAAGATCAAGAATTGATAAAAAAAAAAAACTGGAAACTAAAAGTTAAAGCAAATTGCTATAATTCATTCTGTAATTTCTGCAGAACTAATATAAGAATTTTTCTTGATTAGGTGTCAAGTGCTCTTACAATATTGAAATATATTTTAATAGATCAGTTAAACACATTTTCTTATTATAAAGCTTAGGATTATGGGTATTTTCAAACAGCTCAGCTAGGTGTGTTGCTTTGATAGGTTTTATCAATGGGAAAACCAGAATAGTTGGAGAAAACCACCCTACTGCCAGTCACTGACAAACTTTATCGCAATTAGTTGTAGTGAGTTTACCTTCCTACAGGTGGGAACTGAAGTGACAGATTTAGCTGTGATATTTACTGATTGGAAATGTATAGGTAAATGTAAATCCAACTACTACATGATTGCAGCCATGATAGCACCCATCATTATAGGTAAAATAAATTTAACCAACCTTTAGCTGACGACAGGTCGACCATCTGACACGTAGTACTCGCTGCCAATCTATCGTCCACTATTTCAATAACCAGCTGTTTATTGATAAACAACCAAAGTTCTTCCCCACCACCTACAGTTATCTTTTCTGACCCTTGATATTTCAGCCCAGTTCTGATCGCTGATGTGAAGCTGTTAATAGAGAGAAAAGAGAGAATCTCTTTACGTAACGTAAGCCTATATGATTTGTACATCAAATAACCTCAAAATTACACAGAAGTCTAGATGTTACTTTAATTTTTACCGATAGAAGTAAAGAGTACCGCTCAGCTGCTAGCTAGGGGTTGTTTCACACTCTTTTTTGATGGTATGAGTCATGCTGTGACTGTGAAATGTAGAACAGTAATTAAAAAGAGAAGACAATACAAAGTTGATCCTTTTGTCATTATTTAGACAATAAAATATGTTTAAATTTAAATTAAACTAGGAAGAACTGTTTTAGATACCTAAAACTTATGTCTCCCCTTAATGAAAATACTATTTAAAAAACAATTATTTGACCTTGAGGTCAAAGGTCAAGGTCTCACGAAGGTCATTATGGTATGCGACACACTGCCTTATGGTCATGCACCCACATACCAAATATAATTGACCTATCTGGAAATACAAAAAAGTTATGGTCCGGACAAGCTTCGCTGAGAAGAAGCAGAAGAAACGGAAGCGGAAGCAGAAGAAAAAATCAGACTAAAACAATATGTCTCCCTTCGTTCGAAGGGGAGACATAATTAGCAATAAAACTACTGGCTGGTCCTTTTCTTTAATTTGTGTCTAAGTGTAATAGTCTCTCATATCCTTTCTTACTAACTAAGCTAAGTATGTACATGTGTAAAAGATAGAACGAAAATAGATAACGGCAAGTGGTGCCTTTTTCAAGCAGTGCAGGATATTTATGGATGGTTCAGTAAAAATCGAACATGTGAAAATAGATAACAGCAAGTGGACCTTTTTTCAAGCAGTGCGGGATATATATTGATGTTCCTGTAAATATCGTACATGTTAATAATGTGCTATAAAAACACAAAAAGACCCCCCCCCCCCCCCCCCCCAAAAAAAAATGCATGAAATTAAATGCATAACTATTGCATCATGCACAATGTTACTTGAGAACAATGTTAACATGTTCAGGCATGTTCTCTTGGGTAATCATTCAATACTAATACATAAAAGATAGGTCTCCTCTCATGCTGTACACCCTTACAACCTTATATGAAATATAAACAAATTAATCCATACATACACAAAGTTATGTAATCCCCCAGAACAGTCTGTCTGTCCTTCTGTTCCATAGCCAAAATTATCAACAGGATAAAAGGCATTGGACCAGTACCTAGAGATATTAAAGAAAAAGATTTATATATATAGAAGAAATTATATATAGACATGTATTTTATTATTTGTACTGTTATGAAGCATTCATTATGGGGTGTCACTGGTGGAGCAGGAACTGCTTACACTTCCGGAACACCTGAGTTCATCCCTGGTGTTTAGTGGGGTTTATGTTCCTCTATCATTAGTTTTCTGTGTAGTATTTTGTAGATCATTGTTTGTCTTTTTGTTCTTTTTCTTTTGGCCATTATGTTGTTTGTCCTTCTTTGATTTACGGATTCTGACTACCCTTTTGATATCTTCAGACTCATGTCTATATCGATTTCCACGTAAAAATGATGTTTATATTAATACTATTCATGACAGGTGTTATGTGTGCTGTTTCTTTTTAAGTCTCATATTTTTTCAAGGGGCTGTGTTGGCAGATATTGGGCTATCTCTATTTCTTCAGGATTGTTATTACAATGTACAGTCAAATCTATATTAAGAGGTAACATTTGGGAGGGTCTTATAAGACAGGTGACCTCTTAAAAGACATTAAATTTATAGGAAATTTTCTATGACAGGACAAGGAAAATGTGACCTTATAAGACAGGTGACCTCTTACAAAGGGTTAAATTTATAGGAAATTTTCTATGACAGGACAGAAAAAGGTGACCTTATAATACAGGTGACTGCTTAAAAGAGGTGACAGCCGAGGCAGGTTTGACTGTATTATGTCACTGTTCTATCTCAGTTATATCTTACTTTGACAAAGTATTTGATCAGGAACAACAGTTGCTAGTGTTAATTTCAAGTTCATGATACATCTTGTGCATATTCATACACTGTTGTTGACAGATATAAACAATCAGCAACACATAGGGGTTAGGTTTATAGTATTAAATGCCATTTTCAACAATATTTCAGTTATATTGTGAAGGTCATTTTTATTGGTGAAGGAAACTGGAGAACCTGGAGAAAACCACTGACCTGCCGCAGGTCACTGACAAACTTTATCATGTACAGTTGTATCGAGTACACCTCACCATGAATAGAATTCAAACTCACAACATAAATGGTGATAGGCACTGATGGCATAGGCAGTTGTAAATCCATATATCAAATCGATCACGACCACAATGACCCCTCAGCAACACATAAAATATGGTATGTACAAAATTAATAGGTAGAAAATACAAGGCGAGGGAACTGAAAAACTTAATTTATACTTAATATTTGTATATAATTATTGAAAAAAACTATTGCTTACTTGTGAACTGTCGATGACGTAATACTACTATTATGCTCCAACAGAATTTGATCTTGTTTTTCAAAATTTGAAGACGTCGATCTAAACCAATCTGAGAATGTGTCACCAGTGGGGTTGTCAGAAATAGCCAACCATGATCCCAATGGACTTATCACATGATGTGGACTATGTGGCAATAAGCCACTCGTACTAGAAAAATCGTCATTTCCTGAACTAAAGTCGTAGTAAGTGACATTTACCAGTATATCTGTTACACCTATAGAGGGACCACCTTCAATAAAAATATTTATGTTATATGAATTATTTATGACATATAAAAGATATTCTAATGCAATTATTATATACGTTTTTTTCATTGGCTAATGTTTACCATCAAATCCACAACTGACATGATGTAACTAAGGATTCTAGTGTGAAAAAGCAGCCATATTGAATTTTTGAAATCCAACATGTCAATTGAAACAATATGATAGAAAATAAAGACATCGCCTACCTTTGAAATCATTTCTTGTTGAATTTTATCCAGAATTGAAGCATACATGTTGCGAAATAACATCTAGTGATTACGTTCTTTGCTGAAAATTTTCATATGATGTCACAAGTTTTTACGACATTTATGTGCCAGAGCTATCAACAATATTTCGGGGTATTTTACTTTTTTTGCAATTTTTATACCATTTCTTAGCCACAAATAGAGATATTTTTTGTCTTGCATTAGAAAAGAAATAACTGTATTATATTTGAATAGTTGCCGTCATCAATTCGGATTTGACAGTCTCAAGTTGCCAAGTAAAACTGCAACTTCGACCATCAAATCCCAAACAATGACACCGGCAACTATTCAAATACAATACAAGTTATTTCTTTATTTCAAAAAGGGGTCATCGTGGTCATGATCGTATGGTAGTTGGATATAATCAGTGTTATCAGTGCCTATCACCACTAAAGTTGTAAGTTCGAACCCCGTTAATGGCGAGGTGTACTCGATACAACATTATGTGATAAAATTTGCCAGTGACTTGGTTGGTGGTTTTCTCCAGGTACTCCGGTTTCTTCCACCAATAAAACTGCCACCATGATATAGCTGAAATATTGCTGAAAGTGGCGTTAAACACCATAATCATAACTCTAACCCAAACCTTATTACAAGAAAAAGGTTGATTAACATACTCCTGTCATTTAACCCACATGTAAATAAAAAAAACGACCAATGTCTGTTTCCACCATTTACATTCTTATACATGTGGACACTAAAATATGTGGAAAACGTCAATATGCTGCATGTTGTGTATATAAGCAATAGGATCATGTTAATTTGCATATGTTAATTGATATTCTAATTGCGAAAATAGAAATGATTCATTACTTAATAAGTGAGTGAATGATTTTTGATTGATCCCAATTGAGCAATTGTTCAGCTATACTGTGGCGAGAACAAAATCACATTTCTATGAGATGATGATGATGGAGTCTGCTATGTACTAGACCAACAAGCTTAGCTAGATTGTCATAGTGCTATCTCACTGAAATAACAGTCTGTGGTTAGACATGTTGCTATGCTCACACATTTTTCTGATTCCGAGCCAACCAGTCTTTGTTCTCACTCCTTAATGATGCGTGCTTAGAAGAGAAGCAGCATATACCAATTTTACTATATAACATTCATCTAAGAAGAGTTTGAAGATACCAAAGGGGTAATCAGAATATGTAAATCGAAGAAGAACAGACAACACAATGGCCAAAAGAAAAAGTACAAAAGGACAAACAACGATCTACAAAACATACACTTAAAACTAAAGATCGAGTAACATGAACCCCACTGAAAACCGGGGGTGAACTAAGGTGGCCGGAAGGGTAAGCAGTTCCTGCTCTGCTAGTGGCACCCGTCGTGTTAATCTAGTAACAAACCTGGATATAAGTCATGAAGGAGGAAAGGACCAGGAAGTGTTTACGACAAGTGGAACATATCTAAATGAGGCATTAATTGTGTTATTTACCTCCGCTGGATGATGTTGCTGGTGTATGTACAAAAGCTGGAATACTCTTAGAGCTTGTATATCCATTGCTCCTTAACTGTATAGCACATTCATAAGTTGTCAGAGGAAGTACGCCATCAGTATTTGTAAAGGTTACCTCCGTCCTATGGTTTGAAACAGTAGTACAAACCGCTAAATCGGCAGACGTTCTTGCACAAGATCTCGTGCATCCCACGTTACTAACCATACCATTCATCAGTAAGCAGTCTATCGAGCAGTCACTGACAGTGTTGTCTGTAGGAGTGGGTGTACAGGAACTGTCACACTTAATTAGGTGAGTAGGAGTGTCTAGGTAAAGACATTCATCAGTGCAGGCAGATCCATAGTAAAGTGCAGGAAAACAATACCTCGGTAAATCTACTGTCACACGAACGGTATTCTCCAATGTGCTGGCTGTTGTACTGGTACATTTTATAACATATTCCCTGTAATACAATGTAAAACAAAACATATCACACTGTCAGAATAATTCAAAAATCTAATAGAAATATCATAGAAACAAAGTCAGAATTGATACCCCTTACACATGATAATATACATGACTGATCACTTGCCTGGCTTGGTACTAAACTTTGTAGCATGCAAGATATGACACACCAACATGTGAAAAAATAATCACACTTTTACACAGTAATGGGGGAGGGGGTTATGGTGTTTAATGCTACTTTCAACAATATTTCAGTTATATCTTGACGGTTAGTTTTATTGATGGAAGAAACCAGAGTACCCGGAGAAAACCAGTGGCCTGCCGCAAGTCATAAAAGTTGCATCGAGTACACCTCACCATGAGCTACACAATTATATGTCATAAAATCTTATTGTTAGGATTTTAAAGAACCAACATATTAAGAGTATGTACTGATAATAAAAAAAACGGTGTATGTATCTGAACCTGAAATGTTATCTATAAGATAAGTTTATTTTGAAATGTTTTTTTTGTGACATATATATATATATTAATTAAAATTATATGTTTTTTTTATATGGGTAATTTCCCTTATGGCAAACGTTGTAGCAAAAGCAACCGAAAGCAAAAAGAATTTGAGTATAATTTTCTTATTATTTGCAGATATTTGAACCTTGTAAAATGCAAACATAAAATTTAAAAGTACTCCAAAATTTTGATAAGATGGGAAAAAATGTATCTAATTTCATTGAATTTTGCATGAAAGGGAACCCTTCTGTCAGCATTAAAGGGAAATAACTCCTATAAAAATGGGTTAAAATGTATAATCTGAGAATCAATTTGGATATGTGCAAATGGTCTATTCCGTCTAAAGCTTAAAATTGTCAACATTTACCATGTTTCTACAGTGTAACCATTAGAGGCTGTTGTATTTTCTCCCAGTGTATCAAATAATTTGGTAGGTCTTGTCCACTGTACTTTAATACTTGTACTAGAATCAGCTGTCCCAACAATATTCGCAGCATCTATTAAAATATACACAAAGCTCTGTAGATTTTCGTGCAAAAGATATGTACAGCCGAACCTCGTTATCTAGAATTTGGACAAGTTAGATAACTTGACGCATAAATTTGGTCTGCTCGTGGAATCTAGTTAAGATAAAGCCTGATGAATTGATGTCATATAACTTAAATACTCGGCTATGTCGAAGTCAATTTATTCGTCCTTTCGACTTTGACTCAGTAAGGTTCGACTGTGAAAGAAATAGTTTGATCAACTTCTATTTGTTAACACTTTTTTGTGTAATTTGACCAACACAAGTATGTATATCAATAAACATTTACTGCAAGTGGTTTTTTTTTTTTTATTATCTCATTCCAGAAACTTGTCAAAATCACTAAATTAGATGTCTACGTTTTTACTAGTCATCTGGACTGGGTTGCACAAACCTTACTTAAATTTAAATGCCAATTAAAACTTAATTGAAACTTAAATTTACTTGAAATGTATATAGAATTAATTTACACTTAAGGTTTAATTGAGACTTAAATTTCATTGACGTTTGTGCAACCCAGTCCAGATATACAATATGTATTTTTTGTTGTAAAGAAGTGCATCGTGCATTAATTGTTTGAGCAGTGATTCAACTTCAAGGTATTTAAATGTATTTTAGTTGTTGAGAAAAACCAGTAACTAGTTCGACGGTTAGCTATCATAACATCATAACCCTTTCCCTCTCTAGATTTGACACTTTCCTTATTTTTAAGTTACATACTACATTGAAATAAGGTTTTGTTGACTTTATCATAATACAGCGGCTCTGACATCTTGGAGGAAGCAAACAATACTCCAGCAACAGTAGTTGGACTTAAACAAGCGGTTTCAGACGACACAGCACTGATTGCATTGAATATGCTTCCTGTGGTGCTGCACTCACATCCCAGTGGGTTGTTGTTTAAATTTCTGAAATAATTGTTTTTTTAATTTGTTGTTATTGACTTACATATTCTGATGGGACTCTTTGGCATCTTCAAACTTTTCTTGCACGAATAATATACGTCATAAGATAAAATGCAACATGACCAGCGATTATATACATCTACATCGCTTGACAAATAATAGCAAAGACCTGGCTTTTTAAAATTCCTAGTAAACAATTGAGTTAATATTGATTATAAAGCTATTCCATGGTGAGAACTAGAGAACAAACCATACATTAGATATCTGGTTGGGTATGAACAGCATGTGCAACAGTAATTAATTATTTTTCAAGCATACTGAGGTAACAACCCTGGCCTATTGTAGACACACACTATATTTATCTATATATATTTATGAGGAAAAAAAGCAGAAGATACCAAGATATGATAATTTTTTTTAATTCAAAATATATAGACAAACATGTGGCCAAAAAATTAGGAGATAACTGTATTGTATTTGAAAATTTCACGGCATCAATTGGAGATTTGATGGTCGCAAATTGAGTAAACGGATATTTGCGACCATGAAATCGACAATTGATGCCGTGAAATTTTCAAATACAATACAGTTATCTCCATTCTAATGTAATCATGTGCATAGATGTGTATTGCCACATTATTGACAATATGGCGTAAGCGGTAATCAGCTAAAATTCTAAAAATATATCATGCTATTTCAACCGTAGAATTGATACCGTGAAAATTACACCATTAAATCGAAAATTGATGCCATGAAGTTTTCAAATACAATGCAGTTAATGTAATCAAGTGTATTGCCACATTATTGACAAGATGACGTAAGCGGTAATCAACTAAAATTCTAAAAATATCTCATGATATTTCAACCGTGGAATTGATACCGTGAAAATTACAGCATTGTCCAATCACAAACCAGGAATATTAAACAACTACATTAGAATAAATAATAAAAGAAAAGACATCACAAAAGTTTGCGCTTCAAGGAAACATTTACAATAATAATTTTTTGATTGAAGTTTAACATACAACTACTACTGTGAATGTATTGTTCAATACTATTTTTTTGAGGTTGTCGTTGGTTCAATCAAACTAGAAAATATAGTGCACAACAAAAGGCATAAATAACACACATAACCAATAACTACAAATACTGTTGTTTATACTTACAAACTTTTTATTTCATTTGGAACAGCAATGCCACCCATGGTTTCTATCAGGTTGTAAGCAAGATTTAATGTTTCAAGAAGTGGCAAGTCAATAGCTGGGAAATATGGAATATCATTGTTACGTAAATTCAGTGTTTTTAGTTTGCTTAAGTTTGAAAATGATCCTTCAGTGATCTGTTGTATCTTGTTATTGTGCATGTCACTGAAAAATAAAGGTATACAAAAATTACAATAAATTGTATCAAATATTTCATGTAGATTTCTTTGTAAAATAAAACTGCAATATTTACTGATATCTTTACTGGTCTTCCTTTATAAATATATCTAAAAAGTAGAGCAATTGTGATGAATTAAAAATATTGCATCTTGACTGAAATTGCATTCCATATTTTCTCCTTAAATATTGGTACGTACTAGAGAGGTTCTGAGTAAAACGATATTTGCACATAAGCAGATGAGAGATAATCAAGATGGCTGAAATGGACATTGCATCCTTATAACATCAGAGCTGCAGGAATTGGACGAAGTGTGGTGAAATGTAATTATCACAGACTGAACTATTTGGTACTATATTATGAAATTGTTATTGCACTAATATTGAGGATATTTGGGATATCAAATATATTCATATAATGATGATGAACTGATTTTGTGAATTATTCTAAATCAAATTAATCAAGTTTTTGATTTATCAGAACAAATTGAGCTAACAATAACTATAAACAGACTATTTTCCAATTTCAAGTTTTTAGAAAATAAAAAAAATGTGAAAATACAGAGATACCCAAAAAGTATTTGTCACTGAATTTATTTACTATATATTTCAAATAAAACCACATTTAAAATTTTGCTATTCGAAAGTCGTTATCGATTTTGATCAAACTTTTTATCAAAAATAGAAGAATTAAATGTAGTTTTACTCTATAATTTCACCATAATTTTATAGTCTAAGAATATTAAGAGCTTATGAGTTAATCATAAAACAATTTTGAACGTCAAAAATGCAATACAATATTTTATCCTGCAATCAGTACATTTGCTGTACAAATATGCTATACGAATAAATTTTTGCTTTATTCGTACTAGACGAATAAACTTTTCAGCCTACGAATAAACTTTCCTGGTACTCTGTAGCTATGTACAGCGGAGGGCGCAGACAAGTATGAAACTGGTACTAATGTAACGCGGACCACGAAGAAGACACCCTTGACAACATTAATGAAAGGCGAGGAATGACGCTTGTTTCTGTCCTTTTTGTTTAAATCTGACAAGTTTTCCGACTTTTTTGACATTGCAGGATAAACACAATATACGTACATTGTCATTAAATATAAAATTCATTTGTACTCGCTGCGAAACAGGCCTGAGAAGCTCACCAAGCGCTCGCTATTCTGCCTGTTTCTAAAGCTCGTACAAATAAATTTTATATTTACCGACAATGTACGTATATTGTATATAGCTTGTATTATTAAGGATGAATATTGTAAGATTGTGTTTAAATCATGAGTATTTGAAATGGTTGGTTAAAAAAAGTATTAAAGGAATATGTTAAATTTTTGAACAGGTTATACGATATAACCTGGTTTGCTACAGTTTACGCTTAATAAACCGTGAAGCACTTTATGAAAAGCGTAAACTGTTCCAAACCAGGTTATACAAGAATAAACTGTTCAAAAATTGAACATATTCCTTATAATTAAATTTTTACAACAAAATGTAATGATTCCTCGATTTTAATTACGATTATTTCATGGGACTATTTGAATTTGCTGTTGGTGAATGAATATGTTGGTTACGTCACAATACCAAACCAGGTTATCAAGTTTAACCAATGTTAATCCAAACGGATCAGCCAATCAAATTGCAGTATTCACATCAAATCTAATTATTTGAAAATAACTACAGAAAATTACATCAATTTTTGCTTTTCTTAAAGCTATGATTAAATAAACATTTTGAAGATACTCACATCTGTTGTATATTTGTCGTGTCACTAAACATATTTGATGTAATCTCTGTTATCAAGTTGTTATATATAGAAAATACTCTAAGCTGAGTCTGGCCAGCTAAAGATCCCGTCGGAATTTTACTTATAACATTGCTATATATATGTCTGAAACAGGGATAAAATATATGTATATTAAATCACACATGCTCTAATATATTAAAGTTTGGCTTCATTCATATCAATATTAAAACACAAACTCATATTCATTGAAATGAAATATTGTTGAAAGTGGCATTAAACACCCATATTCATCAATAGTGAAACTTAATGTAGATTCCCTATCAACATGATCAAATAGAACTGAGATAAGTACAATGCGTCCGAATAGGAGATAAGTGTCCTCGCATAAACAGCCAAGAATATGTGTGTGAGTAAATGACATTTATACTTCTATTGGAAAATTCTGAACATAATAAATAAAACAAGGATCATTATCTTTGTTCTCAAAATTCAGAATGATCCGTCAACTAGAACTTAATAAACGTTAGACAATACAAAAGGGGCAATAAAAATACAGACAATCCAGAGAAACTGGCAACATAAGGTACACAAGACGAAAAAAAACAAAACAGTACACCACTATATGTAAACAAACATAAATAACATAAATAAGACATGAGCCCTCCTACAAACAACTGGAGGTAAAGACAAACACAAATAACATAAATAAGACATGAGCCCTCCTACAAAGAACTGGAGGTAAAGACTAACACAAATAACATAAATAAGACATGAGCCCTCCTACAAACAGTTGGAGGTAAAGACAAACACAAATAACGTAAATAAGACATGAGACCTCCTACAAACAACTGGAGGTAAAGACTAACACAAATAACATAAATAAGACATGAGCCCTCCTACAAACAACTGGAGGTAAAGACTAACACAAATAACATAAATAAGACATGAGCCCTCCTACAAACAACTGGAGGTAAAGACTAACACAAATAACATAAATAAGACATGAGCCCTCCTACAAACATCTGGAGGTAAAGACAAACACAAATAACATAAATAAGACATGAGCCCTCCTACAAACAACTGGAGGTAAAGACTAACACAAATAACATAAATAAGACATGAGCCCTCCTACAAACAACTGGAGGTAAAGATGAACACAAATAACATAAATAAGACATGAGCCCTCCTACAAACAGTTGGAGGTAAAGACTAACACAAATAACATAAATAAGACATGAGCCCTCCTACAAACAACTGGAGGTAAAGATGAACACAAATAACATAAATAAGACATGAGCCCTCCTACAAACAACTGGAGGTAAAGATGAACACAAATAACATAAATAAGACATGAGCCCTCCTACAAACAACTGGAGGTAAAGACTAACACAAATAACATAAATAAGACATGAGCCCTCCTACAAACATCTGGAGGTAAAGACAAACACAAATAACATAAATAAGACATGAGCCCTCCTACAAACAACTGGAGGTAAAGACTAACACAAATAACATAAATAAGACATGAGCCCTCCTACAAACAACTGGAGGTAAAGATGAACACAAATAACATAAATAAGACATGAGCCCTCCTACAAACAACTGGAGGTAAAGACTAACACAAATAACATAAATAAAACATGAGCCCTCCTACAAACAACTGGAGGTAAAGATGAACACAAATAACATAAATAAGACATGAGCCCTCCTACAAACAACTGGAGGTAAAGACAAACACAAATAACATAAATAAGACATGAGCCCTCCTACAAACAACTGGAGGTAAAGACTAACACAAATAACATAAATAAGACATGAGCCCTCCTACAAACAACTGGAGGTAAAGACTAACACAAATAACATAAATAAAACATGAGCCCTCCTACAAACAACTGGAGGTAAAGATGAACACAAATAACATAAATAAGACATGAGCCCTCCTACAAACAACTGGAGGTAAAGACTAACACAAATAACATAAATAAAACATGAGCCCTCCTACAAACAACTGGAGGTAAAAACGAATCGAACCTCGTTTTTATGCGGAATGCCTTCTATTTACATTCACTTGAAGTGTATTGTATCAGGGTTTTTTTTTGCAATTGGCTGGGAAAAATTCAAAATCCACTGTATAATAGACAAATTAACTTACCTTTGAAAAATAAGCATTGCCTGAGAAAAAACTATACAATACACTTCAATGAATTAAGAGATCACCTTTAGGACAAAGATAAAGTGGTCCTTTAAAACAGGTGACCTCTTAAAAGAGGTTCAATTCATGTGAAATATTCTATGATAGGACAAGAAGAAGGTGACCTTTAATACAGGTAACTGCTTTAGTGCTTAATAGAGGTGACCACATGGACAGGTCTGACTGTATATATATTAATGATTTTAACATTTGCATGACCGCATTATTTTATTAACAGGGGGAGGGGGGGTTGAGCCCATAAAACTACACAAACTTTAACACTGCCTGTACCAAGACAGGAAAGTTAGCGGTCATGTACATATGTGTTAGAGGTCATGTACATATGTGTAAGGGGTCATGTACATATGTGTTAGAGGTCATGTACATATGTGTTAGAGGTCATGTACATATGTGTAAGGGGTGTCGATTTTGCCTCTTTCTACGATTTTCTATTAGATTTTGGAACTGTTCCTAGAGTGTGGTATTTTTCTATTAGATTTTGGAACTGTTCCTAGAGTGTGGTATTTTTCTATTAGATTTTGGAACTGTTCCTAGAGTGTGGTATTTTTCTATTAGATTTTGGAACTGTTCCTAGAGTGTGGTATTTTTCTATTAGATTTTGGAACTGTTCCTAGAGTGTGGTATTTTTCTATTAGATTTTGGAACTGTTCCTAGAGTGTGGTATTTTTCTATTAGATTTTGGAACTGTTCCTAGAGTGTGGTATTTTTCTATTAGATTTTGGAACTGTTCCTAGAGTGTGGTATTTTTCTATTAGATTTTGGAACTGTTCCTAGAGTGTGGTATTTTTCTATTAGATTTTGGAACTGTTCCTAGAGTGTGGTATTTTTCTATTAGATTTTGGAACTGTTCCTAGAGTGTGGTATTTTTCTATTAGATTTTGGAACTGTTCCTAGAGTGTGGTATTTTTCTATTAGATTTTGGAACTGTTCCTAGAGTGTGGTATTTTTCTATTAGATTTTGGAACTGTTCCTAGAGTGTGGTATTTTTCTATTAGATTTTGGAACTGTTCCTAGAGTGTGGTATTTTTCTATTAGATTTTGGAACTGTTCCTAGAGTGTGGTATTTTTCTATTAGATTTTGGAACTGTTCCTAGAGTGTGGTATTTTTCTATTAGATTTTGGAACTGTTCCTAGAGTGTGGTATTTTTCTATTAGATTTTGGAACTGTTCCTAGAGTGTGGTATTTTTCTATTAGATTTTGGAACTGTTCCTAGAGTGTGGTATTTTTCTATTAGATTTTGGAACTGTTCCTAGAGTGTGGTATTTTTCTATTAGATTTTGGAACTGTTCCTAGAGTGTGGTATTTTTCTATTAGATTTTGGAACTGTTCCTAGAGTGTGGTATTTTTCTATTAGATTTTGGAACTGTTCCTAGAGTGTGGTATTTTTCTATTAGATTTTGGAACTGTTCCTAGAGTGTGGTATTTTTCTATTAGATTTTGGAACTGTTCCTAGAGTGTGGTATTTTTCTATTAGATTTTGGAACTGTTCCTAGAGTGTGGTATTTTTCTATTAGATTTTGGAACTGTTCCTAGAGTGTGGTATTTTTCTATTAGATTTTGGAACTGTTCCTAGAGTGTGGTATTTTTCTATTAGATTTTGGAACTGTTCCTAGAGTGTGGTATTTTTCTATTAGATTTTGGAACTGTTCCTAGAGTGTGGTATTTTTCTATTAGATTTTGGAACTGTTCCTAGAGTGTGGTATTTTTCTATTAGATTTTGGAACTGTTCCTAGAGTGTGGTATTTTTCTATTAGATTTTGGAACTGTTCCTAGAGTGTGGTATTTTTCTATTAGATTTTGGAACTGTTCCTAGAGTGTGGTATTTTTCTATTAGATTTTGGAACTGTTCCTAGAGTGTGGTATTTTTCTATTAGATTTTGGAACTGTTCCTAGAGTGTGGTATTTTTCTATTAGATTTTGGAACTGTTCCTAGAGTGTGGTATTTTTCTATTAGATTTTGGAACTGTTCCTAGAGTGTGGTATTTTTCTATTAGATTTTGGAACTGTTCCTAGAGTGTGGTATTTTTCTATTAGATTTTGGAACTGTTCCTAGAGTGTGGTATTTTTCTATTAGATTTTGGAACTGTTCCTAGAGTGTGGTATTTTTCTATTAGATTTTGGAACTGTTCCTAGAGTGTGGTATTTTTCTATTAGATTTTGGAACTGTTCCTAGAGTGTGGTATTTTTCTATTAGATTTTGGAACTGTTCCTAGAGTGTGGTATTTTTCTATTAGATTTTGGAACTGTTCCTAGAGTGTGGTATTTTTCTATTAGATTTTGGAACTGTTCCTAGAGTGTGGTATTTTTCTATTAGATTTTGGAACTGTTCCTAGAGTGTGGTATTTTTCTATTAGATTTTGGAACTGTTCCTAGAGTGTGGTATTTTTCTATTAGATTTTGGAACTGTTCCTAGAGTGTGGTATTTTTGTTTTCCATGTTTTTACTACATATAATATATTTATACAACTACCAATCAGTTCCTATGACCACTAAAGTTGTGAGTTCGAACCCCGTTCATGGCGAGATGTACTCGATACAACATTATGTGATAAAGTTTGTCAGTGACTTGCGACAGGTCGTTGGTTTTCTCCAAGCACTCCAGTTTCCTCCACCAATAAAACTGACTGCCACGATATAACTGAAATATTGCTAAACACTACAACCCAACTCTAACCCATAATTTACTCACAACTCTTGCAGGTTGAGTTGACTCAATGCCACTGGATAGGTAGATAGCTCGTTCTGTTGGAGATACATGTAGATAACGGTTACGTTTTTAAAAGCATGAGCAGCAATGGTTTTCATTCCGTTATCATTGAGATTGAACCACTGTATTTCTGATGTTCCTCCAAATATTGACGTCTCTAAAGCTGTTAATTTGTTGTTATTTAAAAGGCTAAAAAAAATAAAAAATTACTTTATGTGCTAAACAAAAATCCACTAGCTTTGGAGCAATACATATATACTATTGTAAATTTGTTTTCCGAGAATGGATTTTTACGAGCAATTTTGAATTTAAGGAGAAGCCTGAAATGTGAGATACAATAAGAAGTCCATTTCGAGCAAATGTATCAACAGTAATATGATTATGACCGATTTGGTGAGATGACGTAAGTGATGTCATTATAGCATCACATTAAAAAAACAGCGATATAATGTTCATATCACGATAGTTGCTTAATAATATTATCATGTATAAAGATCAAAGAGAAAATGTACAAATCATCAATAAAAATAAGCCTCAGCTGCATAACCCTATCATTAAAATACAAAATTTACCCACCTCACCCTGATCTGTGATAATCAGTACATGGAGTTCGAATATTCGCCTGTGGAGCAGTGAACTAAAAATAACTGTATGTGATAACATTTGTCAGTGATTGCATCAGATCGGTGATTTCTCAGGGTATTCTGCCATAAAACTGACCACCATGATATAATAGAATTTTTTTTTAAACTGACATTGAACACACATAAACCAAGAAATCAATCAGCAGGAATCTTTGGACATGTAGTTAATTCGTAAATGTAAAGACGATTGTAATGGTTGTCATGGAAACACTAATGGTTAGTTTGAGAAAAAAAAATATAGAAATACTCACAAGCCATTAGGATTAGAGTTCGTGCCAGTTACTTTGAAATCACTGAATGCATTTTGTTCTATTTTGGATATCTGTGAATTTTGTAGATCAACTAAAACGGCTGTAAATCTGTTGAATGCAAATGACGGCAAAGTTCCAATGTACATATCATTCATTAACAATTGTTGACATGTGACATCTACAAAGGCATTTGATTGGATTTCTCGTAATTGATTTCCAGAAAGGGTCAATGCTTGTCCGACAGAAACCGAATCAAAAGCATGACTTGATATTGAGGAAATTCTGTTGTCCTGCAAGTTCCTGGAATAAAAATTAATTTATGTTTATAGAATTCAAGCACACGATTCCCTCTATGTAATTACCCAACAGTAATTATTCAAGCTGTAAAAGTCCAAAAATAATAGGGGGGCTGTTGTGGTCGTGATCGTATGGCGGTTGGATTTCCAACTAGTATACCCGTGCAAACAGTGCCAATCACCACTAAAGTTGTGAATTTGATTCTCGTTCATGGCGAGGTGTACTTGATACAACAACATTTTATAAAGTTTGTCAGTGACTTGTGACAGGTTGGTGGTTTTCTCCGGGTACTCCAGTATCCTCCACCGATAAAACTGACCGCCATGATATAACTCAAATATTGTTGACATGGCGTTAACCACCATAACCCTAATCCTCATTTGGACCTGTGGCAACTTGTATTCTGTGGGCAAGGAGCATGGCTTTCTCAATAAAGAAGCCACTCCTAAGGAAGAGTTGTGTTGGCAAATCAAATACACTACTTGCTCTTGAGTATCTGTTGGAAAGATTGTACTCAATATGAAATAGGGGTATGCTCAGTATTTCATTCATTTCAATTAACATCGACTTTCATTAATACAAACGAAGATATTAAATTTAGTGCACACAATGACAAGTTTCTGGAATAACCTTTATCAGGTATGCTCAATATCGAAATATTAGAGAGCCAAAAAACTTAAAAGTGTTTGAGACCAATAAACCAAGGTACCTAAATAGGATTGCCAAATTCTGCTAATAAGGGTAATAACAAAATTACCGAACTCCGAGCAATCTTACAAAGGGAAAGTCAAAACTCATAAGTATATAAACAGACAAAATCAGTCAACAACCGGAAAACTATGAAAACCGTAATGATCCTGACTTGGTACAGGCATTTCTAAAGAAATGGTGGGTTGAATCAGATTTTAAAGTGCCAAACCTCCCCCTTTCATTACGGCTCAAATTTTCCGGCTGTCACTATAACAGTATTTATAACAATACTTGAACAAAACAGGTAAAACAGTTGTCATAACAGCACCAAACTCAGTGAAGTGAATGTCAAAAATATCTTTACGTCACACATTGATAAAAAAATATTTTTGACTTTTTTGTTCTTGACCACTTATCTTTATACATTTTCACTATATGAAAATCCATCGTTTATAATCTTTTCTGCAGAGACGGAATATATTTCGACAAGATCTTGGTATCGGAATATAAACTTTTTAAGAGATCGAATAAGGCAAATCTTTTTATAGCCCTGGTCCAGTAGCCTGTTTCTCAGATGAAGATGACGTTTCAGGAAATCAGAATAATTGCTACTGGCCCTTGCATAACGAATCAATTGCGAGATGTAAACACCATATGCATGAGAAGCTGGTATATTGCTGCACATATTTGGAAAATTTAGGATTTTAAAATTGAAGTCGTCCCGTTTATCATATATTTTAGTACTGATTTGACCACTGTCATCAAATTCGAGGTATAAGTCCAAAAATGATGCGGACGAAGCGGTATCTGTGGTCTCTTTAACTTCCAGCTCTGGAGGATATATCAATGGAAGAAATTCTGCAAATCTAGAATTATTGATAGATAAAACGTCATCAATATACCTGTATGTGAAATTAAAGGCTCTAGCCTCATGAATCTTCTTATCTTTTACAAGCTTTTGAAGAAACTCCGACTCGTATGAGTATAAAAATAAATCGACTAGAAGAGGGGCACAATTTGTACCCATTGGTATGCAGACGACCTGCTGAAACAGTATCCCTCCAAAGGAGACAAATATGTTACCGATGAGGAACTCCAGCATACTGATCACTTGTTCCTCGGAGTAGCATGTTTTACCTTTTTGAAATTTGTTTGAAAAATATGTGGAATTGTAGCCTAACACAACAAATTTTGAGCCATAGTTGCTATGACTGAAAGCTTTGTGAATTGTTTCTTTTAAGCGGGTTTTTAATTTGTCATGCGGTAGGGTGGTATATAGAGTTGAAAAATCAAAAGTTTTGATGGAGGATACCTGAGAAAAAGATCTTGATTTAAGGTTATCCAAAAGATCTTTAGAGTTTTTCAAAATCCACATGTGATTTATGCCACTATGCGAGTAAACAGTTTCACAATATTTCTGTTGTCCCTCTTTTACTGCAGACAGAACCTTTGTCAGGTGAATAGACAATTCTTTCGTCGAACAAGTTGATGATCCCGCTATGTACCTTTCTTTGTATGGTGTCTTATGGAGTTTAGGTATCCAATATAAATAGGGTAAATCCTCAGACTCTTTACCAGAGGGAATGTTTAAAGAGGTTATGAATGATCTGTGGTTAGCTAGGATTTCATCTTTGTCGAACGAAGTAGGTTTGTATGTGGTATTACTAGAGGTGTTGTTATTTATGCCTAATTCCTTGATTAGGCATTCGAAGTAATAAGATTTACATACAAACACGATATTGTTGGAAGCCTTGTCCGAAGGAACGATAACATATTTGTCATGAAGAGAGGAAAGACACTTAACAGCTTCTTGGTCTTTAAGATCACCTAGACCTATAGCCAGTATAGGATGACAGATTTTTGAGGCATAATCTGTTATTCAAGGGGAGCACTTGCAGATGGCAAGAGAACTACCCAATTATAAAGAGGTAAATTAATTATGACGATGACTTATGGCTAAAAATAGCAGTACCCTCGTTTTTGGAATACTATTACAGTGGAACTGACATCCTGTGACATACGACAAAATTTATGGTTCCAAAGTATTACTGTTAACCTGAGTGTTCTGACATCCTGTACAATCTGACACATTTCCCTGGTCCCTTGGTGTGTCAGATTAGACAGGTTCCACTGTATTTAAGCTAAATACTTACAGTTGATAGGTATCTAAATACTTGAATGTTCCAGGTGCTATAGAACTTATTCTGTTGTTCTGTAGAGACAGTGAATGGGGTATGGAAATCGTCAGATTGTTAAAATCTCCTCCATTAGGAAGCCAGTATAGTCTGTTGTTAGATAAATCTCTGAAAAATAATATAAATCATTCTATATAAGTAAATTCTATTATGATAGATTTGAATAAAAAAACATATTCAATGCCTGAGATTTAATATTCACTGGTGGTAAATGTCATTTAAAATAGAACATTTCTGATAGAATTCCCCATCCTAAAAAAGTAGCATGTGACACTTACTACCAGTTAATATTCAATCTGAGTCATTGGATATGTTTTTTTATTCGAAATATAAAATAAAACAATTACTGTCTTTTGCTTCTGTAAATGTGTGGCTTAATTTACTTTTGGGCTCAGTGAATATCTTTTTTTTTTCAATTGTATAATATATATATATAAACATTAATATCTTTAAAAAGTAAACATTTACAATATGAATTGAAAGGAAATTGATTTGAAACCTATGGCAAGTGTAGTAGTAGAATTATTCTCCAATAATAAGCATTATTATACCTCAGATTTGTACTGTATGCAGAGTTAACATTGAAATGAACCCAGAAAACTATTTTTTGCAGTGCTTCAGTAAAACAGTAATAAATAATGATATTTATATATCGTAAAGAGAAATATTTCTGCATACAATCTCTGAAAAAGAATCTATATTGGAAAATACGGATGAATTTCATCTATGTGGAGATGTAAAACTAGAGGCTCACATGAGTCTGAATCGCTAACATTATTTCCCCCTTTTAGGGCTCTTACTAAACGCTCCTAAAAAAAATCAACATCATTTGCTCAAATAAAAACTCCTCTTCTAGAGAGTCATTGCTGCCAAGTTTTGGTTCCATCCATTTAAACAGTTTTGCAGTAGAAGATTAAAATGTGAAAAAGTTTAAGATGACGAACGACAGATGACAAGTGATGCAAAAAGTACGTTTGACCTTTGGCCAGGTGAGTTAAACAAAATGGAACTTACAGAGAAGTCATGCTTATGCAGTAGATGATTAAAATGTGAAAAAGTTAAAAATGATGGACGACGGATCCAAAGTGATACTAAAAATACACTTGACTTTTGGTCAGGTTAGATGAACAATCAAACTTACAGGGAAGTCATGCTTATGCAGTAGACGATTAAAATGTGAAAAAGTTAAAGATGAGGGACGACGGATGACAAGTGATGCTAAAAGTACACTTGACCTTTGGTCATGTGATTAAAACAATATTGAACTTACAGGGAAGTCATGCTTGTGATATGAGAAAATGTACCATCTTCAATCCAGCCAATATGATTGTTAGAAAATGAAACTGTCCCAGTCAATGGACAATTCTTTAAATGTACAACTTTCAACTGTGGAATGGTATTTGAATTCAATAATCTGAAAAATTTAATAAAACATTGACAAAAAACACTATCAAATTAATACAAATCATTAACAATTTTACTATATTTAGATAGAGATGATAAATAATTTGCCTGTCTTTACAACTGCTGTTGTCAGCATCATTCTCCTGATTTGATAGTGAAATATACAATATATGTTCATTGTATATTGTCATAAAATCGAAAATGCATTTGTATGAATTTTGGATTGATGTATGAAATGATTGCTCAGAGCAATTTCACATCGAATGTGAAGCCCAATATTTGAGATGCAGTTAGAAGTTCATTTCAAGCAAAACATGTCAATGATAATATGTTTATCTAGAAATTGGTACTGTGACGTCATTATGTTGATATCACGCTAGTTGCTTGATAATAGATCTTATCGTGTGGAAAGATCAAAGAAAAAATGTAGAAGTCATCGATAAGATGTATTTACATGTATATACTTCATGAACAAACGCTGCTTTGTAGTTTATTTCTACTGCAATCATCTATATTCAAATATTCAACAACAAAAATATATTTAGACACCAAAGCATCACACGTAGCATGATATTCCTTCTGGACATAAAAATGCAAGTTATAAATCATTAATGTTTGAAAAAATTGTATGAAAATATTAAAATAAACTAATATTAATTCTGCATTTAAAAAAATTAAGAAATTGGATAAGAAATAACTTCAGGAGTGAGCGATTTTTGTTTAACGCCAACTCAGCAATTTTTCAGCTATATCATGTTAATTTTCAATGAGATGATGATGAGGTCTGCTTTGTGCTAGATCAACATGCAGAGCTCCAGATAATTTTCAAGTCCAAAGGGTAATTACCCCCTACTTTTGAAAATGATGCGTATTTGCATAATTCCTTTGCACTGTTGTACTCTCTACTTCAGAAAAGATTGCTTACATGTACACTTTTAAAATTATGTTTGACACAAGTGTTATTCAATAAACGCAGGATGCAAGTGAAATGTATATCTCTGTTTAATTTGACACGATTGTGTCATGTTTATTAATAAAATGTTATAAATATTTTGTTTTTTGCTCGTTGACTTCGGCAGTATTCACAGCCGTGTTGATAATGTCATCAATGATTCCTTTAACTATACTGTCACTAGACACAGATGAAACTGTCAGGAACTTAAGTATATAATTTTCCGTAGCACGCTTATTCATGTTCTTGCTCATTTTCAACGAACAACGTGTTCCCAAATTCACTTTCGTTTTAGTTCTTAACTAAACCGTATTTATTTGTAATATTGACCGTGATTGGATGATTTATCCTAAACATCCAATCAGATCTCTTTTGACATCGATGCTTAGAAAGGCAAGCATTCTGTACCCCTCGGATGTATACGCTCTCTCCTTCGAAAAGAATAAAGGGAAGTAATTATGGGGAATTTCTCAAAGACAAAAATGTATTGTTATGTACACGACTGTACAAGTACGCTCCGAATTTGGAAAGTTTGCTTACACAGCAATATGTATGCGTAATGTGTACACTCTGATCTGATAATACATGCGTTTTTACTTGTTTTCATTGTGCAAAAAACGCAAATACGCAGCTTATCTGGAGCTCTGAACATGCTTAGTTGAGTTGTGCTCACTGAAACAACAGTCTGCAGATAGACATGTCACACCACTTGGACACATTATCCTGATTCCGAGCTAACCCAGTCTTTGCTCTTTCTTCTTAATGCTGGGTCCTTAGGCGAGAAGTTACAAATACCAATTTCACAGTCTTTGGTTTGACCCGATCGGAGCTTGAATTAACGATCTACTACACTTGAGGCGAGCATGCTAACCATTACACCACAGATATGGTTTATAAGTTCAGGAGAATTCTTTTTAAAATAAGTGGTTTTATATGAAATATACAGAGAAATATCTTAGTACAGAAAAACTTTTGATCCGTGAGTGTACATGTATATGACAGATGTATATTTACAAATATTAATAAATTTTATCTATTCAAACATACAATGTTGTCAAATTGATACAGTTGATGAATGCTTCATCTGGTAGAAAGTTGATTTCATTATTCGCAAGATTCAAGGTTGACAAATCAGATAAGTTCGAAAACTGATACCAATGGATAAACCGGAAACTGTTACCGTTCAAATTTCTGCAAAAAATGAAAAATTAAGAAGATGTATGTGTTTCAAATGAAAAGAACAAAGCCACGTATGTAAATAAAGACAATACAAAACATGTACTTTAACAAGCATTGAAGTTTATTGATAATTGCATAACAACATGCAATCAGTGCTTATTACCACTAATGTTGTCAGTTTGATTTCCGGTTGTGGTGAGGTGTACTCGATACAACATTATGTGATAAAGTTTGTCAGCGGCTTTTGGCAGGTCTGTGGTTTTCTCCGGGTACTCCATTTTATTTTCTCCACCAATTAAAACTGACCGCCACGATATAACTGAAATATTGTTGAAAGTGGCATTAAATATACTATAACCCTGACCCCTCTATACAGTATGGTACTGATTGGATTGGAACAGCTAATACTTACAGAGTACTTGGTCTCTGACTTCCGGTATTTTTGGATATGATTTGCTTTGTCTAGAATATTTGTTTGTACTGTTGTTTTCGCATCCATATTATAGAGGAGGATTATGATGTTTAACACCACTTTCAACAATATTTCAGCTATATCGTGGTGGTCAGTCTTATTGCTAGAGGAAACCATAGTACCCGGAGAAAACCACTGACCTGCTATCCATATTATATCATCGATTGGAAATATATTTTTGCTGAGATTACACTGGCATTCGTCTGGAGCTTTATTGAATGTACATGTATTCTATGACTTAGATCAAGATGCTTAATGCAAAACCTGTATTAAGAGGTCACCTTTGGGAAAAATATAAAGTGGCCTTATAAGACAAGTCACCTCTTAAAAGAGGTTGAATTCATATGAAATTTTCTATAACTTTAACAGGACAAGAAATTTTTTTATTAAAAGAGGTTCAGTTCATATGAAATATTCTATGACAGGACAAGAAAAGGTGACCTTTTAATACAGGTGACTGCTTAATAGAGGTGACTGCAGGTGCATGTTTGACTGTAATACCTGTCACTTAGTAACAGGAGATAAAAAAAATCAAATTTATGGAGATGTTACATTTCAATCTGAGACAGGAAAATTATGTCATGTAACTTCTGTAAAATAATGTAGAGTATGTCTGAAACTTATTATACATTGCATCTAACAACAACATGTATGGGATCACATCAGGGTTCATATTTTCAACCAACCAATTAGCAATGAGTCTACTAAATCTTTAGGTACTAAAACCGAGTACACACCAAGAGCTGTGATCCCAATACCATTGGTCAATATGCTTAATTGTCTTGCATATTGTCTTGGACAGTCAAAGATGAATGAAAGGGTACCTGACATGACCCCAAACAAGATTTTGTTAGATGTTAGGGTATCAACAACAACAAAACAAAAGAAAAGATGCAACAAAAACATTTAATTTTAATTAGTTGGCAAAATATACCAAGATTTGTAGTAAAAATATATATATCTCGTTCATAATAAGTAGATTTTGTCTATATTGTATATGGAAGCTACAACAGGTATTTTTTATCATTTGTTTATAACTGTATTACTGCTGGAGATCTAATACATCAAGAAGGGAGGGTTGGAATCACAGTAACCAGATTTTACTCTGTCACTGATGTGTGCCTGTCTCAAGCTAGGATCTGGAATTCCAAATTCCAATGCCAAATGTTGTGATCAGTTTTTATATTTAATGATTAGAGGTGTGAGCTAATTGTTTGTTTTGTTAATGATATTGGTGGAATTATTCACTGTTTAAAGTAACATATATATACTTACAATGTTCTAAGTTGACTCGGGAATGTGTTGTTTTCTATTGCCACTATTCTGTTATTAGCCAATTGCCTAGAAGGAAATATATACACAATTGATTTTAAACCAAATATTCATTTACAAATTGACGAATTCACTTAAAATGTGCATCAATGATGAATATACATGACATTGTATACACACACAAAGCATCAAGACAATAACTTGTCTAACATAAATGTATACTACTAACTCATAAAGCATCTGGAATTTATATAATACAGTTAAACCTGTATATAAAGGCCACTCAAAAGAACCTGAAAATGTGTCTTTTATGAGCAGTTGCCCTTTATATACAGGTTAAAATTATATGTACTATTCATTAATGGGAAAAATGAGACTGGATAGAGGTGCCCCTTAAGGCAGGTTTGACTGTAATTAAACTACATTATCAGTGCTTGACTCTCTTTGTAATGTCCATCCATTAAATTTTTCTAGGGTTTTTAAAATCGTCTTACGGTTTACTTTTGAGTGTTTCTAATTTTTGTTGTTGTGTCCTTCAAGCTACATTGTAATTGTAGACCCTGTGATTTTCATCATAGTGAGTGAATGATTGTTGCTTAATGCTAAATGAGCAATTTTTCAGCTATCTCATGGCGAGGACAAGTTACATTCTATGAGATGAGGATGAGGTCCACTTTGTACTAGATTAACATACTTAGTTGGATTTTAATGGTACTAGCTCACTGAAACAAAAGTCTGCGGATAGACATGTTGCTTCACTCAGCCACATTATTCTGATTCTGAACAAACAGGTCTTTGTTCTTACTCTTAAATGCTGCATGCTTAGCAGAGAAGCAAACAAATACCAATTTCATAGTTTTTGGTTTGACACGACAGGGCTCGAACCCATGATCTTCTGCACTTTGACCCAAGCACGCTAAACATTAAACCATTGATGCGATTCCTTGGGGAAAATAGAAAAAATGTAAAAAAAATCTAAAGTTACAAAACAATGCATTGAAGAATTTTCCTACAACAATGTAAACTTGAGTAACACTAGTGTAGCAGGAACTGCCTACCCTTCCGGAGCATCTGAGTTCAGCTTTAGCTTTTAGTGGGGATTGTATTGCTCAATCTATTGGTTACTGTGTAGTATTTTGTCGACTATGGTTTGTATTTTTTTTCTTTCTCTTTTCGACATTGTGTTGTCTGTTTTTCTTCAAATTACGGCCTTTGATTTCCCCATTGGATTCTTCAAACTTTTCATATATAATCCATGAATATGAAATTTAGGCCAAAAATTAGAGGTTAATTTTCATCAGTATACTATGGAATATCAAATACAGAAATGTTTTTGAACAAAGATGAAAGATAAAATTGAACAAGTTCATGTAATATCAATGATAAATTCGAATCTTGATTCATATAAAATTCACATTTATTTTACATTAACTTCGACAGGAAGATAGGGGATATCAGTGTTACATGTTCAAAAATAGGCTTACAATGATAAAAGCGTAGATACATTGGTAAATGTTTCTGCCTCCAGAAACGTGATCCGATTACTGTTCATTTCCAGCGTTTGGATTGACGGTAGTTTCTCATGAGTTGTTAACGCTATAGGTACATACTGTATATTATTTCTAGCCAAATTCCTATAAAAGAAAGAGACTACATATATAAATGATTGATACAGCAGTGTGTGAGTGAGTGAGTCACCAATTTACGTGAGGTAGAAAATTGCTTCATATGAAAAAAAAAAATTATTTTATTTTTACATGATTAAATCAGTAATTTTCTTAAAATTTTACCAAAATTTCTTGTTGAAAACTACAGGGTCAGATTAGTTATTTTTTGCATCTTTCAGGAAAAGACATGTTTTTTTCTACAAAATTTCATGGCAGGAGATAAAAAAAACCCACAGCCATACCCCTCCCCCTCCTTCTATAAAAGCTAAATGGTCGTTTCTTTATGTATATGAAAATAAACAATATATAAATAATTCTATATGCAATATTTATACCACAGTTTTCTGAGTTAAACTGTTAAACAATCGAATGTGATTATTGCACGGCTGTTTGAGAGTAATAAAACTACAGCCCAGATTTAAAGTGTGCAATATCTCGTATCTGCTTGTATTATTTCATAGATCTTAGCTGTTGTTTACATTCGGGTATATAAACCATAAAAAGATCAAAGGAAAAGAATGCATTCATGTTACAACTCTACATATACCACATACACTTACAAATATATCAAACTTGACAAACATTTAAACCCATTCTCTTGTATTGTGTCTTCATTCAACTTATTGCTCTGTAGATGTAGATTCTGTAAACTTTGTAGCTCACACAAGTCTGAATCATTGATTTGCTTAATCAAATTATTATGTAAGTACCTGAAATAAAAAGTACTGTAATTATATATCTTTATATACAGTGTAACGTGTCTAAACCGAACCCTGAGTAACCGAAAACCTGCCTAAACCAGACAGACTTTACAGTCCTATCTACTGAATCTTGAGTAACCGAAAACCTGCCTAAACCAGACAGACTTTACAGTCCTATCTACTGAACCCTGAGTAACCGAAAACCTGCCTAAACCAGACAGACTTTACAGTCCTATCTACTGAACCCTGAGTAACCGAAAACCTGCCTAAACCAGACAGACTTTACAGTCCTATCTACTGAACCCTGAGTAACCGAAAACCTGCCTAAACCAGACAGACTTTACAGTCCTATCTACTGAATCCTGAGTAACCGAAAACCTGCCTAAACCAGACAGACTTTACAGTCCTATCTACTGAACTCTGAGTAACCGAAAACTTGCCTAAACCAGACAGACTTTACAGTCCTATCTACTGAACCCTGAGTAACCGAAAACCTGCCTAAACCAGACAGACTTTACAGTCCTATCTACTGAACCCTGAGTAACCGAAAACCTGCCTAAACCAGACAGACTTTACAGTCCTATCTACTGAACCCTGAGTAACCGAAAACCTGCCTAAACCAGACAGACTTTACAGTCCTATCTACTGAACCCTGAGTAACCGAAAACCTGCCTAAACCAGACAGACTTTACAGTCCTATCTACTGAACCCTGAGTAACCGAAAACCTGCCTAAACCAGACAGACTTTACAGTCCTATCTACTGAACCCTGAGTAACCGAAAACCTGCCTAAACCAGACAGACTTTACAGTCCCATCTACTGAACCCTGAGTAACCGAAAACCTGCCTAAACCAGACAGACTTTACAGTCCCATCTACTGAACCCTGAGTAACCGAAAACCTGCCTAAACCCGACAGACTTTACAGTCCTATCTACTGAACCCTGAGTAACCGAAAACCTGCCTAAACCAGACAGACTTTACAGTCCTATCTACTGAACCCTGAGTAACCGAAAACCTGCCTAAACCAGACAGACTTTACAGTCCTATCTACTGAACCCTGAGTAACCGAAAACCTGCCTAAACCAGACAGACTTTACAGTCCTATCTACTGAACCCTGAGTAACCGAAAACCTGCCTAAATTAGACAGACTTTACAGTCCCATCTACTGAACCCTGAGTAACCGAAAACCTGCCTAAACTAGACAGACTTTACAGTCCCATCTACTGAACCCTGAGTAATCGAAAACCTGCCTAAACCAAACAGACTTTACAGTCCCATCTACTGAACCCTGAGTAACCGAAAACCTGCCTAAACCAGACAGACTTTACAATCCCATCTACTGAACCCTGAGTAACCGAAAACCTGCCTAAACCAGACAGACTTTACAGTCCCATCTACTGAACCATGAGTAACCGAAAACCTGCCTAAACTAGACAGACTTTACAGTCCCATCTACTGAACCCTGAGTAACCAAAAACTTGCCTAAACCAAACAGACTTTACAGTCCCATCTACTGAACCCTGAGTAACCGAAAACCTGCCTAAACCAGACAGACTTTACAATCCCATCTACTAAATGTCTATGTAATTTGAACCTGTGCAAACCGAATACCTGTCTAAACTGAACAAATTCTTCAGTCCCATAGGGGTTCGGTTTAGACAGGTTTTACTGTATATATATTTGTGTAGTAGCTAAAATGTGAGTGTATTCAATTCCTGAAGAGGGGACCATCGTGGACGTGACTGTATGGTATTTGCAACTACATATGTACCTGTGCAATCAGTGCCTATCACCACTAAAGTTGTAAGTTTGAACCCCATTCATGGTGAGGTGTACTCAATAAAACATTATGTGATAAAAGTTTGTCAGTGAATTGAGACAGGTCAGTGGTTTTCTCCGGTTTCCTCCACCAATAAAACTGACCAACATGATTAATATTTGATATAACTGAAATATTGTTGAAAGTGGCATAAAACACCATAAACCCACCATCAATGTACTTGAACAAAAATGACATTTAAAGTTGTTTTTTTAATGTAAATTACTTTGTTATTGTCAAGAATAGGCTAGTATAATAATAAAAACATAGCCAGTCTTTTTCATTAAAATAGGCACATACTAGATTTTTGCTTAGCTTAATATGATCAAGATGGGCAATCTGTATCTATCGTTAAAATGAAAAACAAAAAAACCTTTATTTCATAAAGTCTTGACTTACAAAGTTCTCATATTTGTTGTGTTACCAAAAGGAACCAGTTTCTTTTGTTTTTCTAGGAATGTAGCACGTAATTTGACACCATATCCTTTCTCGTCTAAATCTGTTACGTTTGCTATAACATTATGGTCGGCATGTCTATAAATAGATGTATTTACAATAAATCATATAATAATTCAAGAATTTAAAAATTAATTTAAGTACATTTACGATTAAAGTCCACAAAAAAATAAAACATCATTAAAGATAAAAACAGGGTACTGTTTTGTTTGTTCTCTTAACTTCAGTCAGGAATTGTCATGGGCGTGTTATATGGTTGCTATATATATATTTATCTGGCTATGCAGTCATGGCCGTAGCTGCAGAATTGTAGTTCTTATGGTATATTTTATTTTGTGTGTCTTTTTTTCTTAACCACAAAAAATAAGACAATAATAGCTATGGTTATGGAGCTATCATGGCCTATCACCACTAAAATTGTGAGATTCCCGTCTGTAGTAATATATACTAGATACGACTATATGTGATATAGATTGCCAGTGACTTGCAGCAGTTCATGTTTCACTAATAACGGCAGCTTCTTCAATCGATAAACTTAACCATCATGAAAAAACAGAAATATTGCTGATGTAGTGTTAATCTTTTTTAACCCTAACTTCAGAAAATATAAATTTACCATAAATATGTGGCTTCATAGTTCACAAAAATCATTGATCTGTAAAGTTCAGCTTTGTCTTCTCTTGTCTAACCAAATGATCTGGTGCATTTCAATGTTTCTTTGTTTTTTTTAATTTTATTTTGGGAAATACTGTAGCAATATATTATTCAAATGTAAACTTCAATCTTTTTAAAATTAGATGTTTAATGTTTCTTTCTAAAAAAAAAAAAATCTTAGCAATACACTAATAATGTATCACCAAAGAAAAAAGATATTTGATGTGTCTTTTTCTTCTTTTTAGATTTAGTGTATTGTCAAGAAAATAAAAGATACAACAAACATCTAATTCTAATGAGATTGAGGAAGGGGGGGGGGAGTTGGAAACATTGGGAGTGGACCTGAAAGCAGAGGGTAAGCTGTGGTAGTGGACTGGAAAGTGGGAGGGAAACATAGATTTGCTCCCCCCACCCCCATCCCACTTTTCAAAGTGGGGGAGAAAAGGCCTGTATTTCCCCACCACCCCATCCCCGACGCGCCTGAATTTGAATTACAAATATATTACACAATTTAAATACTTACTATTATATACCGGTACTAGTTATAACTTACAGTTCAATTAATGCAGGGAAATCATTTTCTGTGAAGATTTGATGTGGTACATGAGTAAGTGAATTATCACTAACAAATCTAGAACAAATATTTATATTATACAAACAATGTATTTACATTTGTTTCAGGTTCTAGTAATTACATTGCAAGAAATCGATAAAAAAACTGGATATTTCCTTCTGTCAAAATGTAATGAAAAACTACAAAATATCACACCATCAACAATTCTAAAATCTAATCAGAAAATCGTAAATCTGTGCTTTGTCCCTGTAAATATAGTTTTAACACTAACACTCAGCTTTCTTTTCTTTTTAAAAAAAAATTGCTGCTAGTAAACCCAGTTTTGTTTTGTTACTGGTTCATTCAGATTCATTGTTTTTTTCATCATTTTATGCATTATTCGTATTAATTTCAGGTATATGTTTTTTCACAAATTGGTATATTTTGTTTTCATTATTTCAATATATATAATCTATATATATATACGTCTGAAAATTAAACCAAACAGTGTTAGAATTAGATTTTTGACCTGTAAAAATATACATATATATATATAGAATCAATTATGAAAGTCATGAAAATTAATTAAAGGAGGTGTAATTCAACACAATTAGCTTAAAATCAGAAAACAATTCAACACAAATATGTAGCGAAACATAGAGATCATATAGTAATTCAAGAATTAGATAATATTTTGGCTTTTTGATCGCAAGTGCCAAAATAAAGACTGCCAATATATTATTGTGTACAGGAAAACATATCAGCACAAGCATAAATACATTTGTAACATCTATATAAATATGCTAAATTTCCTAATATTTTTCATGTAAAAGCATTAAAAAATCTTCATATTTTATAAAATACATTGGATGTCCAAAACAAATTTTTAATGTTTGTTTTAAGTAAAATAAAGATCACTGTGTGCCTCTCAAAATGTTTTTTGTTTTGTTTATCTGCACCTTTGGATTGGACTCCGACTGTGGATGGAACCTGCTAGACACTAACTGATTGCATATATAGATATTAAAACACCTACATGACGTATCAGACAATTGCGGCCACTCAAATGCTCAACCGCCTCAATTACTTATTGAAAAGTGTCCATTCATTTTTTGTAAGAAACAGAAACTTACAAGTATTTCATGGATTTACCAATGTTGATCATAGAATTAAAGAGTATTGTTGTCATATCAGGGTCCTGTGAATGTATTCTTAGCTCCACCAGCTGTTCTAAGTCAATCAAGGCTTCTGTATTAAATGTCTCAAAATGGTTGCCATGCAAATCTCTGAAAAGTCAAGCTTAGTTTAATTGATGCATTGTACAGGGGGGTGAATGTACATCATAATTGGAGGCCATTTTGTGCCGTTTGAAGGTAAGTTTTTACTTATAGCATTAGTTATTGTAAGAATAATATTAAATGTGATAGCGCATGAAATGTCCCTAAATGTCTGCTAAACAACGGTGTGTCCATCGTTCAAAAACTTGTTGTCAAACTCTCAAACACTTCGACAATGTTATTTCAACCTGTTGCAAAAAGTTGTAAGTGGGGTTTAAGGGAACAATCATTCATATCTTAGAATAGGTAGTATGTAGTGTTGCTACTCAAAACAAAAGTCAAAGCATTTTGATGACCTATCATATTTTGTATTTCAAGTGTACATTGTATGCATCTTGAATATGTGAGAAGTTTACCCAGATATAAAGCTTTGATGAGTACATTTTAGTTTGATGTCGTCAAAAATCTATTTTGAGAGTAAAATGAAAAGTTAATGGTGTATACAAATTCATTCACCAGACTTACCTTTCAACAAAGCAAAGTGAAAACATCAGAAACAAACCATTAATTTCTGTAGTTATTTTTCTATTTGAACCTCTTGTCTTGGAAGTGACAATGATACTTAGAATACTTGATTGTTTGCCAATCCTCGAAATGAAAATTTGAATTTACATTTTGTACTTGTCCGTATCAAATTCTTTAATTTATTTTATATATACATCTAAATAGAAACTGAAAAAATTACTGATCCGAACAAAGTTTTACTGGCCTTGGACTTGGTACAGAGGACCAGTGTTCATTGTGAGGACTGCTTTGCTCACTTACTTAGAGAAATTACATACCAAACTGAGGTAAGGTCAAATTCCTGCAAGCTATGAGAAAATTGAATGACATTTCCTAGCATTTGAAAAGGTATATTTGTATTAGAGATACTTACAAATGAACTAATTCTGAAACATTTTCAAATGTACCACGTGGAAGTGTTGATATATAGTTTGTGTGCATCTCTCTGAAAAGAAATAAAATTGAATCAAATTTTTTTTTACAATATCTATTCAGCTACATAATCAGAACTATATTCTTAAGAGATGTTTCGGTCAAAATATACTTTTATCCTGCAATATTAAAATTATTATTACTGTTTGATCAAAATGAAAGTAAGTTGGCATTTAATTTACATTTGCAGTTATCAAACTAGATGAAGTCATCAACCTGTTTATTCATGTGGTGGCACATTCCAAAATGACGACTTACTTTATCCTTGGCTTAGGCCAGTTAGGGGATGAGAGGATACTTGAATGAAATAGAGATGTTACCTAATTTTTTAAGGGTATGCACCTGAGAGTCAATATTGACTGTTTACTTATTGATCGGAAGGACCATCTCGTAAGAAAATAAAACCCATATATAAAGAAAAAAAGTTGTCTCATCACAACTGACACAAGTCCAACACAACTTCACAAGTGGGTGTCTCCAGATTTTACATGTTTTAAAGCGTCGGATGCCATGCTGTTGTTGAGTTTTTGGTATTTTCGTATCTTCTGCCACCTATATGGAGCATGCGACAAAACAACATAACTATTTACAAAATACAAATACAAAAAGTTTGTCTTTGTCTTTGTAAGTGCCCTACGACACTATATAACACTCTTGTAATTTAGGGTTGCACGTGTATAAATTAAAAATCTCTGGTAACTGTCTCTCTTGTACTTTTGGGTGGCACTGAATAATTTATAAGTGGTTGAAACTAGAGCATAATTGAAATTGTTTGGTTTTGTTGATGAATTCTCCCAATAGTTGAAGTATGGTATCTCTTGTTGAGTTGTATTGATCGTCTTTACCGAATGAAAGTTAGGTATCCAGGTCAAGATTTAAACTTCCTGTAGCGAAATAGAGTTCAATTCTAAATCCTTCCCTTTCTTCCTCATAATTTGGGCATTGCAGTAGATAATGATGTACTGTTTCTGATTCACTGCATAAACAGCTTGGACTATCAATTTGATTGGTGAGATGTTTATAGTGGTTAAGTGGAAAGAAATCGGATCTGAGACCGGTGATGATTGCAAATACAGGTTTTGATGGAAAATCTTTGCTGCATTTTTCGGATATATTTGGATGGTATTTCAAGTAGCTTCTACCTCTGTCGGACTTTTCCCATTGATGTTGCCATTTTTCTGAAATTGAATTTCTGGATGCAGTTATGATATCCTGCTTTGATACCATGGTGTGAACTGCAGTATCTTGTTCTTGAGCCTCCTTTGCTGCCTCTTTAGCTAAGCGATCAGCAATTTCATTCCCTTGTACTTCTGCATGGTCAGAAGTCCATTCGAGTTCAATTCTCATTCCGGATTGTTGTAAGGTTTCCATTTTTGCTTTGATTTCTTTGATGACATTGAATTAGCTTTGAGACTTCCAATTTAAGGTAGCCAATTAAGGTGAGGATGCCAATTGATTGTTGACTGTCGGATAGTATTTTGAGAAGGTCAATCGATCGGAATTGGGTTTGGTCAATGTAGTCCAGAACAAGTTTAATTGCGATTAGTTTCTTTTAAGTCGGACACAATTTAAATTTTGATAGAAATAAAACTTTGCGGAAGTCAACAATAACTTCTAATTATTGGTTTGTTGACGGAATCATTGAATTTCCGTATTGTATGTAAATCACGTTTGAAAATAGTCTCGTTGTCAGAATCTAATCTATGATGAATATTTATGAAGAAAAGTGGCGTTAACCTGGAAGTAATTATAAATACTCCCAGCGGTAACCTAAAGTTCCACGGCAAGAGGTATATCCAGAGATCAGAGACATATAGGGTCTAACATCGGTAGAGGTGCAAGATTGTAAAATCTTACCCGATCGATGGTGTCTCAGACTTTACGATCTTGCACCCGTTTCACGGTTTTACTTTTTCTCTCACACCGTTCTGCCTGGTTAATGTTTGTTTACTTTTTGCATACTTTTGAATGAAAAGTGCCTCCATTTGACTAAATTCTATTAAAAGTAGTTCTAGAAAAGGCGAAATTTGGGGCAAATAAATATGTATTGGTATTTATGGTTGTTGTAGTAGCATTAACAAGGTGTATATCTATAAATCGACAATTTATTTCACCAATAGAAAAATAATATTGCAGGAAAACGCTCGTGTAGCTTGTTTTACCCAAGAGCCTGAGTAATATATAAAAATAGTTTTCACCTAAATTAACGGACTACTTTATCCAAGGATTGAGGAACACAATGGTTTTATATATGTCTATGTCTATATATCTTCAAAGCAATCATTTTCTTCTTACTAACAATCAGTTTTCGTAAACATGATACATTCTGTGTGTATTTTACCACAGGCACTCGACGTCTGGACCCCCTTTTTCCCACAAAGTTGAATTTCACTAAATTTATTTTTCTCCCCTTAAATGAAAATAAATAAATTTAGTGAAATTCAACATTGTGGAAAAAGGAGGGTCAAACGGGAAAAGGGGGGTCCAGACGTCGCGAGTGCCTGTGTATTTTACATACTAGTTGTTTGCAATTAATTTTATAGAATGAAAACTTCAAAGGGAAAAAAGTTGCATAGCAATTCAACTAAAAAAAAAACATCCTGTACATTGTCATCTTAAAAATCTATAATTGTGCATAACTAGATTAAAAATCTGGCTTGTAATTGATTCTGTCCTCTTTGTGTGGTTAAATTGTATTTCACGTTTTAATGGTGTTCATATTACCAATTATACTAATGGTACAGTGTGAAAATATTAGAATGGAGGTAATTTTGTCCATTCACACAAATTTGGTTAATGAATTCAATTTATTTATTGACATCCGAACTACAAAACATACATTTAATATCTATTTTCATTAAGGTGTACATACAAAAGACATTCACAGGTCAACACTACGATATTTCCTTTTATATTTCATATACAACCACTAATTAAAAAATATATATCATGAAGTCATTTCTTTCCGATTTTCTTGATTTTTTTCATCTTTAAAAAGAAAACTTAATTAAAGATATTCTCACATATTGGTATAATTTTGTGAAATTTTAGTTGCAAGTATTTATGAGTTAAACACATTATACGAAATTTTGACATCACTATTGCCTATGATATAACAATATTATTTGATGAACAAAAATCAATCTTAATGTGTTTAAATCGTATTCGTATTTTAAGGAAAAATAGAAATACATTTATATGAAAATTTTAAGAATAATAAATTTGATCTATTTATTTTCCCTCATGATGAAAATTTCAATGGAAGTCCAGTAAGAAACGAATTGACCATCATTTTTTAAATCATGTTTTCATATGAAGTATTGGAAATATACAAGGAAATATCTAAGTGCAGAAAGACTTAATTTGACCTATAACTTTATGGATGTTTATCAATATAACTTAATACAGAATCTGAATAAAGTTTCTTTTTGTATTGGAATTGCAAACTATGGCTACATAAGCTTAGCTGGTAAACACTGCTGGTAAACGGTAGATCTTATGTTTTTTTTTTGTTTTTTTTACTTTTCTTCATTTTTTGTGAACATTGACTCTTATGAGTCTATGGTCACAAAAAAAAAAAAAAAGTAAAAAAGAAAAAAGAAAAAAAAAGACCATAAAAAGTACGGTTCAATAGCTATACATAAGTTGCAACAGAAGAAAAATAATAAATAGGTACATTACTTACATAATCTTTATGTTAGGAAGTTGTCTAAATGCTCCAGGTTGAACATAATCAATCATATTAGTACTAAAATTTCTAATAAATAGAAGTAAAATTATATACATGTACATCAACTCAAATTGTTCCCTTATTCCTTAATATGGTATGCATTGTAAAATGTTTCACATAGTGTAGAATAAATAGATAGCCCTTGGTATGTTGTAATTTAGGATTATCTTGCAGCATAGAAAACATCAGCAACTAACATATATATACTAAAAACACAATTATTTGGACATGGAATTGCCAGTGTAAGCTACAAAATAACACCTTTTTCTTAATGTAAATTTAGATATTTCTATGCAGACACCTGATGAATATTCCGCGGAATGTGTGTACATTTGATCCATTGTGACATATTTACATGTATCATGTACTGTCATCTAAAAAAAAAGACTCATCTTTGGAATTCTCCAAACAATATCACATCCCTTAATGAAGGTGATTTGTGTTGTTGATTCGTCCGTCAGAACTCGCGGACGCACCATGCGGAGAAATTGTAACTAAGGTCATATTACTATACCCTATAATTTCTGTTCAGTTTAAAAACAATACTTACAGATGTACAAATGTGTTAGATATAAACGGTCCCAGATGGTTTACTGAAATCTTCTCTAGAAAATTTCCTTCCATTCCTCTGTAAATAAGTGTATACAAATAGGAGTCACGTGCATTTTTGACCAAAAAAAATATTAAAATTCCCTACCTTTTGTATACCAAATTTTGCCATTCGATGTGTAATATAAACGTAGACATCGATATTGCCCCTTTTTCTACGATTTTTCTAATAGATTTTGGAACCATTTTGACAGTGTGGTATGTTTTGATTTTCATTTTAATATGTCAACCAAATTGTTTCTCAATGGTTATAGAATCATAGATATCTAATTTAGTGCACACGACACGTTTCTGAAATAACCTTCATCAGATACACTCATATTCAAAAGATTGGAACTAAAAGTCAAATAATTTAAAAGTCTTACTGAAGCATCAACTGTAATTATTTATCCATAAAGAACTAGTCTATAACCAATCTACTTTCTTAACTAGTTGTCAATTACTTTCGAGCAATCATTGACCCTGATTTTGCACTCTACATGACGGTTGTCACTAGTGGAGACGGAACTGCATCACCTGCGTTCACCCCCTTTCTTTGGTTGGGTTAGTGTTCCTCAATCATTAGTTTTCTGTGTAGTGTTTTGTGAATATCTACTGACTATCTAGATAACAAATAGGGAAGGTTTGGGTCAGATTAACACCATCATATTTTTGTGTTGTAACCAAGACCTAGATTTCTACCGTCCTCTGTCTTTGTCTTTCTTACATTTTGAGATTTGCCACAGAAGTGATTTGTGCTTTAGAGGCTGGTTATACTATTGACCATTAACTTGTTTTTTAAATGTTAAAATGAATAAAAAAAAAACTTACAAATACATGATGATTGGTAAATTTCCGAAACTAGCCAGTGGAAAGTGTGTAAAGTTGTTATATCCGAGACTCCTGTAATGAGAAAAAGTACAGATATATTCATGTTATTTAAAAAAAACCTTTTGTTGAGATAAACGTAGTGACTGTATGGAACATATCACCGGGATCCAAGTGTTTTGTGTAATATTGTTCCCATATTTCAAGTACATGTACATGTATGTTGTATCTCTGTATTTCAAGTGCGTGATGACTTCGCGTTGTACTGCCTCCGAATTTTATATTTGTAGCGATTTGTATTTTCAGTATTGCTATGAGAAGTTTGTTAAAAAAAAACTCTCATATACGTATTTGGTTAAATATACTAATAACAAAAATATACTCATATACTTACACAAGACGAAGATTGTTTCCAGTAACATAACGGTCTGGTAACCAATGTAATGAATTGTGTGTCAAAGCCCTGAAAGATAAATGTGCAAGATTTGTAAGCTATTGAAAGCTGAATTTGAAATACACCTAGATTTTAAAATAAAAAAACCTAATAAAAGTCTTAGGCTTCGTAATACATGTAGAAACAAATGGGAACATCGGGTTTCCAAATGCACAAACATAAAATGGTCGTGTAATTATCCAAGATGTGGTTAAAACATGTTTGGAATTACAATGTTTCCGTGATGAACTGGGTGATTTTTACACTGACTGGATTTGTATTTCAATATAAATATTTGTATTCCTTTGTCAGTAATAAATTCTCAAACAATAATAGTGTATGTCCAAAATCACAATAGAAATTGTTTATTCATTGAAACTGTTTAAAAGCATAACGAATTACGCTGGAATGATAGATAAAGCAAAAAAATATAACAATGGGACTGAAAAATTGCAATTTAACAAAACTATTTCCAGAAAACGGATGCCAACTGTAAACACAGTTGCTTGACATCACAATATGTTTTCCTGTCTCGTAGATGCCATCTTTCAGCTCAGTTTCTAAAGAGAAACTTAGATTAGAGATGGATATAGCGAATTATGGAACTACGAAAACAGCAAGTCGTGTTCCCTTCTAACAGATGATCATAAAAAGCTTGGTGTGATAATTTGAGTTGTGCCACTGCAGGTACTCATGATGATACCAAAGGGGTAATCAGAAGCTGTATTTTCGATGAAGGACAGACAACTCAATGGCCAAAAGAAAAAGGACAAAAGGAACAAACAACGATCTACAAAACATACATAGAAAACTAAAGATCGAGCAATACGTACCCCACTAACAACAGAGGGTGAACTCTTGTGCTCTGGAAGGGTAAACAGTTCCTGCTCCACATGTGGCACCCGTCGTGTAACTCCTGTTACTCTCGTTACAAACCCGGTGGTAGGTCGTGAATGAGGAAAGGATCGGATTGTGATTACGACAAACGGAACATACAAATATTGTTGTAGTTTTATGGGTGTACAATGAGTGAGTGCGTGCGTGAGTCGTTGAGAGGTTGTTGTTTAATGCCATATGATCAATATTCAGCTATATCGTTGCATTTCGATGAGATGATGATGATGTCGGCTTTTTACTAGAACAACAAGCTTGGTTTTCTTGCAGTGACTATGCTCTTACTCCCTATTTAGTTAATGATGTGTGCTTAATGGAGAAGCAACAAATACCAATACCATAGTCTTTGCTTTGGCCAGATCAAGGCGATTAAAACCTACGATCTACCACACTCGAGGCAATCACGCTAACCATTACACCATTCGATGAGTTCTCAAATATATGTATACTTACAGGTATTCCAGTGTAGACGGCAGATGACCTTTGTGCGTTGATATGATATTTATTTCATTTTCGATCAGATTCCTTTAAACGGAAAAAGAGAGAATATACATTGAAAGTCAGTTTGAAATAAATATATATGGTCCCTTCTTGTTTGTCAAAAGCTGTATATCCTTTACTTATTTCAATTGTTGTTGTTTTTCCCCCGTTGATATTGATAAAACAACAAGCACACCACACACAACAACACGTGACACAACAAGATTAATCACAACAACACGTGACACAACAAGATTATTATTCCATATTTTCTCTTAAAACTATTAAATGGACGGATAAAATATGTATTTATTTAGATATAAATTTATTGGCTTTGTCAATAACCGTATGCTGTCTTATATACCACTTTTAAATAGTTAATATTGTTCCACTTTCAACAATTCACTATTTCATTTGTAGAAGAAACTAGAATACCAAGTCAGTAATTCACTGACGAGCTAATTCACTTAGCGAGTACACTTACACCTCATCATGGGCGGGTACCACATAAGGGAATTCTTACTTTATAATGATTTTATTGTCAATATATATATATACAATTGGATTGGGAACAAGTGTTTACAACTTACTAGTCCCTCTCCATACAAATACATTAATAGCATAAACAAAACAAATCAAATGATAGCAAATGAACAGACTATATCTTGCTGATGATAAGAACTGCTTTTACATGTAGATGCAAATACAACTAACTACATGTTATCTCGTAGATCCTTCAATTAGGTACGGGTTATTTATTTCTAACAGACAATCGTACTGACTATACATGAAATATCTGTCCCTCGGGGAAATTAAGCCACAAACAAACAATCTACTAGACAATAAGTACTTACAATATAGTCAGCGGTGAATGGTCTACATACGGCATCGACGTTATACCACAGTCCTGTATCGTGCTGTGAAAAAAAACATTGGGGTATTTATTTTATGTTTGTTGTCAACATTTCACAAAAAAACGGGTGAAATTTAAGAGAACAATAACAGAAAAAATAGCAAGAACAAACAAATATAGGAAAGTGTAACAGTATTCTGAAGCCCCTCTCCCACACGTATGGTAGACCTCGTTTTTACCAGTCTATTACTTAGCTCAAAAAAGGGGGTGAGCCCCCTGCCCCCCTTTAAACCTGCTTATGCGATATTCAAAGCTTATTTCCAGTCTACTCATTACAATACCGGTACACCCGTTTGCCGATTTCTACATTTTTCTATATACGATTACCTAGTCGAAATACAATTAAAGCTTGTTGTCATACAATAGGCAAAAGTAAATAACCAATTTATATGCAAATATGAAACTTACAGCGAGGTCAAAACTGTCAAAGCTGTGAAGGCATCCTCTGTGATGTTAAATGGCGTACAGTCCTGAATAGTTCTTAAAGGGAAGAAGAAAGAAAAGATTACATTATTATGTATCATTTTATTATTATTATTGTTTGATAAGTTTCACGTAGCCACATTTTATGAACATAAATACAGATGAACAAAGTGTATATCAAAGACTGGAAGATAATAATTGTGTGTAAGAAAACGGGGGGGGGGGGGGGGGGGGGGGGGGGGGGGGGGGGGTGGATGGACGTTGGTACCACCTTTTAAGATAGTTCTTTTCTGAAAATTACCTTACAAATCAACAATAGTGTACTACGTTCATTATATGAAAATGTGTCCAGTTCGTGTATATAATGAAAATACGTGGATCAAGTGGATAAGCTAATATTTTTGTAATAGTTACTCATATACCGTTATGAGTGTGCAGTAGAGGATATACTCAAGAAGGTGTAGTGGTCACATGTACTCAAAAATGTAATAGTTTATACTCGCTGAGTAGGTGATACACTCGCAGAGGAGTGGATAAACTTGCAGAGAAGTGGATAAACTCGCATAAATGTAGTTGATATGCGCACATAGACACATGCATATGTGTGTTATAGGTATCGATTTTTCCTATTTCTACGATTTTTGAAACTGTTCCGACAGTGTTGTATTTTTTTTCCATTTTTATTATAGAAGCAGTGGATATACATGTAATTTAATAGTGTTAGGGTTACGTTTTGGTGCTTAACGCCAGTTTCAACAATATTTCAGCTATATAATGGCGGTTAGTTTTAGTGTTGGAGTTAACCAGAATACCCGGAGAAAACCACCGACCTGCAGCAAGTCACTGACAAACTTTATCACATAATGTTGCATCGAGTACACATCTCCATGAACGGGATTCGAACTCGCGGCTTTAGTGGTGATAAGCATTAATTGCATAGGTAGTTTTAAATTCAATAACTATACGATCACGACCACGACGGTCCCTGTAATTACAAGAGAGACTCGAACAACATATATAGTAGAACTAGTACATGTATATAGCGGACACACTCAGGCTGTAATTACACAGATAAGAGACACTCGAACAACATACTAGTACATGTATATAGCGGACACACTCAAGCTGTAATTACACAGATAAGAGACACTCGAACAACATACTAGTACATGTATATAGCGGACACACTCAGGCTGTAATTACACAGATAAGGGACACTCAAACAACATATATAGTAGAACTAGTACATGTATATAGCGGACACACTCAGGCTGTAATTACACAGATAAGAGACACTCAAACAACATATATAGTAGAACTAGTACATGTATATAGCGGACACACTCAGGCTGTAATTACACAGATAAGAGACACTCAAACAACATATATAGTAGAACTAGTACATGTATATAGCGGACACACTCAGGCTGTAATTACACAGATAAGAGACACTCAAACAACATATATAGTAGAACTAGTACATGTATATAGCGGACACACTCAGGCTGTAATTACACAGATAAGGGACACTCAAACAACATATATAGTAGAACTAGTACATGTATATAGCGGACACACTCAGGCTGTAATTACACAGATAAGAGACACTCAAACAACATATATAGTAGAACTAGTACATGTATATAGCGGACACACTCAGGCTGTAATTACACAAATAAGAGACACTCAAACAACATACTGTATATAGTAGAACTAGTACATGTATATAGCGGACACACTCAGGCTGTAATTACACAGATAAGAGACACTCAAACAACATATATAGTAGAACTAGTACATGTATATAGCGGACACACTCAGGCTGTAATTACACAGATAAGGGACACTCAAACAACATATATAGTAGAACTAGTACATGTATATAGCGGACACACTCAGGCTGTAATTACAGTGCTCCCTCGGTCTATCGCCCCCCGTTTTATCGCCAAAATTCTCTTCTGTCCCGATTTCCACCATTACAAATACTCCGTTATACTGCCAAACTCAGCTATCGCCATCCGCCACAGCTCTTCAGACACAAAAGTCGTAAAACCAATTTAAATTCCCCCGTTAATACCGCCCACAACTACCTTTTGACAGCTGTGTATTGATCGGTAATCATGGAATGTCAAAACTGGTCATCGGACACGTTCATTGATCTCATAGTTGAGGGTCGGAACAGGTGATCAGTTGTTTTGATTAGAATAATTACCTGTATTTACTTTTCTAGTGATTACATTTGTACTTTTAATCCTGAGTAAAATTTGTAATTTAATTAGTCATCATAAAAATGCCATGCTTGAAGAGAAAGCGTAATTAATTAGACGACAAACAAAAACGTGCAATTATAAGTTATGCAAAGGAAATCCAAAATTAACATAATAACAAATTGCCGATAATATGACAATTAAATGGGATCTTCCAATAACCCCACAAATGAAGATAAACTGTTGCTGTCACGTGTTTATAATGACCTTGATGTCCCGAGCTACAAATGACGTTCAAGAATTTGTCAACATTGACAAAGATCTGCAAACTGTACAGGACATGTACATTTCCGATGTGAATATAATTATTCTAATTTATTTATTTATTAAACATGCATTATTTATACTTATGTATTTGCACAAGTGCAAAATGCATGTCACAATGTTAGTGGAGTTGAAAGTTAATTTTTTCATATGATCACATAACTTCCGGTTTTCAATGTCCCTCAGTTTATCGCCAAACTCGTTATACCGCCAAACTACCGACTGCACAGAAGGTGGCGGCTTAACGAGGGAGCACTGTACACAGATAAGAGACACTCAAACAACATATATAGTAGAACTAGTACATGTATATAGCGGACACACTCGGGCTGTAATTACACAGATAAGAGACACTCAAACAACATATATAGTAGAACTAGTACATGTATATAGCGGACACACTCAGGCTGTAATTACACAGATAAGAGACACTCAAACAACATATATAGTAGAACTAGTACATGTATATAGCGGACACACTCAGGCTGTAATTACACAGATAAGAGACACTCGAACAACATATATAGTAGAACTAGTACATGTATATTGCGGACACACTCAGGCTGTAATTACACAGATAAGGGACACTCAAACAACATATATAGTAGAACTAGTACATGTATATAGTGGACACACTCAGGCTGTAATTACACAGATAAGAGACACTCAAACAACATATATAGTAGAACTAGTATATGTATATAGCGGACACACTCAGGCTGTAATTACACAGATAAGGGACACTCAAACAACATGTATAGTAGAACTAGTACATGTATATAGCAGACACACTCAGGCTGTAATTACACAGATAAGAGACACTCAAACAACATATATAGTAGAACTAGTACATGTATATAGCGGACACACTCAGGCTGTAATTACACAGATAAGAGACACTCAAACAACATATATAGTAGAACTAGTACATGTATATAGCGGACACACTCAGGCTGTAATTACACAGATAAGAGACACTCAAACAACATATATAGTAGAACTAGTACATGTATATTGCGGACACACTCAGGCTGTAATTACACAGATAAGGGACACTCAAACAACATATATAGTAGAACTAGTACATGTATATAGCGGACACACTCAGGCTGTAATTACACAGATAAGAGACACTCAAACAACATATATAGTAGAACTAGTACATGTATATAGCGGACACACTCGGGCTGTAATTACACAGATAAGGGACACTCAAACAACATGTATAGTAGAACTAGTACATGTATATAGCAGACACACTCAGGCTGTAATTACACAGATAAGAGACACTCAAACAACATATATAGTAGAACTAGTACATGTATATAGCGGACACACTCAGGCTGTAATTACACAGATAAGAGACACTCAAACAACATATATAGTAGAACTAGTACATGTATATAGCGGACACACTCAGGCTGTAATTACACAGATAAGAGACACTCGAACAACATATATAGTAGAACTAGTACATGTATATAGCGGACACACTCAGGCTGTAATTACACAGATAAGGGACACTCAAACAACATGTATAGTAGAACTAGTACATGTATATAGCAGACACACTCAGGCTGTAATTACACAGATAAGAGACACTCAAACAACATATATAGTAGAACTAGTACATGTATATAGCGGACACACTCAGGCTGTAATTACACAGATAAGAGACACTCAAACAACATATATAGTAGAACTAGTACATGTATATAGCGGACACACTCAGGCTGTAATTACACAGATAAGAGACACTCAAACAACATATATAGTAGAACTAGTACATGTATATAGCGGACACACTCAGGCTGTAATTACACAGATAAGAGACACTCGAACAACATATATAGTAGAACTAGTACATGTATATAGCGGACACACTCAGGCTGTAATTACACAGATAAGAGACACTCAAACAACATATATAGTAGAACTAGTACATGTATATTGCGGACACACTCAGGCTGTAATTACACAGATAAGGGACACTCAAACAACATATATAGTAGAACTAGTACATGTATATAGCGGACACACTCAGGCTGTAATTACACAGATAAGAGACACTCAAACAACATATATAGTAGAACTAGTACATGTATATAGCGGACACACTCAGGCTGTAATTACACAGATAAGGGACACTCAAACAACATGTATAGTAGAACTAGTACATGTATATAGCAGACACACTCAGGCTGTAATTACACAGATAAGAGACACTCAAACAACATATATAGTAGAACTAGTACATGTATATAGCGGACACACTCAGGCTGTAATTACACAGATAAGAGACACTCAAACAACATATATAGTAGAACTAGTACATGTATATAGCGGACACACTCAGGCTGTAATTACATAGATAAGAGACACTCAAACAACATATATAGTAGAACTAGTACATGTATATAGCGGACACACTCAGGCTGTAATTACACAGATAAGGGACACTCAAACAACATGTATAGTAGAACTAGTACATGTATATAGCAGACACACTCAGGCTGTAATTACACAGATAAGAGACACTCAAACAACATATATAGTAGAACTAGTACATGTATATAGCGGACACACTCAGGCTGTAATTACACAGATAAGAGACACTCAGGCTGTAATTACACAGATAAGAGACACTCAAACAACATATATAGTAGAACTAGTACATGTATATAGCGGACACACTCAGGCTGTAATTACACAGATAAGGGACACTCAAACAACATGTATAGTAGAACTAGTACATGTATATAGCAGACACACTCAGGCTGTAATTACACAGATAAGAGACACTCAAACAACATATATAGTAGAACTAGTACATGTATATAGCGGACACACTCAGGCTGTAATTACACAGATAAGAGACACTCAAACAACATATATAGTAGAACTAGTACATGTATATAGCGGACACACTCAGGCTGTAATTACACAGATAAGAGACACTCAAACAACATATATAGTAGAACTAGTACATGTATATAGCGGACACACTCAGGCTGTAATTACACAGATAAGAGACACTCGAACAACATATATAGTAGAACTAGTACATGTATATAGCGGACACACTCAGGCTGTAATTACACAGATAAGAGACACTCAAACAACATATATAGTAGAACTAGTACATGTATATTGCGGACACACTCAGGCTGTAATTACACAGATAAGGGACACTCAAACAACATATATAGTAGAACTAGTACATGTATATAGCGGACACACTCAGGCTGTAATTACACAGATAAGAGACACTCGAACAACATATATAGTAGAACTAGTACATGTATATAGCGGACACACTCAGGCTGTAATTACACAGATAAGGGACACTCAAACAACATGTATAGTAGAACTAGTACATGTATATAGCAGACACACTCAGGCTGTAATTACACAGATAAGAGACACTCAAACAACATATATAGTAGAACTAGTACATGTATATAGCGGACACACTCAGGCTGTAATTACACAGATAAGAGACACTCAAACAACATATATAGTAGAACTAGTACATGTATATAGCGGACACACTCAGGCTGTAATTACATAGATAAGAGACACTCAAACAACATATATAGTAGAACTAGTACATGTATATAGCGGACACACTCAGGCTGTAATTACACAGATAAGGGACACTCAAACAACATGTATAGTAGAACTAGTACATGTATATAGCAGACACACTCAGGCTGTAATTACACAGATAAGAGACACTCAAACAACATATATAGTAGAACTAGTACATGTATATAGCGGACACACTCAGGCTGTAATTACACAGATAAGAGACACTCAGGCTGTAATTACACAGATAAGAGACACTCAAACAACATATATAGTAGAACTAGTACATGTATATAGCGGACACACTCAGGCTGTAATTACACAGATAAGGGACACTCAAACAACATGTATAGTAGAACTAGTACATGTATATAGCAGACACACTCAGGCTGTAATTACACAGATAAGAGACACTCAAACAACATATATAGTAGAACTAGTACATGTATATAGCGGACACACTCAGGCTGTAATTACACAGATAAGAGACACTCAAACAACATATATAGTAGAACTAGTACATGTATATAGCGGACACACTCAGGCTGTAATTACACAGATAAGAGACACTCAAACAACATATATAGTAGAACTAGTACATGTATATAGCGGACACACTCAGGCTGTAATTACACAGATAAGAGACACTCGAACAACATATATAGTAGAACTAGTACATGTATATAGCGGACACACTCAGGCTGTAATTACACAGATAAGAGACACTCAAACAACATATATAGTAGAACTAGTACATGTATATTGCGGACACACTCAGGCTGTAATTACACAGATAAGGGACACTCAAACAACATATATAGTAGAACTAGTACATGTATATAGCGGACACACTCAGGCTGTAATTACACAGATAAGAGACACTCGAACAACATATATAGTAGAACTAGTACATGTATATAGCGGACACACTCAGGCTGTAATTACACAGATAAGGGACACTCAAACAACATGTATAGTAGAACTAGTACATGTATATAGCAGACACACTCAGGCTGTAATTACACAGATAAGAGACACTCAAACAACATATATAGTAGAACTAGTACATGTATATAGCGGACACACTCAGGCTGTAATTACACAGATAAGAGACACTCAAACAACATATATAGTAGAACTAGTACATGTATATAGCGGACACACTCAGGCTGTAATTACACAGATAAGAGACACTCAAACAACATATATAGTAGAACTAGTACATGTATATAGCGGACACACTCAGGCTGTAATTACACAGATAAGGGACACTCAAACAACATGTATAGTAGAACTAGTACATGTATATAGCAGACACACTCAGGCTGTAATTACACAGATAAGAGACACTCAAACAACATATATAGTAGAACTAGTACATGTATATAGCGGACACACTCAGGCTGTAATTACACAGATAAGAGACACTCAAACAACATATATAGTAGAACTAGTACATGTATATAGCGGACACACTCAGGCTGTAATTACACAGATAAGAGACACTCAAACAACATATATAGTAGAACTAGTGCATGTATATAGCGGACACACTCAGGCTGTAATTACACAGATAAGAGACACTCGAACAACATATATAGTAGAACTAGTACATGTATATAGCGGACACACTCAGGCTGTAATTACACAGATAAGAGACACTCAAACAACATGTATAGTAGAACTAGTACATGTATATAGCGGACACACTCAGGCTGTAATTACACAGATAAGAGACACTCAAACAACATATATAGTAGAACTAGTACATGTATATAGCGGACACACTCAGGCTGTAATTACACAGATAAGGGACACTCAAACAACATATATAGTAGAACTAGTACATGTATATAGCGGACACACTCAGGCTGTAATTACACAGATAAGAGACACTCGAACAACATATATAGTAGAACTAGTACATGTATATAGCGGACACACTCAGGCTGTAATTACACAGATAAGAGACACTCAAACAACATATATAGTAGAACTAGTACATGTATATAGCGGACACACTCAGGCTGTAATTACACAGATAAGAGACACTCAAACAACATATATAGTAGAACTAGTACATGTATATAGCGGACACACTCAGGCTGTAATTACACAGATAAGGGACACTCAAACAACATATATAGTAGAACTAGTACATGTATATAGCAGACACACTCAGGCTGTAATTACACAGATAAGAGACACTCAAACAACATATATAGTAGAACTAGTACATGTATATAGCGGACACACTCAGGTACATGTAGATATATATACTCACATAGATGTGGTAGATGCTGCAAATGTTTCATTTGTTATGGTAGGAAATGAATATGATACTACCGACCTAAAACGAGAGGAAAAATATGAAAACATTAAAAAAAACGTATTTAATATAATACAAATTAAGGTATGATTGTAACATAAAAGTGCACTCAATATAAATACTCCACTGGAACAATATTCTCAAGGTAACAGTGTATGTCTAATGTTTAGTATGACAAATAATATATTTTGTTGTATTTAGCTGTTTTAAAACAACAAATCAGAACTCTCATCATAAGATATTTTCAAGGAAAGACAATCCTAATGCAGAGAACAAGAGCCAAAACTAAAGGTAAAAAAAAACAAGAGAACAAAATATTCGATGAAAAAAGAAAGAAAAAGAAAAAAAGAATAAGAAAAAGGAGTAAACTTTGGAAACAGAGATACATAAATTTACCTTGGAAACAAAACCAAATATAATTTATTTTATGATTTGCAATACTGTTAGATATTGGTACTATTAATTGCAAATACATTTGTTGTTTGTTTGTTGCTAAAAGAAGCGTTTATTTACAAATAATTACATTACTTCCGTTTTTCATTGAAATGTTACAATGTGAAGTGGTCACATGATTATAAAAGAGATGTTTTACATCCCAATAAAACTCAAACCCGAACTTGCACGTGCCTCCATGACGATGTCAGATGTAAACAATCAATGGTGTAGTAATTTTCAACAGCAAATAATCTAACACACATAAAATTCACAACGAAAAATTCAACTAAATTAAATTTTGGTGTAATTTAAATGTAATTATAAGAATTGAATGCATTTTTTGTAGTTTTATAGGTGTGTAAAAGCGTGGACCGAGGCACATTTTTTGTATGAGAACGCTTCATACTAAATGTGCTTCGGTCCACGCTTTTACACGCCAATAAAACTACAAAAAAATGCATTCAATTCTTAAATATCTGTAGATATTCATTTTAATCCCATATATTCTGTACGACATTTATCATTTTAAAACCAAATTATGAATCATGTTAATGGCTTAACTGTTAATATTTTCAGCCATAAATAATTATGAGCATATAAGTGTAGTCACGCATAACATAGAAATATTTTTGAAACGCTTGATGTATTGCTTAAATGTCATTGTATCAAGAAACATTTAAACGTCAAAAGCATTTATACCAAAAACGTTCATCATTTTATCGACAAGTTCGATTGTCGAAACAAATAAAAGAGTTATTATAGGATTAAAGGCTTCTTTTCAAGAGTTCATGCATGTGTAAACAGTGCCGATGCACTCACAAACTGAATAAACGTCCGTTTTGTGAGTGCATCGGCACCGTTTTCACATGCATGAACTCCTGAAAAGAAGCTTTTAATCCTTATATTTCTTCAATGTGATTCTTTTCCTATTTTAATCATTAAACTGATTTCATGCTTGCTTTCAATCGGTGACTATGGTAGTTTCTCGTCGGCGGTCGCCATATTGTTTACATTGGGTACACAAAAAAGTAGTTCTGGCACGCAAAAGTTCATCGAGTTATGAACGGATATAAAAAAAAACAGGTGTCGTAACAGTGCTCCTGTCCAATCAAAAGGCACGAAAACGATATACAATAATTCTATAAGAATTATCACATACTATTGTCACAAGTGACTGATTTATTGATTAAAGAACAAGAATGGTTGCTTATATTTATTATTATATCCTATCAAAAAAATATCGAAATTAAATATTATTATATTATATTATATAATAAATTAACGTGTTCTCGCGAGAGCCTCGGTGGCTCAATAAGTTAGGTAGTTGGATTACCTAACAACTCATATAAGCCTATCACCAATACGGCATGGGTTTGCGTCCGGCTGTGTAAATTACAAAAAGGGTTTCCTGGCACCCAGAGGTAAATTGTTCACAGGTGTAATATAGATATAATAAAAAAAAATAAAAAAAGGGTGTACTCGACTCGTAGCCGCAAGTGATAAAGTTTACCAGTTGCTTGCCCATGGTCGGTGATTCTCTCCGGGTACTTCGGCTTCTTCCACCACTAAAACTGGTCGCCATGGTATAGCTGAAATATTGTTGAAAGTGGCGTTAAACACAATAAAACAAATAAAACAAACAAACGTGTTCTCCTCATGATATAGTTGAAAAATGACTGAGTTGGCGTTAATCAACAATCACTCACTCACTCACTCACTCACTCACTCATTCACTCATGACGACAAGAATGAACATAAAAACAGCGAGTCGTGTCTAAAACCTGAATAAACCGGAATCCTGTCTAAATCGAGTATATTCAATATAGTCCCAATGTCTGACACTTTTTATCCTTCAAGCATAACCTGTGTAATCCGATCACATGTCTATGACGAACAAAAATGTAGGTCAGAATGGTGTCCGGTTTAGACAATTTTTCTGTTTGATAATGACACTAGTGACTGATCATTCTTAAGTTAACCTAGAAACCCTGGCGGTCTTTGACTTGTATCTAAGCAGTCTGTGTCACACTTCTTGTGCTTGCAAAGGACATTTGTGGAAGCTCCTAATGAGCTACAGATTGTTGGTTGGTCGCCCCAGGAACATTACAATGCGAAATTTTACTCCCCTGCACAATCACAGCCTCTATCAATAGGTCAATCGCAGTTCCACCTTTTTGCTTTATTGTTTGTAGACTTGTTCTCGTCTGACTCCTCTAACAAACTAAGAACCACTCCTCTGACAAACTAAGGACCACCCCTCTGACAAACTAAGAACCACTCCTCTGACAAACTAAGAACCACTCCTCTGACAAACTAAGAACCACTCCTCTGACAAACTAAGAACCACTCCTCTGACAAACTAAGAACCACTTCTCTGACAAACTAAGAACCACTCCTCTGACAAACTAAGAACCACTCCTCTGACAAACTAAGAACCACTCCTCTGACAAACTAAGGACCACCCCTCTGACAAACTAAGAACCACTCCTCTGACAAACTAAGAACCACTCCTCTGACAAACTAAGAACCACTTCTCTGACAAACTAAGAACCACTCCTCTGACAAACTAAGAACAACTCCTCTGACAAACTAAGAACCACTTCTCTGACAAACTAAGAACCACTCCTCTGACAAACTAAGAACCACTCCTCTGACAAACTAAGAACAATTCCTCTGACAAACTAAGAACAACTCCTCTGACAAACTAAGAACCACTCCTCTGACAAACTAAGAACCACTCCTCTGACAAATCTCAAAAACAAATGGTGCTGATAAAATAAATCACAACACGAGCAACTCAGACAAACTTGAACCAGTAATGTCGACAATATAACCATAACCATTAGAATATGACCATACCTCTGCTAAACCTCAAACAGTGATAGTCGACAATATATCAGGGCTCGGGTGGCTCAATGAGTTAGGTCGTTGGATTACCTAACAACTCATACAAGTCTATCACCAATACGGCGTGGGTTCGCGCCTGGCTTTGTAAATTACAAAAAAACGGGTGCACTCGACTCGCAGCCGCAAGTGATAAAGCTTATCAGTTGCTTGCCCATGGTCGGTGGTTCTCTTCGGGTACTCCGGCTTCTTCCATCACTAAAACTGGTCGCCATGATATAGCTGAAATATTGCTGAAAGTGGCGTTAAAACACCAAAAATCAAAATCAAATCGACACTATATCAAATCACAACAACATGAACTACTCCTCTGACAAATCACACAAACTAATGGTCGATAATAAAATCACAACTCTGATAAACCGGAAACAGTAATATCGACACTTTAACCATTATAACACGAACTATACCTCTGGCAAACCACAAACAGTCATGGTCAACATTATATCTAACCACAACAGCACGAACAAATTCTTTGGCAATCATCAAACTCTTAAAACACATAAATGACAGGCATACAAATGTGGTATGGTTACTCGGTAGCAGAAATCCTAACCTTCCCCACCAAACCATACATTCCCTTCTTTATATCAAGATACCAAGACACCAAACAGAAATAAATAAACAAAACGTAAAACTAAATAATCTATTTAAAACTAAACGTTCGTTAGATTTATTTTAGTAATCTGGCGATCCTTAGAAAACATTGAAAACATTATCAAATGAACGCAAAATTAAACATAATTCTAAACCTTCACTGTTGCGTTTTGAACAACCAAGATCCCACAAACACGTATCCACATATATTCTTTGGAATTACATTTAATGTAAAATTTCATAATGTAGATAATTCTAACCTTAAATAATAAAATGTTGATGTCAACTTTACAGTAAACACTTTTAATATCTAACTAAAAAGAACCAATGAACAGTTAAACATTAAAATGTGTGAACCAATGAACTGTCAATAAATTAATGGTTATAAAAACTACATAATTTTGATGAACCGTGTTACTTCCTTTTCACAAGTAGGTATTTATAATGTTTAATAAAACAGAGTATTTCAAACAACTATCTTAGCTAATGCCTACATTCTGGTATATATATATATACGTCTGAAAATTAAACCAAACAGTGTTAGAATTAGATTTTAGAGCTGTCAAATTATTTTTTTTTTTTTTTGTTGTTCTTCTCTCGACGGGATTTGAACCCACACCATTGTTACACTGCAGCACCATTCGCTTAGCCTTACGTCCAGCGCCCTAGACCAACTCGACTACATCCACTCCCTAAAAAAGGAGCTTCAATAGTCGTAGTGTTACCTTGTCTCGTAAGGCAAATCTAGGGATAGGCGTAAGACATGTGTATAAGCGTGTGTAGATGGTACATATATACTTAATATTATAATTTGACAGCAATCTAACTCAGCAATTTTTAATATATATATATAAACCATAAAAAGATCAAAGGAAAAGAATACATTCATGTTACAATAAATATATAAACTTATAAATACAAAACTTTAAAGCATGCTTGATCAACAATCGCAAAAAATAAAATGTTTTATTTGGACGGATTATTTTTCAGAAAAAAAGAGATCATACGTTTCTCATTACATTTAATAGACAATATATTAAAAGTTACTGTCAAGACAGAGAATGTGAAGACATGTTATGTATCAGGAAGTGATCTGGGTATAGGCTTTAAGAGCTTCAATTTACTCATGTTATTTGTTAAATGTATATACGTGCCGACTTTAAATAAAATGTATTTACTTACTTACTTACTTACTTACTTATTTACTAACGGCTATTTAAATTTTGAAATTTTATTTTAATTAATATTTTTTAACAGCTACACAATCTTTATTAAACCATATATTGGGCAACCATGGAATTATATGGAATAATTAAAAACCACAGTTATCCTGTTTCCTTTCCTGGTCTTGTAAAGAAACATAGCCCCTTTCTAATTTATGTGATAGACGAGTGTGTTGGTCAGGTATAAAGCAGATATGTCGCCATAATCTCATCAAAACGTAACTTATTTTTGCCGTGATATAACTGGGGAAAAATGTTCTCTTTGCGTTAAAAAAATCAATCACTCATTCACTCACTCATTAAAATCCACAAATTGATTTAACTTTACGTCGAGGTGAACTATGCATGTAGTATTCTCTCGGGGTTTTTCCTGTAATCAAACACTGTCAACATTTTGCAAGAGGCGATTTCATTGGTTACTTAAAAAAAAAAAAAAAAAAGAAAAAAAAAGGGTAATGTTAACTCGAATGAGCCAGATCTATTGGGTAATGGTTATGGTGTTTAACGCCACTTTAGACAATATTTTAGTTATATCTTGTCGGTCAGTTTAATTGGTGGAGGAATCCGGAGTACCCAAAGAAAACCACCGACCTGACGCAAGTCAGTGACAAACTTTATCACATAATGTTGTATCGAGTACAACTCGCCGGAGCAGGATTCGAACTCATAACGTTAGTGGTGATAGACACTGATTGCATAGGTAGTTGTAAATCCAACTACCATATGATCACGACCGCGACACCCCCAGATCTAATGGAATGTCGCGCTTTTTTACGTATTTTTTTAATTAGATTAATGTTTTATGGTCCAACTATTTAGTAACCAAAGTATAACGTACACTATTCCATCACAGCCTTGTAGTATACTATTCGTTACCAGTGTTTCACATGCACAACCAGAACATCTTTTAGAGAACGGATAAGTCTTCATGTATTTATCACTGTTATCTGACCACAAACCATTTGCCGTATCATCTACAAAAGAAACCGAAATAATACATTATAATTATAATTTGAATCAGTTATATTAATAATTTGAATCAGCTTGCCCCGGGCCTCAAATATAAACAAAGAAGAACGTTACATTTAAAGTTGAGACTGACACTAGTCACATGACTTTTAAGAATATTTAATAAAATGTGGTAATAATTATTACTTATGTTTGCAGTATTTCTTACGAGGTATTTTGTTTTTTGAATTTTCTACATATGATTTGTGCAAGTTCTCAAATTAAACTGAAATACAAATTTAATACAGTAATTTCTTGGCAATAATACATTATATGTGTAAAATGGTATATGAAGCATTTCGTCAAGGGAGGTAATCATGTCTCAAATGATATTAGAATATGATGAGTTTTGCATGTTTTTGTTAAATATTGAAGTTTTTAATATTATGACCCCAGACTTTCCTTACACTTCTGAAAATGAAACAAAATGCACCATATTATATTTTTGCATGTTTTATTTTCATTTATTTAATGTCTTATTTAACAGTTGATACTTTGGCTCATAACGTGCCGGGATCTTACCACCATTTTTATTCATCCCACACAACTATCGGGAAAAAAAAAAAAGGGGGGGGGGGGGGGGGGTAATAACCGGCAGACCGGAGAAACTTTGCCTTTTTTCTATATTCCGAAGTTCCCAGGCTTTAAAAAAAATATTATCTCTTTTAAACAGTCAATATTTCTTCACGTTTGAATTTAAAAAAATGAGAGGTATGGTGGTTTTCTTCGAATAATCATGTGTCCTCCATCACGTAAACTAACCATCGCGAAATAGTAACTGAAACATCGTAACGTTGAAAGTGTAGTTAAAAACGTCATTAACCTAGATTTAACCCTTTAATATCATTTATATCCGGTTAATATCGTATAATATACATTTTAATACTTATTTTTCAATGAATAAATGATTGAAGAGATATGATAAAAACCAATGTTTATTTAGATTGAAAATCGATCAATCCATATTTGTTAATTTATAAATTCTGAGTAAGCTTCTCCCCGTGAGATTTTTTTGTGTAAATGAATTAAAAGGGATGACTTTAAATCATCCATTTTTATTATTATTAGATACGTTTATAATGGTAGAAAAGATTTGAAAATTGATCCTCTATGGTTGAAATTGTAATTTTATCCTAGTTTATTTGTTCAGTATATTTTGTAGAGTGATTGGGATTAATGAGAGAAATGAGATCTTAAAGATGTATTAAATGAGGGGAAAAACTTCACTGAATATATCTTAACACGCCATATTCAAGCGGATAAAAAAATAACAGTTTCATGAATTACCTAGATTTATCTTCATATAAAAAAAAAACCAAGGTATTTTAATAAATTTCAGACTTTTTTAATTATGGGTTAATAGAATAAAATGTATGTTATATTTATTTTGATGATACTTTAAAGGCATATGCCAATTTTCGATGTTTTATACTAATTGCAGTTGACATTTTTCATAATATCATACGTAAATAGCCTAGAACGATTCATTCGGGAAAGCGTTTGAGCATGTGCGAAATTGATTGTTGACGAAGAAGCACATGGCACACTGAATCGAATCGTGGAATTGAATAAAACATTGACGGATTCTATACGAAAACGACACAAAAAGGAGGATTCAGCTTTGTGTAAAAATTTAAAAAAAAGATGTCATACCGATCTACTCCATTTTTCAACACGTAAGCATAATTTAGTATTTTTTTCCCCGGCCGAATCATATTTTAACAGTAGAATTGCGTCGTATTTTTTTTATATATATTTTTTTTTTCAGGAGAAAACGCTAGGTGATATCTCTTTCAAATTAGAAACTAAAATAATGAACTTCATGTCTGGTTTTTTTTCTAAAAAAATGTAATCAAGTCAACTCAAGTGTTGTCAATAATATGCAATACAATTTGTTTACAATTTTCCCTTTATCGGGCCCCTTTGCAGAGTTTGGGTTTGTTTTTATTGATTTCAGCACGTATTTTCGATTTTAAGTGTCATTCTTACTAAATACCATTAACTGATTACCCCGGGATCCAATTTCATAGCTATATATTTCTTAAATTATATTAATTCTAACCAATATTTACCTGTGCATGCTTTCTGGTTAATATTTATAGCAGTTATCAGTGTCCGGTAAACTTCGGAAAAGAAGCCGACTTATAATTAGGTGTGTTTTTTTATTGGCAATTTCACCAACAGACTTTCGAATTCTTTTCACTAATTACGACATTATAACATATTTTTTTAAACCTGGCTTCTTGTTCAGAACATTTTATTAGTATAAAACATCGAATATTGGCAACTTTTAATATAAACAAAAAAAATCAATTCTGACAGCTTGTATGCTTTTAATTACAGATATACCTATTAAAACTAAAGTTGTGAGCTCGAATCCCGATCAGGCGAGGTGTACTCGATAGAACATCATGTGATAAAGTTTGTCAGTGACTTGCGACAGATAAGTGGTTTTCTCCGGAAACTCCGGTTTCCTCCACCAATAAAACTGACTGCCACGATATAATTGAAATATTGTTGAAAGTGACTTTAAACACCATAACCCTAACCCTATACTTAACAGTAATAATTTTTTGATTAGAAAACGGAAAAATCTATATATTTCGTAAAACGTAGATTTTTTTAGCGCATCCAACGAGAGTTTTGTCAGGAATATTACTACCATTTTGGAATTGTATAGATATTTACGGTTGAAATTATTCCGAAGGCCCTGCTCATCTGAAAAATTACCAATTTTTAGCGTTATTTTGGTCTTTATTTCAGGCCAAGTTTGCTCGTTAAATGTGACAGTCAACTCACCGCGGAAGTAATCCCATATAACAATAGGAACGACGGTGGTCCGCAACTGGTCTATTGTCTCTCGTCGAAGTGCCGGAGAAGGCTATTGTTCCCTTCATGGTTAATGCATTTGACTACGTGACATTTATACACATGAGATTTACCTGGAAATTTTAAAAAAAACCGTGTAATCATAAATTTCCATAATTAGTGATTTTTAATTTGACCGAGCTATTTCAATCTTTCGGAAATAATTCGATAAAGAACGGTCTTTTCTGCTAATAAATTCACTGAAGTTAGACATAGAGTACACAATTATTGGATATGAATAAAGTTGTTTTTTAGTTTCAAGGTGCTGAAAAGGAATGTTGTGTTTTGAAAGATAATCTTGTAAGACAGCTTTTCTCTGATTAAAGTTTGGCACAGCATTTTCTTCAATCTTGATGTTGTGATAACTGGCATTATCTAAAACGATAACACTTGGGCTTTTTAATGCTGGCATAAGCTGATTTTCGAACCAGTTTATTTCATTTCTTGGTGATAATCCCCATCTTTAGCTTTGGCAAGAAAAACCAAATCACACCTATCAATCAAACCCTCCTCACGATTACCAGCGTGCAAAACTATCAACCTTTTACCTTTTTATTCCCCAGATAATTTGATTAAAAGAACATGCAAGGCTGCTGGCATATCTTACAGTTCTGTGTATAGAGTTGTAAACGGTAAAAGTCCTCCTGAATCCAACAGACCGAAAGAAAGAAAGAAAACTCTTGATGATTTTGACCGTTGCGTTATTAAACGCGATGTTTATATATGTTAAGATGTCAAAAAATAGGTTTATGAAGAAATTTTATGTGAACTTTTAGAAAGATTTTAAAGTTTAAAAATGGAGTGTCAAAATATGCCTGTACACCTGTCTCTGTCTCTGTCAAGGTAAGATTTACCTGGCTGCTACCTCTAGTTAGTTTACTCCACCTCTATTTTGTCGGTAAAAATCTTGGAAAATATCAAATTTCAGACGAGTGCAGCAATAATGAAAGGTTATTGTTAGATGAAATGCATATTTTAAAAATGGTAGTAAAATTCTTCACAAAACTCTCGTTTACTGTGTTTTAAAAAAATGTATTGTTTTCGAGAAAAGTCAATACATGTAATTGTATAATGTCAATTATAAAGTATATTTTGGTACCTGATATTTTGGAATGTCAATATATATTTTGGTACCTGATATTATACAATTGTTGACTTTTGTTGAGGTTAATATAAGGATTTATCGTACCAAGATATATGATATTTGCCGAGGCCGAAGCCGAGGTATATATCATATATCTTGGAACGATAGATCCTTTGATTATACTTAAGTATATATTTTCTATTTATTGTACCTCAGTATATGAACATCACTACAAAATTTTCTAAATTAAAATTGCTATTTTTCTCCTTTTCCAGTTTTTTTTTTATTTAAATTTGAGCGATCCATAGTTTTTAAGACTATGGACCGGCAATGTGAATCGTTTTCGCGGATTTTTAGTTCCGCGACCGGATTGGATAAAAGTTTTATATTTATTCGGAACACTTGGACTTCATCGTCTATTAACGAAAACTCTGAAATTTTCAAAAAATTTCATTTTTTTTTCAAAATTTCAAAAACGTCATAAAATTTCAAAATTCTAAAATAATAAAACAAAATTTTAAAAGTTCAAAATTTCAAAATATATACAAAATTTTAAAATTTTGAAAAAATTTTAAATTTCAAAAAATTTCAAAATTTCAAAAATTTCATAAAACTTGTAGTCACCATGTTTATGTTGAAGTCTACTTTCTCAAAAGAATCAAACTCTTATGAATGACTGGGGAAATAGCATAACAATGTCCATGAGACAATATTCAGATTTATAATGCAAAATACGTGCAAAAGATGCGTGATTTTATTGGTCTTTATCATTTTGAGGTGATCATTCAACTATGAGTCTAATGTTTTTCGGTATAATAACATACTTATAGACTATGTATTCGGGAATAGCAAGTTTGTTGTCCCCTCGACCCTGACTATTGACCTCGGCTTCGCCTCGGTCAATAGTCAGTGTCTCGGGGACAACAAACTTGCTATTCCCTCATACCCAGTCAATAAGTATATAATAAAATTAAATGCAGATAAAACTACTATTTTGCACATAAAAATCCAATTGCTGATTTTGTTTAAATAGTTTTGATGACTGAGCATGACTATTATCCCTAGGGAAATAGTTTAGTTCAAACAGCATACGTTTTCCCGCGCTTTTATGGTTCGAATCTTCCGTGTTTTAACGACATGCCACAAGCACTTGTTTTATTCAAAAAATATATGCCCCCTCCTCTTCCTTACTTCAAGGTAAATATCTGCCCTTTTCCCCTTTCCCACTTCGCCTCAATATTTTTCGCTTATTTGTGATCCTTTCGCTGACCCAATTATATCGTTACACTCCCGAGATATTTCTCTTTTCGACTGCCACCGGGCCCCCCTCAGACGAATTGGACAAGAATATTCAGCGAACGTCGCTTCGTCTACTTTTCAATCATTGAAACGGATTACCATAGGCAGTGTATGGATGATAAGGATTTCTGTTTTAGTCAAAATAAATGGTATTCTAGTCAAAATAAATGGTATTCTAATCAAAATAAATGGTATTCTAGTCAAAGTTGACTCTCGTTATCTCGAATTCGATGGGGCCATGGAAAAAATTCGAGTCAACCGTAGTTCGACTCAAGAGGGGCTACGAAGATACCGGAAGTGTGGTTTGATTAACAACGAAAGGGAGACAACCCGAGCGAAATTTTGAAGAGCTAAAACCAGCATCGCATGTCCCTATTCTCGGAACGATTTTAAACATATTCGATGTTTTTGTTGCTGTTTTTTTCTCTCCGTTAAATTCTTTGAATCTTGTGAAACGACTGATAACTTCTAGATATCTTTTTTTGTGTGAATGAATATGTTTATCCGTTTTGTTTATGTTTTTCACCTGTTGCATTGTCATTAAACTTCACCCATCATGACGTATTTTTCTTTATGCAATACTGTTTATTTACAATAAATGGTGTGTTTTTATTATTCAATAAAGTGTAGAAGAAAACTATTCTTCTTTAATCAAAATTAATTTCCGACAAATAATTCAATAGATAAAACGCTTCCTTTGTGTACTTTTCATAATCATTGATGTAGGCCGACCCAAGCGCACTTATTATGAATCGATAATTTTTGATTGTACACATCTAACCTGTGTCATAATACCAAGCCAATTAAAATATTATCACTAATTAATTTGACAGATTGTGAAATAAACATGTGAAATGGCCTAAGGTAAAAATGTCAAATTCAATGACCGGATGTTTCACCTGTGATCCGATTTTAATCCTAAGGTAATACACATGTTTTGACAGGTAAATTTGACTTAACGAATGTAAATAATATGGCTTTTTACATCTCGGGACCAAAACTTTTATTCGAGACAACCGAAATTTCGACTCATCCGAATTCGACTCAACAGGAGTCAAATTATATATATTTATACACAACGAAGTTCGGGCTTCGATAAAAATTCGACTCAACCGGAAATTCGAGTCAACCGAATTCGAGACAATGAGAGTCAACTGTAAATGGTATTCTAGTCAAAGTAAATGGTATTCGTCATTATTCCTTTATTGATTCAATTTGATCATGCTTCAGTCATAAATAGCTCGTTTCGCGAGCTTATTAAGAACTTCTATTTGTGTCTTTTTAATAGCCATATTTTCTCAGATTTCCTAGATTGCCTTTGGTACAATAAAACACTTATTTACTGGCTATTCGGACAATTAGCAAGTTTATTGTCCTCACAGCCAGTAAATAGGTGTATATAATATTAATCGAAATGAAAGTCAGTAATTGTTTTATTATATGAAACTGTTATTAATGTCCTTTGTGTCATGTTTTATAAATTGACATTAAACATTACATTGGTTTTTTTTGGTAAATTTTAACGGTAACAAAGAAAGATTTATGCATACTGCAAAGATTAATTTAGATCGTTCCAGAGGAAACTTTGGAACGTTATATTAACCTAACGTGACGCTTGCGGAAAATGTCGCACACAATTTATGTAACTCGAATAATAATGCGCCCTCTATCGGCATTATTCGGGTCACAATTTATGCTGCCAATGGAAACGTCAGTCACATTCATCGGTGCATGTGCTAATGAGATAATACGAAGAAATAATCCTGGGTTTTTTTTATAACAAAGGGAAAGAGTGAGGTCATGTTAGAATTAAGAAATAAATCATGGAAGCTAGAATGTGTTGGGAGTTTTAACATGGATTGGCGGATATTAGTATTTTATCCCGAGCCAGAAGCGAGGGATAAAATTTACTAATATCCGCCAATCCATGTTAAAACTCAAAACACATTCTGGCTTCCATGATTTATTTCGATTCTGATATGTCTAAGAGTACAAATACGGTAGTATACTTTGATTGGAAGACGGTAATTTATACATACGCTTGCGGAAAATGTCGCATATGTTACTCGAATAATACTGCGCCCTCTATCGGCATTATTCGGGTCACAATTTATGCTACCAATGGAAACGTCAGTCACATTCATCGGCGCATGTGCTAATGAGATAATACGAAGAAATAATACTGGGTTTTTTTTAACAAAGGGAAAGAGTGAGGTCATGTTAGAATTGGAAATTAAACATCAAATTGGGTATTACCTAATCGAAAATAAAACATCAAAGTGGATGTTACCTAATTGGAAATATAAAATGAATTAAGGTGTTACTGAATTGGAAATGGAACGCCACGGTCAATTTGATGAATGTCTAGTACAAGAAAAGTTTCTACTGTGATCACCGTAAACGTGGATTAAACAAGAATATATTTCTAGAACATAAAGGATTATTATGACGTCATTTCTAGGGGCCCTGATTTGGAAAATAAAGTATCTTGTATAATTGTAATTCAGTTTTACATAAATAAAGAAAAAGAAAAAAAATATTTAGCAGTTTTTGCTTCCATACTAAAGAAATGTAAATAAATGAAAACAGAGGCGTAGAAGTGGGTTGGAAAGTGCGGGGTAGTTGTTTTAAGGGGCGTGAAAGAGGGAGGGGAGGGCAAGCTGGAAATTGGGGTGAGACAAACTTTCAAAATTTACAAGGTAATTTGTATTTATATACTTATAAGCTGTCTTGCTTTTGGAATAAAGTATTATTATTATTGGCTTCAAACATTATACCTCTTATTAATTTTTATTGGCTTCCATGCTAAATATAACCCCCCCCCCCCCCATTGATCACTAATTATTTATGAGACACACATTAAGACATTTGGAAAAAAAGATAATTAATATATATTTTTACTTATTTCAGATATATATTTTGTAAGTTTCTGCAATAACCGATTTAAATATTTTGTCATGGTTCTCACAAAATATACTAGTGAATGCAACAAAATATGTTCACCCACCCCCCACAAATATCCAACAAAAAAAACAAAAAAATAAAAATAAATAAATAAATAAAAATGAAAAAAAAATATGCGAACACTGACAAACAACAGTATGCAAATCAAATATAAATAAAGCTGACGTCAAAATTAATAACAGATTCATATTCCAAGAAAAATTTAAATAAATGTCATTTTTAAGAAGACAAAATATTGAAAAATGTACAAACAAGCTCGTGTCTATATATACATGTATATTATGTACATATTATATTTAAGATAATTAAAATTAAAATTAATGTCGCACATGGTTATTGATGCGCAATATTGATAATTTTCTCCGTCTTATTTTTCCTGAAACAATTTTGTTTTTTTGCCATATATACAATTGCAATGAATTCTCAAGACATACCTTCTGTGTAATCAATTCCATTTGCAGCATATCTGCCATTCCAATAAGTATGTGCATCCCATGCAAAAACAAAAGGAAGAAAAATCACAAAAACTAAATGTCTTCCCATGCTATGGGCATATCTAACTTATCCTTCTTTTACCTGTAGAATGATAATATTAAACAGAAATTAAAAGTCCCAGTGTCGTGGAAACTTTATTACCGCGATTGGATGTGGAAATTTAAACCTTTTAACGAAAATATCGTAAAAATGATATAAAAATCAATGTATCGTATGCTTGTACTTATTATATAATACGCACTGTACTAGATCATATTGTAAATATATATGTATGTGGTTTTAAATGCATGTCTTTCTGCATTAAGATCAAAACAAGATGCAACATGTTAATACAAAGATATTTAACAGAAAATTATAATCTCAAATTTATGCATTTGAATTAAAACAGGATAAAACATGATTAAAATATGGTACATTTGTACTATGTTTTGTAATGTATATCTTTTATTTTGATAAGTGGGTGGTTGTGGTCGTGATCGTATGGTAGTTGGATTTACAACTACCAGTACAATCATTTCCTATCACCAGTAAAGTTGTGAGTTCAAATCTCGCTCATGGCGAGGTGCACTCGAAACAACATTATGTGATAATGACTTGCGACGGGCAGGTGAATGGTTTTCTCCGGATACTCAGGTTTCCTCCATCATTAAAAGTGACTTCCACGATATAACGGAAATATTGTTGAAAGTGGCGTTAAACATCATAACTGATAAACTCCTTTATTCTGATAACCCTTTCCAAGTGCAATGGTATACGAATCTAATTACAATTAGATATTTGTTGTATTTTTATTTCCTTTGATGAAACCTTATCATCTAACGACATCCTGTTACGGTCATGTCACGTTGGGAGTAATTACTTCCAGTGTCACGTAACCTTTGATTCGCCATTTACGTCCAATCATATAAAGAGACAGTTAAATATATTGACCAATCGTATTGACTCGGTTTTGATTACTCCCCACTCATCACTCATGGGACAACTGGCAGAGGAATCCTGTCATCGTTTTAAAACACTTTGACTGTCAAAAATCACAGCTTTCAAATGTATCTAAATTAAGAAAGGAATTCCTTGTAAATTAGTGGAGCCCCCATTTTCTGCATTGCCTTTCACCTCAAAGAAACGAGTCTTTCTCTCCATTAACATGCACAGGTGCTCGTAGACAGAACCCCATATGGTACCCCATGTCGTGGTACCGCCCACCAATTTATTTTCGTTTATTTTCTTATTTCTGACATATTTCGCTTGGAAAATATATGGGAATACTGACAAACAGGTTTTCTGACACGTCCGGGTCGACTATGTATATCAGGGGCGGATCCAGGATTTCAAGTTAGGGGGGGCGCACTTAAAAAAATTGCGCCGAGCGGAGGGAGGCGCGAAAATTTTTGGGGTATTTCGTGTGAAAAATCACGATTTTACGCCAAAAAATCGTATTTTTTCCAATTGCGGAGGGAGGCACGAACATTTTTGGGGTATTTCGTGTGAAAAATCACGATTTTACGCCAAAAAATCATATTTTTTTCCAATTTTAGGGGGGGCGCGCGCCGGGTGGGCCCCCCCCCTGAATCCGCCCCTGTATAGGGCCCCCCCTCCCTGAATCCGCCCCTGTATATATAGGTAGAAGGTAAGTTATATTTTTTATTTATTTCGGTTAAATCAACATATTCTGTATCTTGTGCAAATTCTAAATTTTCTATAAACAAATTTATCAATGATGGGGCGGTAAAATCGCTCATATTTGGATGTAAGCAGGTATTTCGTAGGTATCTTCTTTTCACAACTTTTTTCCAGTTAAAAAAAGCCCGCTTTTTAATTCCCCGGTCTTTTCGTTCGTAATTCTCGGTATTTTTTATTGTTTCAGGCAAAATTCTGAACATCTCGAAAGGCCGCTAGAGGTCGAGCTTACACCACTTCCGTCATTTCTACTAACTTCAATCAATTGTCGAAGTCAGCGAGTGTTTTCAAGGATAAAATCGTTCAGCGGAGCCGTCAATTGTGATTCGAATGGATAAAAGTGACCGATTCTAAGGAGTATATTCATTATTGAAAGGAAGGAAGCCACAGACATGTGATGTTTGGAAAGTTATAATTATTTTTTTTTGAGTTTGAAACCAAGTAGTACCTCTGATAAACAAAACGAGAGTGACTTACCTTCTACCTATATATACATCAGTCGACCCGGATGTGTCAGAAAACCTGTTTGTCAGTATTCCTATATATTTTCCAAGCGAAATATGTCAGAAATAAGAAAATAAACGAAAATAAATTGGTGGGCGGTACCACGACATGGGGTACCATATGGGGTCCTGTCTACGAGCACCTGTGTTAACATGTACATACAAAAATGTATATTGAAAGGGAGATAACTATATCACATAGATCATGGACAAAGAACGACAACACTTGAAAAACATTTGTTCATCCTCCGATCTTTTATTTTCTCAGTGCATGCATTTTGAAGTTCGTCGAGGGTATTGGTATTTGTCGTCTCTTTAGGGAAATGTACTCGATAAAACTGACTGTCATGACAGTGAAAATTACTACCTAAGCGAAAGAGTCCTAGACGCCAAGTGCCTTGGACATATTTCTTGTGTTCTCATTCGGAAGAGACAACCCTTAAATGTTTAATAAAGGTTACTTCTTTTGAAATAGAAGTATTGTATCTATTATACTTAACGCGATTTTTTCTATCATGGCAGCCAGTTTCATTGAGTACACATCTCCGGTTTCCTCCACCTATAAAACTAACGCCGCGGTATAACTGAAATATTGTTGAAAGTGGCGTTAGACACCATAAGCCAACCAATCAAACCAACCAACCGTGGGCGAGAAACGAACAATATAATTGTGATATGTCATGATTGTACAGGCAGCTGTAAATCCAACTACCACGCAATCGTATTTCTATATTGTATGATTTAAAGATAACGTTTGTGATCATTGTAAAGGTTTCATTTTATTGTCAATACGTTTCTGGTAATATTGATAAGTCAAATCACCGAGCAATGATTCCTATGTATTGATAAGCCAAATCACCTAGCAATGATTCCTAGGTATATATTGATAAGCCAAATCACCTAGCAATGATTCCTAGGTATTGATAAGCCAAATCACCTAGCAATGATTCCTAGGTATTGATAAGCCAAATCACCTAGCAATGATTCCTAGGTTGAACGTTTGATTATTGAAAATAATAACGTTTGTTTATTTTCGTTGTTGTTATGGATGAAACCACATCGGCGGTGTAATGGTTAGCGTGCTCGCCTCGAGATCGACAGATTGTGAGTTCGAGTCCCGATCGGGTCAAACCAAAGACTTTAATGGGTAAGAGCAAACACTGGTTGGCATGGAAACATGATAATGTCTACCTGCGAGTTATTGTTTCAGTGAGCTACCACTATAAAAATTCAACTAAGCGTGTTGGTAAAGAATAACGTGGGTATCGTCATCATCTCATTCAATGCAACATGTTCTCGACATGATATAGCTGATATATTAATTTCCTCCTTTGGCGTTTAACAACAATCATTCACTGACTGCTATATGTGATCTATTTATTGCTGTTGCTATGGATATATCATACACAAAGTATGTAAAACTTTAAAAATAATATATTAGAAGAAAGCAAATATCATTCATTTAATATTTTATTTAAACAATAACTAAGCACTATTGTGTGTCTATAACAAAAAGCAGCACAAACCATTCTATGACATTGTAAAAAATATATAATGGAACCTATCGTCTGCTCTTGGATGGACGTTTCTTCGTCAAATTCTTCTTGATAGTTCTGATGAGGAACAATAACCTAGATATTGGTTGCTTTCCGTTTGGTCTTTTCTTCTGTTCGTCTACATCACTTGTTGCCTTACTTCCGGTGTTCCTTAGCAGGTCACAAGATGTACTGGTACGAGGAAATTTACAATTGCTGTTGTATATTTCTGATGACGTCATTTCCGAATCATATGTACTAAATAGGCTATCGCTTGTGCTAAAGATAGTGGACAAATCTGCATCGGTACCCGTCCAAAACCCAGTTGATAGCTCGCAATCAGAAGTTGACCAATCGTAGCTGGATACATCAAAATGTCGTTTATAATATTGTTGAAGGGAATTTGTCTCTGTGCTGTCGTCGATGGACCAGGTCAAAATACTTCCATCTGTTGTTGTTTGTTCCTCTGGATGGTTTGCTTCTATGTCAGCTAGTAAATCTTGCATCATTGTTGACGAAGCCAATGGTGTTGATCGGTTCTTGCGTCTTGTGTTATTTCTCACCATTGACTTTGAGCAATCTTTTATCATTGTCGAAGAGGCTAAAGGAGTTGATTCGCCAGCTGGTACTTCTGGTTTCTTTGAAATGGGTGTTGATATTTCTGAATTTTCATATTCCCCATAATACATCATTCTGGATAGCAGTTCCTTTTGGTAGTCCATATCGGGTTCTGGTTGGTCGTCACTGTCACATGATTCAGAATCGATTGAAATTGGCGATTCGTCATCTGAATTGATATCGTTGCCATCGGTACTGTACCTGATGTTGTGAGATACGGTAGTCTGATAATTATGATCCTTGGTCTTCTTGGAGATATCTAAGTTGTTCTTTTGTACAGATAGGAAGACTTCCGATAGCTGATGAAGAGCCAAGTTTACGTCACCTGTCTCAATGGATTGACCATCGTTATTTCTTTGTATCTAAAAAATAAAAGAAAACAATATAATATATCATATATATAATATCAACAAAATTATGAATCATTACAAATATAGAGAATAACAATCTCACGATATCTCTCCATCTGATTTATATAAGGGAGCGTCGTAGCCGTGATCGTAGTGTAGTTAGATTTACAACTACCTGTGCAAGCAATGACTCGCCAATAAAGTTATGAGTTCGATTCCCGCTTATGGTGAGTGGTACTCGATACAATCTTATGTGATAAACTTTTGTCAGTAACTTTACGACAGGTCGGCGATTTACTCTGATTTCCTCCTCCAATCAAAATTGACCACCACGATGTAACTGAAATATATCTGAAAATTGCGTTCAAGACTCATAAACTATTCTAATTTATATGGAATAGTAATGTATAGCAACAAAGATATATAATTAACAAATGCCGTATGACATTCAAAAGACAAAATATTTATATAGTAAATAAAATACATATGATAAACATATCGATTTCAGTTAAAGTAACCACGTACAGCTCCAATACAAAAGTTTAATTTTAAAATTATCAAAAATAATGAAAAAATAATAATAAACTCGCCATATTAAATGCTGTTCATCAAATATTATTTATGAACCGACAATTTAAAATTTAGAAGGGTGTAGTGTTATTTTCTAAAAAGAAACATCTGTCGCCAAATTTCATATGAAAGAAAGAAGAGGGGAAAAGCAATCGGAACCTGCAGTTTTCGACGAGAAATTAAAAAAAAATACCGATTTTTCATGTCCGAAAAAGAAATATTCTAATTTTTGTTTCGTGTGGTAAAAACATTCTGATTCGGTGGGAAAAATGTTTAAATGTATTAATTTGTATGAAGGAAGAGTAGAAAACAATTGTGACGAAAACATAGGAAACTTCATTCATCAAGATATGCTGAAAATTACATCATGCATCGAATTTGGAAATGTACATCGAATTTATGAAAGACCAGCACAAGAAAACGATCTAACGCGACCAATAGGAATCATTCATCGCTTCTCCCGTTTGGTGATACTGCTGTTCCATAAGTGGTTACATGTGCGTTTGAATCACAAAGACGCTTGTATCTAACGTTATTTCATATCAGTTCTAAATTCGCCTTTTTCATTGGTGTAAGCATGGTCATGTGTCATGCATGAATCTGCGTTAAAGAAATCTACCAGTTATTAACATGATAATGACCGCGGACATTATCATGTTAATGACCGCTCGAGGTTTTAGAGTTGCGTCCCTTTTTAAAACGCAACGGAGACGTACAGTTGTCAATGTAAACCAACATTTACTAAAATGAGCAAAATTATTTAGAAAGTCTTATTTCCTTCAATGAAATAAAAATAATAGTTACTTATGTATATGGCATTATCGTGATAGATAGACTACCCGTGGAACAATAGTATTGACTTCAACACTGATAATGCCCTCGCCTGCGGCTCGGGCATTATCAATGTTTCAGTCAATACTACTGTCCCTTGGGCAGTCTATAAATCACGATAATGTCCTATATATAAGTAACTATTATATAATTAACCTAATGACGGCACTGAATTATAAAACTTGGACAGTGCAAACATTGAAGGTTTAACTAGTACAGCGCGGGGTGGTATTACCTGTTAGAAGTATAGATTTAGTTGACGAGTATATGTAAAATAAAAATATAGTCTTTAAGTCGTAAGAAAAGCGTTTTATTATGAACATATTAAGAAATATAACGGTCGTTTACAAGCCATATCGGCAATAGCTCTCAGCTATATCGGTATGTACCTTGGTGTAGCCTATGCATGTTCATAAAAGGTGTACATGATGTTAATTGGTTACTCACACTGCAATACCATGAATACTGATGAACTTCATTTCAACATTTTAAAGTACCTGTATTGCGGGAAATATTACCTCCAAGTGAACAAAATAGAATGATAAAGACACCCTCTCCACATACAAAATTTTGAATGAATATATTTAGGTCTATCTATATTTAGGCAATCTTCAAATCTAAATCACACTCTTTGAAATTCTTTGGTACAAAATTATACAGATAATATATTCCTTCTTCGTGTAGTGTTATTAACTGTTAAAGATTCGACAACAAGCGGGTTAATCATAGCATTTATTTTAGAAAGATTTTGAGCAGATGTATTATGAATGGCATAATAAATAGTTAAATAAAGAAAATTCGTTGTTTCTTACTATTTTAAATTATTTTCGACAGATTTTGGTAGCATTCAAATATACAATCAGACTGGCGGATCCGTCCGAGTTTTAAGTGGGATTCGTGCTGCTCAATCTTCAGTTTTCTGTGTAGTTTATTGTAGACCACTGTTCATCATTTTGTCTTTTTTCGTTTGGCCATTGCATTGCTTGTCCTTCGATTTATGACTTATACACGCACCACTATAGTGGCATAATGAACTTTTTAATGGTAAAGGACTAAAGGCAAAGTACATTATTGTTGTGGGTTTATTCCATTCATTCTAATGCAGGTAAAAACATTAATTATAACTTTAGTTATAATTAGCTGCATGTTATTGAAATGAACAGTCAAACGATTTGAACTAAAATTTTCGGAAATGCTAAGAAAAAATTGGGAAATTGCATAAAATCCCAGTGTTCTCTACAATAAAAAAAAACATACAAAAATGTAAACGTACACGATTGGAAACGTACGGACTGCTGGGTTTGGTGTTAATACCACTTTCAACAAATTTCAGTTATATCGTAGGGGTCAGTTTTATTGGCGGAGGAAAACGGAGTGTACAGAGAAAATCACAGACCTGCCACAAGTCACTAGCAAACTTTATAACATAATGTTGTATCGCCTGGGCGAGATTCAAACTCATAACGTTAGTCAAAAGAATCAAATTGGAGACGAATATCATTACATATTCGAATGTACTAATTTAAGCGAAAAACGTACTTCACTACTTCCAAAACATTTAATTGAACGTCCCAATATAATTAAATTCAAAAATTTAATGACTAGTGAACGGAAACCAATCCTGCAAAAACTATGTAAATTTATTAGATATATAAATATGATAGTTTGTCCTCCCGGCTAATTCCATCTGTCGATTTACTGTATTTGTATATATTGTATATAGTTTAATCTGTCCATTTATTTGTAACTTCTCTGTATATGTGCTATGCACTGTCAGTTTGAGAAATAAAGATTATTATAAGTGGTGATAGGTACTGATTGCATAGGTAGTTGTATATCCAACTACCAAACGATTACGACCACGAAGGCCCCTTACGGACTACTGAGTTAAATATTGTAGAACTAGATAGATCTGGTAACTATCGTGATAAAACATCACATAATAAAAAAATTATTTTATTTGGTATATTGATACACCCTAATGAAGAATTTGCTAAATTTTGAAAATGAATTTATTGAAAATAGAAAATAATAAATTTGATGGTAAAAAGTGGAAAGGGAAGGGATGAGAATCTAAAAAGAATTTTATTTTGTGTGGTTTAAACTAAAAATTGAAACAAAAATGAGAAAATGGAAATATGTTTCAAAAATAAAAACTGATCATCTATGTAGGGAAGGTCAATTAAGTTTTTCCTTTCCTTAAACTGGATATATATATCATACAGATGAAGAATATTTATTGTTGAAAATTTTGGAAAATAATCATAAATGTGTTTCCTTTGGATTGTTTATTACAAACATGAATCTATTATTGCTATTAATTTTTTTTATCATTAGCCGTTTTTGGATTTATTTTGAATAAGCTCCCCTTTAAATGATATATCAAGTACCAACTATGTTACTTGAAAAGATGTCTATATACACACAGAAATTCTATTTGTTCATTGTTACAATTTTTTTTTTTTATTATTACTTGTTCTTTTTCTGTGTTTGTTGAAAATTGTATATTTATACTGCCTAAAGGTATAAATGAATTTGTTATGTTCCTGTGTATTGTACATGTATGGTTTTGATTTTTTACCCTTTTACTCAGATTTTTATTATTGGTCATAAAGGGACAATTTATTCCCAGAACAAAAATTCTGCTTCAGAGTGCATTTTTTTTCAGTTACAAAAATATAGCATCGAAATCTATTAGAGTAAAATACACCCTTTTCCCCTAATGCTAATGCAAAGAAATGAAATGTGATACACGTATACACCGTCAGGAATTTAATTAATAACCTAATATCCCTATCGTTCTGTAGTCTATTGTTCAAGCGAAATGGTTGTACATTTGTAAGTATAAGATACAGTACTATTTAAAAAAAAAAAAAGCGGCCCGTATTGAAAATCCCGCAATACGGGCAATTTCTTTTCTTTCAATAGTACAATGTAGCTTATATAACTTGTACAATAATGTTATAATTTATAAAATTAAAAGAAGTCGCGAGAACAGTTTTGTTTGTAAACGAGCTTACAGAATTTTCCTATTCATGTTAATATTAAAGGGCAGGATATTGACGAGTCCTTGTACCCAACGTTAACAATTCAAGCGTCATCAAGATTAAAACGTTCCGCTAACCACTTATGCATGTTATGGAACAACAGCGACGTCTGTCGAAAGAAATTTGGTGAATGATCCCTATTACCATTCAACTTAGTCCAAATGAAAATGAAGGAAATTTTTTTTCTAATGTAAACCTTTCGAAATTTGTCAGTGACTTGTGACAGGTCAGTGGTTTTCTCCTGTTACTCCGGTTTCCGCCACCAATAAAACTGACCACCACGATATTACTGAAATATTGTTGAAAGTGGCGTTAAGCACCGTGAGCCTTTCGGAGTCAATAAGTTCCGATGGAAATTGAACATAATTATGATTAAAGCTAATAAATAAAATGACAGAACACATACCATTTTAGTGAGGAGTGACAGGGCCTGCACACCAGTAGCTACTGTATCTATGTTCTCCTGTACCATCTTTGTCTTGTCTTTTACTTAGCAGTTGCTGTATTTCAGTATAAGATTAAATATTTGTGGCTGTGTGGAATGAATTGAGCAGATTGAATGAAGTTACCCACTTCTCCAACCATTTAAATATTACTGTATGTTTATATTAAAACAACAGAAATGAGATTTGTGTGAGTTTTTCGATAGTAAAACGAGTATGCTAAACTCGAACTCAATATGTTCATTTTTTAATTAATTAATTGGTGATTAATCACAAACAATAACATATGTTACCAATTAATTGGTGATTAATCACAAACAATAACATATGTTACCTGTAACTCAACAGGTGTGCGTGTGCTGTTGTGAAGACATATAAACATATTAATTAACTCTTAATTTTGAAAACTTAGTTTAAGAAATTTTGTAATTTTGTTAATTAATTTTATTAGTACATATATTTATTTAAAAAAAATAATTAACATAATAGTCTATTGATATTTACATTTTTTTTAAATGAAGCAGAAAATGATATTCTGGAAAAAAAATGTTGGGAACTAGAAATAAAGGTTTGCTTTTATTCAAAGGACTGGCAGATTCTTAATTGTTTAGTTTATCTTATTTTTGAAGAACTGCACACACACCATACGTAACCACTATTGTTCTTTACCCCCTTTTCGTGTATTCCTTTTGATTTCAGTATTAAAGGGTCGTTCAAGTTTTGTAATTTATTTTTTTGTACTTTGCATGCTCTGATATGTAGTTAAAATTGTAAATCAACAAAGACTTTATAAGTTTGTATTAACTTGTGTCATACCCATTTTGTCTTTTTTACACTAACAAAATATGTTTAAACTGAAAATTCGTTAACGCTTATCAAATGAGTTACTTACAGACAAATATTTTTTGTTTCTAATATGATTTCAAATTTTAGGCATTTGCGTGGTCAGTTTTTACATGATTTAAAAAAAATGAAATTCGTTACGTATATAAAGAAACAATTAAATAAGTAATAGACTTTATTTTAAAGCATAAAACATAATAATAACATGAAAATAGCAAATATAACACAAGCATTGTATCTAACTTGGGACATGCCAAGCTTTTTATCAATTGATTTTTATTAATTACCCTGAAAACAGTAACATGTTAATGCAGCACTCTAATAAAAATGAGGTCATTGTTAGACCTTTTTCGTACTCTATTCGGCGACCCACTAGCATCTAATGCTATTCGGGGCCGTCGTGGTCGTGGTCGTATGGTAGTTGGATTTACAACTACCTGTGCAATCCGTGCCTATCACCACTAAAGTTGTGAGTTCGAACCCCGTTCATGGCGAGGTGTACTCGATACAACATTATGTGATAAAGTTTATCAGTGACTTGCGACCGGTCGGTGGTTTCTTCCATCAATAAAAGTGACCGCCACGATATAACTGCAATATTGTTGAAAGTGGCGCTAAACACCATAACCCCCTAACCCACTAGCATCTGACGACATTTGGCGGTGTCATGTCATGTTAGGTAGCCCTTTATTTCCAGGACTTTTCAAGTTATTCTACAGTACTGTCTAGCACGTTCCTGGGAGGCGGGCAGGGGATGCCCTCTTGAGTGGGGGTTGTCAGATTTGTGCAGAATAATGTTATTGGAAAGTTAAAACCAGAGATATAAAATAATCTTCATTAATTTTATTCTTTTCAACAGGGAAGCCAAAATTTGATTTTACAGAAGCATATAGCAGTTAATCCTGATTTGTTTTAAAATGGTGGGTTATGGGTAATTTTCTTCAATTTGGCAGAATATATAGCGGCGGTTTGGTCAACTGTTATACAAAAAAACCCGGAGTAAGATGAGAAAACATCCGACCTTCCACAAGTCGCTGAATAACATCATGTTGTACCAAGTACACCTTACCATGTGCGGGAATCGAACCCACAACTTTAGTGGTGATAGGCACTGATTGCACAGGTAGTTGCAAATCCAACTACCGTAGATCAAGGCCACGGCGAACCCTTAAAATAATGCTGTCAGTTGAAAAAAAATGGATGAATGTGTCCATAGGACCCGGATGTCTAGCTTTCAGCTAACACAAACATGGGGCATAACTCTAGGACACGGATGTCTAGCTTTCAGCTAACACAAACACGGGTCATAACTCTTGAAACCTAAATGAATCTTAATAAAATTCGCATGTGGCTCGTGTATTGTGGTACAAAACACATACATGCCAATATACCAGGGTATGCTCAGCATTTGTAATTGGTTTCCGACTTACCCGCCTATCACCCATATAACCAGTAATTGTTTATACACCGAAGAAAAATTAATCAGATGATAATTATTCAATGAATTACGCGGAATTACTATTCGCCCTGCCATTGTATATTGCCAACTGCGTTTGACTTAATCATTAGCAGGATTCCGACACTATTACTTCTTTGAGGGAGAGGGGAATCAAAAGACCAATAAATGTCACTCTGACGTTCTATCAGATTCGCTATGTCTCTAATAACGTTTATATGGTGTCAATGTGATCAAAAACATTAACCTGCAACTTAATACGGGTATTCTGACGTGAGGTCTCGTCTCGAACCCCCTTTTAAGTGTTATCGTCTCCTACTAAAGGGGAATACGGGTTTCACCAGTCAAGGGTTCATTATAACCCTTCCTCTTTTGTAGTCTGGTAGTCACAACAACACTGAAAACTTGCTGACAGTAACTATAAACGACAATAACCAAGTCCAACTTAACCCCTATTATTCTTATATTTATTAACCACCCTGTATTAAATAGTAGCGGTTAGGGTAATGGTTATGGTGTTTAATGCCACTTTCAACAATATTCCAGTTATATCGTGGCGGTCAGTTTTATTGGTGGAGGAAACTGGAATACCCGGAGAAAACCACCGATCTGCCGCAAGTCACTGACAAACTTTATCACATAATGTTGTATCGAGTGCACCTCGCCTAAAGCGGGATTCGAACTCACAACGTTAGTGGTGATATGCATGCGATCACGACCACGACGGCCCATTAGAAAGCATGCAAAGAGATGGAAAAAATTGCATTGTCTGTTTTGTTGATGTTGAATATCAATGCTAAAACTTTCATATTGGGCAGTTCTGAACTTGTGTAGACGTTTATTGGGGTGTTTAGTTCCGTGTTGTTGATTGTATGGGCAGTTCTGAACTTGTGTAGCCGTTTATTGGGGTGTTTAGTTCCGAATTGTTGATTGCATGGGCAGTTCTGAACTTGTGTAGACGTTTAGTTCCGTGTTGTTGATTGTATGGGCAGTTCTGAACTTGTGTAGACGTTTAGTGGGGTGTTTAGTTCCGTGTTGTTGATTGTATGGGCAGTTCTGAACTTGTGTAGCCGTTTAGTGGGGTGTTTAGTTCCGAGTTATTGATTGCATGGGCAGTTCTGAACTTGTGTAGACGTTTAGTGGGGTGTTTAGTTCCGTGTTGTTGATTGTATGGGCAGTTCTGAACTTGTGTAGCCGTTTAGTGGGGTGTTTAGTTCCGTGTTGTTGATTGTATGGGCAGTTCTGAACTTGTGTAGACGTTTAGTGGGGTGCTTAGTTCCGTGTTGTTGATTGTATGGGCAGTTCTGAACTTGTGTAGACGTTTAGTGGGGTGTTTAGTTCCGTGTTGTTGATTGCATGGGCAGTTCTGAACTTGTGTAGACGTTTAGTGGGGTGCTTAGTTCCGTGTTGTTGATTGTATGGGCAGTTCTGAACTTGTGTAGACGTTTAGTGGGGTGTTTAGTTCCGAGTTATTGATTGCATGGGCAGTTCTGAACTTGTGTAGACGTTTAGTGGGGTGCTTAGTTCCGTGTTATTGATTGTATGGGCAGTTCGGAACTTGTGTAGACGTTTAGTGGGGTGTTTAGTTCCGAGTTGTTGATTGCATGGGCAGTTCTGAACTTGTGTAGACGTTTAATGGGGTGCTTAGTTCCGTGTTGTTGATTGTATGGGCAGTTCTGAACTTGTGTAGACGTTTAGTGGGGTGTTTAGTTCCGAGTTGTTGATTGCATGGGCAGTTCTGAACTTGTGTAGACGTTTAGTGGGGTGTTTAGTTCCGAGTTGTTGATTGCATGGGCAGTTCTGAACTTGTGTAGACGTTTAGTGGGGTGTTTAGTTCCGTGTTGTTGATTGTATGGGCAGTTCTGAACTTGTGTAGCCGTTTATTGGGGTGTTTAGTTCCGAATTGTTGATTGCATGGGCAGTTCTGAACTTGTGTAGACGTTTAGTTCCGTGTTGTTGATTGTATGGACAGTTCTGAACTTGTGTAGACGTTTAGTGGGGTGTTTAGTTCCGTGTTGTTGATTGTATGGGCAGTTCTGAACTTGTGTAGCCGTTTAGTGGGGTGTTTAGTTCCGTGTTGTTGATTGTATGGGCAGTTCTGAACTTGTGTAGACGTTTAGTGGGGTGCTTAGTTCCGTGTTGTTGATTGTATGGGCAGTTCTGAACTTGTGTAGACGTTTAGTGGGGTGTTTAGTTCCGTGTTGTTGATTGCATGGGCAGTTCTGAACTTGTGTAGACGTTTAGTGGGGTGCTTAGTTCCGTGTTGTTGATTGTATGGGCAGTTCTGAACTTGTGTAGACGTTTAGTGGGGTGTTTAGTTCCGAGTTATTGATTGCATGGGCAGTTCTGAACTTGTGTAGACGTTTAGTGGGGTACTTAGTTCCGTGTTATTGATTGTATGGGCAGTTCTGAACTTGTGTAGACGTTTAGTGGGGTGTTTAGTTCCGAGTTGTTGATTGCATGGGCAGTTCTGAACTTGTGTAGACGTTTAATGGGGTGCTTAGTTCCGTGTTGTTGATTGTATGGGCAGTTCTGAACTTGTGTAGACGTTTAGTGGGGTGTTTAGTTCCGAGTTGTTGATTGCATGGGCAGTTCTGAACTTGTGTAGACGTTTAGTGGGGTGTTTAGTTCCGAGTTGTTGATTGCATGGGCAGTTCTGAACTTGTGTAGACGTTTAGTGGGGTGTTTAGTTCCGTGTTGTTGATTGTATGGGCAGTTCTGAACTTGTGTAGCCGTTTAGTGGGGTGTTTAGTTCCGTGTTGTTGATTGTATGGGCAGTTCTGAACTTGTGTAGACGTTTAGTGGGGTGCTTAGTTCCGTGTTGTTGATTGTATGGGCAGTTCTGAACTTGTGTAGACGTTTAGTGGGGTGTTTAGTTCCGTGTTGTTGATTGCATGGGCAGTTCTGAACTTGTGTAGACGTTTAGTGGGGTGCTTAGTTCCGTGTTGTTGATTGTATGGGCAGTTCTGAACTTGTGTAGACGTTTAGTGGGGTGTTTAGTTCCGAGTTATTGATTGCATGGGCAGTTCTGAACTTGTGTAGACGTTTAGTGGGGTGCTTAGTTCCGTGTTATTGATTGTATGGGCAGTTCGGAACTTGTGTAGACGTTTAGTGGGGTGTTTAGTTCCGAGTTGTTGATTGCATGGGCAGTTCTGAACTTGTGTAGACGTTTAATGGGGTGCTTAGTTCCGTGTTGTTGATTGTATGGGCAGTTCTGAACTTGTGTAGACGTTTAGTGGGGTGTTTAGTTCCGAGTTGTTGATTGCATGGGCAGTTCTGAACTTGTGTAGACGTTTAGTGGGGTGTTTAGTTCCGAGTTGTTGATTGCATGGGCAGTTCTGAACTTGTGTAGACGTTTAGTGGGGTGTTTAGTTCCGTGTTGTTGATTGTATGGGCAGTTCTGAACTTGTGTAGCCGTTTATTGGGGTGTTTAGTTCCGAATTGTTGATTGCATGGGCAGTTCTGAACTTGTGTAGACGTTTAGTTCCGTGTTGTTGATTGTATGGACAGTTCTGAACTTGTGTAGACGTTTAGTGGGGTGTTTAGTTCCGTGTTGTTGATTGTATGGGCAGTTCTGAACTTGTGTAGCCGTTTAGTGGGGTGTTTAGTTCCGTGTTGTTGATTGTATGGGCAGTTCTGAACTTGTGTAGACGTTTAGTGGGGTGCTTAGTTCCGTGTTGTTGATTGTATGGGCAGTTCTGAACTTGTGTAGACGTTTAGTGGGGTGTTTAGTTCCGTGTTGTTGATTGCATGGGCAGTTCTGAACTTGTGTAGACGTTTAGTGGGGTGCTTAGTTCCGTGTTGTTGATTGTATGGGCAGTTCTGAACTTGTGTAGACGTTTAGTGGGGTGTTTAGTTCCGAGTTATTGATTGCATGGGCAGTTCTGAACTTGTGTAGACGTTTAGTGGGGTACTTAGTTCCGTGTTATTGATTGTATGGGCAGTTCTGAACTTGTGTAGACGTTTAGTGGGGTGTTTAGTTCCGAGTTGTTGATTGCATGGGCAGTTCTGAACTTGTGTAGACGTTTAATGGGGTGCTTAGTTCCGTGTTGTTGATTGTATGGGCAGTTCTGAACTTGTGTAGACGTTTAGTGGGGTGTTTAGTTCCGAGTTGTTGATTGCATGGGCAGTTCTGAACTTGTGTAGACGTTTAGTGGGGTGTTTAGTTCCGAGTTGTTGATTGCATGGGCAGTTCTGAACTTGTGTAGACGTTTAGTGGGGTGTTTAGTTCCGTGTTGTTGATTGTATGGGCAGTTCTGAACTTGTGTAGACGTTTAGTGGGGTGTTTAGTTCCGAGTTGTTGATTGTATGGGCAGTTCTGAACTTGTGTAGACGTTTAGTGGGGTGTTTAGTTCCGTGTTGTTGATTGTATGGGCAGTTCTGAACTTGTGTAGACGTTTAGTGGGGTGTTTAGTTCCGAGTTGTTGATTGCATGGGCAGTTCTGAACTTGTATAGACGTTTAGTGGGGTGTTTAGTTCCGTGTTGTTGATTGTATGGGCAGTTCTGAACTTGTGTAGACGTTTAGTGGGGTGTTTAGTTCCGAGTTATTGATTGCATGGGCAGTTCTGAACTTGTGTAGACGTTTAGTGGGGTGCTTAGTTCCGTGTTATTGATTGTATGGGCAGTTCGGAACTTGTGTAGACGTTTAGTGGGGTGTTTAGTTCCGAGTTGTTGATTGCATGGGCAGTTCTGAACTTGTGTAGACGTTTAATGGGGTGCTTAGTTCCGTGTTGTTGATTGTATGGGCAGTTCTGAACTTGTGTAGACGTTTAGTGGGGTGTTTAGTTCCGAGTTGTTGATTGCATGGGCAGTTCTGAACTTGTGTAGACGTTTAGTGGGGTGTTTAGTTCCGAGTTGTTGATTGCATGGGCAGTTCTGAACTTGTGTAGACGTTTAGTGGGGTGTTTAGTTCCGTGTTGTTGATTGTATGGGCAGTTCTGAACTTGTGTAGCCGTTTATTGGGGTGTTTAGTTCCGAATTGTTGATTGCATGGGCAGTTCTGAACTTGTGTAGACGTTTAGTTCCGTGTTGTTGATTGTATGGACAGTTCTGAACTTGTGTAGACGTTTAGTGGGGTGTTTAGTTCCGTGTTGTTGATTGTATGGGCAGTTCTGAACTTGTGTAGCCGTTTATTGGGGTGTTTAGTTCCGAATTGTTGATTGCATGGGCAGTTCTGAACTTGTGTAGACGTTTAGTTCCGTGTTGTTGATTGTATGGACAGTTCTGAACTTGTGTAGACGTTTAGTGGGGTGTTTAGTTCCGTGTTGTTGATTGTATGGGCAGTTCTGAACTTGTGTAGCCGTTTAGTGGGGTGTTTAGTTCCGTGTTGTTGATTGTATGGGCAGTTCTGAACTTGTGTAGACGTTTAGTGGGGTGCTTAGTTCCGTGTTGTTGATTGTATGGGCAGTTCTGAACTTGTGTAGACGTTTAGTGGGGTGTTTAGTTCCGTGTTGTTGATTGCATGGGCAGTTCTGAACTTGTGTAGACGTTTAGTGGGGTGCTTAGTTCCGTGTTGTTGATTGTATGGGCAGTTCTGAACTTGTGTAGACGTTTAGTGGGGTGTTTAGTTCCGAGTTATTGATTGCATGGGCAGTTCTGAACTTGTGTAGACGTTTAGTGGGGTACTTAGTTCCGTGTTATTGATTGTATGGGCAGTTCTGAACTTGTGTAGACGTTTAGTGGGGTGTTTAGTTCCGAGTTGTTGATTGCATGGGCAGTTCTGAACTTGTGTAGACGTTTAATGGGGTGCTTAGTTCCGTGTTGTTGATTGTATGGGCAGTTCTGAACTTGTGTAGACGTTTAGTGGGGTGTTTAGTTCCGAGTTGTTGATTGCATGGGCAGTTCTGAACTTGTGTAGACGTTTAGTGGGGTGTTTAGTTCCGAGTTGTTGATTGCATGGGCAGTTCTGAACTTGTGTAGACGTTTAGTGGGGTGTTTAGTTCCGTGTTGTTGATTGTATGGGCAGTTCTGAACTTGTGTAGACGTTTAGTGGGGTGTTTAGTTCCGAGTTGTTGATTGTATGGGCAGTTCTGAACTTGTGTAGACGTTTAGTGGGGTGTTTAGTTCCGTGTTGTTGATTGTATGGGCAGTTCTGAACTTGTGTAGACGTTTAGTGGGGTGTTTAGTTCCGAGTTGTTGATTGCATGGGCAGTTCTGAACTTGTATAGACGTTTAGTGGGGTGTTTAGTTCCGTGTTGTTGATTGTATGGGCAGTTCTGAACTTGTGTAGACGTTTAGTGGGGTGTTTAGTTCCGAGTTGTTGATTGCATGGGCAGTTCTGAACTTGTATAGACGTTTAGTGGGGTGTTTAGTTCCGTGTTGTTGATTGTATGGGCAGTTCTGAACTTGTGTAGACGTTTAGTGGGGTGTTTAGTTCCGTGTTGTTGATTGTATGGGCAGTTCTGAACTTGTGTAGACGTTTAGTGGGGTGTTTAGTTCCGTGTTGTGATGGCCGCGTAAAAGCGATGTTCGAGTCGTCTTTACTACCATTTGTTTTGTAGGGTGTTTATGTTTTATTTATGTTATTTGTATTTATTTACGTATTTACGATTTCCATCAGATGGTGTTAATGTCATTTAACAGTGACATGACGGGTGTCACTAGTGGACGAAGTTCACCCCCGTATTTTAGTGGGGTTCGTGGGGCTCAATCTTTCGTTTTCTGTGTATTGTAGATCATTGTTTGTTCTTTTGTCCTGTTTTCTTTTGACCACTGTATTGTCTGTGGTTCTTCCATTTACGGCTTCTGATGATTACCACTTTGGTGTCTTCAAACTTTTCTTAAAGCTACGTATATTTTTCAATAGGAAAAAAAGTATCATGAAAGCATGGCGTTGGCAAGACAGAAAATTAAACAAATTAATTTTACTGGAAAACATTTTTTTATTCAACAAAGCAAAGGATATGTTGAGTCCTTTTCTTCTTCTTAAAGAAGATCGTCGTTTAAAAATAAATTAAATAATATGAACACATTCATAATCGTCGGTAGCTGAGTTAAACACATGTTTAATTGTCAAATGTTTGGAATTGAGTTCTGTTTCACAGAGTTATTGTACTCGTCAGCTAACAAAAGAGATCTACGAAGATATTCAATGTCGTGAGAATCATCCCATACTACAGCGTTTCAAACAAGCTATCATAAGCGTGGTTGCTTTGGTGTTACATATGTCGTCTGATGAGCCCTTTGATTTGCAGTAGTTCAAATTATCTGTGAATTTTCGCCCACAATTCATTTGACAGGTCGCTGACACACTCATGCAGAGTTGAGCGACTAAGAGAACGAAAATCAAGCTTTTTATCATTTTCTGTAATGAAAAATAAATCAGAATTAGTACAGGGCTAAGCATACAATGTACTTAGAACATTATTTTTTCAACATTATTTACTTTAAATAAATCGAAATCCATTATATAGTCGTGGCCGCTATCAATGGCAGTTGAATTTGAATGTACCTATTTAATCGGATGAAGTGTCTATGATTACCATGACAGTGGTGTCACTAAATACGTGAAGTGTGATACTCACACGTGGCGAGGTGTACTTGATACAACCTGGTGTGATACAATTTGTCAATGACATGTCATAGGTCCGTGGTTTTCTTGGGTATCCGATTTCCTATACCAATAAAACTTACCACCACGATATAGCTTAAACATTGTTGAAAGAGGCGTTAAACCTAATTATAGAACGGATTGCAAATAGATGTATTGTGTAAGGTTAAAAAAATCCTTCCGAATAAGAAATCCTGTTTTTTTTCCGAAAAGTGATATATCAAGTTTTATGAATTTAGTCACATGTTTATTCTTCCACATGTTTCTTCTTCTTCATTTTTCTGGTCTGTACAACTGCTACTACTCCGATGTCAGTCAGTAAAATAATAATAAGAAATTTTTTTTTCTTGATCAAGAAATGACCAACTATAGAATAAAAATTTCTTGTTCAAGATATACCAACTATACAACAAGACACGATTATTTATGGTATAAATACATTTTCTAAACATATATTTTGTCCCACACTTTTCGTATTTTATTTATTGTAAGCAAAATATTTTTAGCAATTTTATACCCGCTACTATTGTCTTTCACTTTGTCGCACAATCTGATTTATCCACTTAGGAACCGACTATTTACCTTTTAGGTGGAGGGGTTATGTTCCCCCCTCCCCAGCCAGCTTTTTTTTTTCACACGAAACACAAATCGGCTTATTTCTTTTTGTACATGAAAAATCGGTATTTTGTCTTCAAATTTTACCAAAAGTTCTCTTTGTAAACTGCCGGGTCAGTATCCCTTTTCACAGAAATTCGTAAGTATAATCTTAACTTTTTCACTTACGATTAATACTACGACAATTCCTAAGTCATTTTCACAAAGATTATCTTACGACGAATTTTAATCTTAGACTAAAATTACACTTACGATAAAAAAAAATTCTTCCTTAGGTGTGCTCGATTCAACATTATATGATAAAGTTTGTCAGTGACTTGCGACAGGTCGGTGGTTTTTTCCGGGTACACCTGTTTCCTCCACCAATGAAACTGACCGCCACGATATACATTTAACTGAAATACTGTTGAAAGGGGCGTTAAACACCATAAACCATCTTCCTTAGCAACCTAGTTTCATTTTCATTGAACAATGTCTTTGTATTGCTTTCAATATTATCTGAACTACGATTTCTAAGAAGACATAAAACACAAGAAGACCAGAGTGGTTCCTTTATCACAGACAGTCTCAGAGAATGTACACAAACTAAGGTCCCTTTATCACAGACAGTCTCAGAGAATGTACACAAACTAAGGTCCCTTTATCACAGACAGTCTCAGAGAATGTACACAAACTAAGGTCCCTTTATCACAGACAGTCTCAGAGAATGTACACAAACTAAGGTCCCTTTATCACAGACAGTCTCAGAGAATGTACACAAACTAAGGTCCCTTTATCACAGACAGTCTCAGAGAATGTACACAAACTAAGGTCCCTTTATCACAGACAGTCTCAGAGAATGTACACAAACTAAGGAAAGTATTTAAATCGAATTAACGAATGACTTTTAAAAAATCTAGAAATGAGAAATTCTAAAGTGTTTCTGACGCTCATACAAAAAAAAATTAAAAATAAGCATATTCTATAAAACATTCCTGGAACTAATTTAAGCATTTTTTATGTTATGATGTTACCATAACAACGGGTCTTCTATCGCGTCTGCATTTACAAAAACAAGCCGTCCGATTGAAAATCACAAGTAGCAAGAAGTTATGATGCATATTTAAAAAAAATCAGTGTTGGAACAATAAACCAATGAATTTTTTTATGCAACATGCCATCTTTATTAAAATTCAAGTCAATTATCTTTCTAGAACAAATTAGTAATATTTATCTGCTTGTTGTCGAATCATTAAAGATTTTTAATAAAACTTTACAAGAGGAAGGAATATATGTTTGGTATATTTTTTGTATTTAAACAATCTCAATGAGTTTGATTCAGCAACGATTTCGTAAATATATATAGCTATTTTGATAAATTTGAAGTAAATTACACGATGTTCTATGATTTAACGCTATTTATCCATGTAGTAAAACTTGAAACGTATGAAAGTAAAATTAAAGGAAAACTTTAATCTTTTACTGATGAAAAATTTATCCCGATTTTTTTTCAGATAACCCAATTTAAGATGTGCTTATCATTGATCAATCATGAAGACGAAAAATATCCCTGTTATATATTAATATAACAGAAAAATGTACACATGTATTACCGGAGTGTCATCGAAGTTGCCAGAAATTAATAAATTATATTACAAATATAAAAGCAATATCGAAACGATATTATTACATCCAGAAACTTCTATAACGGCTGTTCATACAAAACTTTTGTAAGCGGAGTTGATGTCTAGAAGAAAATCCCTATTCGTGTTTTATTAAAAAAAATTAATAAGGGAAAAGAAGAACTCTCCCCATGTTTGCAAGTAGTCTTTTCGATTGTCGACCGTTCCCAATTTTGAAATCTAAAATTGAAAGAATTATCCTGGTTTTTTTTGTGTTATATGGTAGTTGCGTGTTAATATGTAAACGATACACTTGCTGCATTGAAAAGTTACACTTAAGATTATCGTAAGTATTTTTGTGAAACTCTTTTTAATCTTAGTTTTACACTTACAATTTTTTATCGTAAGAATTTTTGTGAAAGGGCTACAGGTTATTTATATTTAGCACTTCACAGTAAAAAAAAATTCTCAATAAAATTTGGCAACAGAAATCAATCATTCTACCATACAAGTGAGTGAGTGATCGCTGTTAAACGCCAAATGGATTAAGGGATAAAAAAAAAATGATAGATTGAGATGCTGTAGTTGAAACCATAAGACCGTTCTTATTTGATTCAAAACGGCACTTTTTATAATTACTTTTAAGAGTGAGTGAGCGATTGTTGTTTAACGCCAACTCAGCAATTTTTCATCTATGTCATGGCGAGTACAAGATAATTTTCCATGAGATGATGATAAGGTCCGCTTTGTACTAGACGAACACGCTTGGTTGGATTTTTTATATAGTGATAGTTCACTGAAACAGCAGTCTGCGGATAGACATGTCGCCCCACTCGGACACATTATACTGATTCCGAGTCAACCCGTCTTTGCTCTATCTCCTTAGTGCTGCGTGCTTAGCGGAGAAGCAACAAATACCATTTTATAATCTTTGGTTTCACCGATCGGGACTCGAACCCACGATTTTCCGCATTCGAGGGGAGCACGCTAACCATTACGTATACACCACCGATTAAAATTAGATCACGGGATAAGATAAAATAATAGATTGAGCTACTGTAGTTGAAATTAGAAGACCGTTCTCATTTGATATAAAACGACACTTTTATATAATTACTTTTAAGATAAAGAGAACTGTAAATTTATTTTCAACGCTTTGTAAATATGGGGAGAGTAGAAATAAAATTATGTCTTATCAAATCAATATTGTATAATAATGTGCAGCAATGTTGAAGGTAAAGTCAGCTAACCATAATCGATTTTAAGAAATTACAAGATGAAAAATATAAATAAATTCAAATTAAACGTCTAAAGAAAAATAAAAGATCAATAGTTTTTTGTTAAACAAATCCGCCTTTATCACGGCCCCCAATCGCTCTAAATCATATCTAAATGATATGAATAAAAATTGCTTAGAGGAACTTTCGGATATGACGAGGAGGACCTAAGGCAGGATCATACAAAAAGGTAAGTCCAATATTTTCTGCAAAATAAACCTTTTTCTAAAAATCAAAGAATGTCATTCGACCCTTTTATTATTTGTCTTTATCTACTGAAAGTTTGCTGGTTGTCTTTTACGTTAATTCGTCAGTAGAACTTTCTTCCCGCAAACATCCATTGGGTTCTGAGATTATTTATTCGATCAACGATAGATTTCTCATATAAAACCACGCTTTCCTCAAATTTGAAAATAAAGGCAGGACCAGGATTTATGGTAAAAAAAATCCAGGATGAGCAGCTGGTCTAAATAAAAAGGCATAGATTTAAAAATAAGAGGTCAGGACAGAAATTACAACGAAAAAAAACAAAAAAACAAAAAAGAAAAAAAACCAGGGCAAAATATCTTAGGTAAAAATAGACAATTGACCAATAGAAGTAAACGTTAAGAACGAAGATATCCTTTTTTACTCTTACTTTTTCTGGAGACAAAATGAATTCTAATTTTGAATAATATTTTAATCCCACCATGATCAAGGCCGAAAATGAATTGGTTTGTGTCCTTAGCATTGTGTCTTTTTTGTTTTGAAGCATTATAACTGTTTTGCCTTGTTATTAAGTGCCAGTCTGTACTATATTTTAAGTTCCTCCAAGGCACATCAAGTTCCTCCGTTTTTTCAGGAAAGGAGCAATTCTGTTTATTGTGGAGGGGCGTGATAAAAACTAGGTGTGCTTTTCAGTCGATCCAGCTAAAGAAATGACAGGAAAGCGTGGTTTTATATGAGAAATCTATCGTTGATTGAATAAAAAATCTTAGAACCCAATGGATGTTTGCGGGAGAAAAGTTCTACTGACGAATTAACGTAAAAGACAATCAGTAGATAAAGACAAATTATAAAAGGATCTAATGACATTCTTTGATTTTTAGAAAAAGGTTTATTTTGCAGAAAATACTGGACTGACCTTTTTGTATGATCCTGCCTTAGGTCCTCCTCGTCATATCCGAAAGTTCCTCTAAACAATTTTTATTCATATAATTTGATTTAAACATATTTTTATTGATGAATTACATATTACATTTTTTTTCACAATACAATATAACATATAATATAATTTGGATATGATTTAGAGCGATTGGGGGCCGTGTTTATGACATGGTTCCAAACATGTCTATATTTGGACACACGCGTACGACAGGCATGCGCTGCAAATAGTTCCAAAATTCAATAACGTAAAACAAGTAAAATTTTTTACTAAAGATCATGTCAAAATAGTTAAGAAATATATTTTTAAAGCATCTTTTAAAGCTGTTTCATATTATGTAAAATTTCAAAACCATATTCCATGATAGAAATCGAGGCGGAGTTATTAGGCCGGACATTTGCGGATTAATTGAGAGTGACTGCTAAGTCCCAAACTTCCCAATAATACAACATATACCACAACGTTTCGATGGCATGGTGAAGTTCATAATTTCTTTTGTCCGTAATGGTTTTAAGAAAAGGCATTTCCAAGCAATTATGTGAAAAAGGTTTTACAATAACATTGAGGATTTTGCTGCTTTTTATGCCTTTTTTTTTTTATAATGGAAAAACAATTCTAACCGAAAATAAAATATACATAGTTTATTTTAAATAAATAACATAAAAGCTGAAAATTGTAGATTAAACAGCACACATTTAACCTTCTTAATGGAAATTACATTTAAAATTAAAAAAAAACATAAACCAAAAAAAAAAAATTAAAATAAAATCTGAATATATTTCTAAGGAAATATAGAATTACATATTAACATGCCTACGAATATATTGAATTTCTAATCTATTAAATATTTTCAAGCAAATAGATATATAATAACAGCTAAAAATGAAAAAAATGAAAATGTACTTACGAAATAGCTGTGTTTTTGGGAGGGATACTACCAATTTGTCAGTTCTACGTTTAATTGAAAAAGAACGAAAATTTCCCATATTTATACAAAATTTGAATTAATTGATAAAAATAGCATTATCTGCGGCTAAAATTGTTATCCCCAAATATGGTCAACAAGTAGGAGTGGACAAACTGCAGATTTGTCCAATTATTGTCCCAAATCTATTCTAATATTTACTTAGATAAGGAACACTTAGAAAAATCAACTAAAATCACAACAAAATATGAAGTACGTGACACACCAAGATATCGATAGTACCCCTTAAACAGTCATTGTTTTGTTTGCAAATTAAGGTTAGCGGCCATTCTACGTCACTTCAACTCTTTTTATGGTATTAGGTCTGATTTAATTAAAATAACCCTGTTCTGTACGATTTAAACGGTCATATTCTGCGTCATTCGTTACTTCGTTTTATCCGTAGATTGGCTAATTATTTTGGTTCTAAATTTGTGACAAAATTCGATATCAATTTGAACAAATCATTTTTTTTATCATCGAAGCACCTGGATGATACGATTAAACAATAATTATTATCTTGTGACTTTCTTGACCAAGCTAAATACGGAAACAATTCCGTGTGAAAATCCACGTGTAATCAGAAGTACGCAAGATTTATGAAGTCTTAGAACAAATCAGAATGTATATTTAGATTATGAACCATATTTTCCATTTAGTTCCTTTTGATGCCAAAAAAGAAAATGTGAAAAAGTTTAAACCGTAATTGTCAACAATTGCACCAATATCAACAGAACAAACAACTGGGCTGCACATCCTTCAATTAAAATCAAGTTTTAATTGACACTTAAATTTACTTGAAATGTACATGAATTTAATTTACACTTAAGGTTTAATTGAGACTTAAATTTTATGTTATTGAGGTTTGTGTAACCCAGTCCAGCTCTCACCTCGAACCATTGAACTTTGAATCGTGTGCGCACAACTTTGAAACTTATAAAACATATAAACAAAAAATATATATTTCTCCTATAACGCTAAACGGGCTTCGTATAATACAGATGGTAATATAATTTTTAAATCCGACATTAATGTCTGTTGTCCAAATTTAATATATATGGAAGATATTAAGATATTAATGGAAACTGTAACTCCTTCAAACCGAATGTACTACTTCTTGGATCCATGTACAAGATAGTTGCTTATTAAGGGGAAATCATTGTATTTTATGAACGTCACGATATAAGTGAAATATTTCTAGAAGTGGCGTTAAGCACCAATCAATAAATAAATAAATCAATCATATTTTTATGATATAAACTGATAAGATTTTTGAGAATGAAAATTGGCGAAAAAATGAAGAATCGTCAAATTTTATGATATTTATGTTTTTCTTTAAAATTTTGTAAAATTAGTTTAACTTGAAGGAATGAAGAATGTTGTTTGCTTTATAACTGTTGATATTTAAATTTATGTCATATGCCGCAAACAAATATGTTTTCCTTTATACTCATTTTAAATTGGTATCTCGTTGTATATTGTTTGTTTATGGTGTTTAACGCCACTTTTCAACAATATTTCAGTTATATCGTGGCGGTCAGTTTTATTGGTGGAGGAAACCGGAGTACCCGAAGAAAACCACCGACCTGTCGCAAGTCCCTGACAAACTTTATCACATAATGTTGTATCGAGTACACCTCGCCTGAACATGATTCGAATTCACAACGTTAGTAGTGATAGGCAGATTGCATAGGTAGTTGTAAAGCCAACTAACATACGATCACGACCACGACTGCCCCTCGAAGATATTGTATCATGTGCCTCTTTCAGAACGAATATACTACTTCTTGGATCAAGGTGGTTGCTTATTGAGGAAAAATCATTTCAATTTTATGATATAATTTTCGCAATTTTTGAGTATGAAGATCGACGAAAAATGAAGAAACGTCCATTTTTATGATATTTTTGTTTTTCTTTGAAACTTTGTAGAATTAGTTTAACATGAAGTAATGAAGAATGTTGTTTTTGTTTGTTCTATAACTGTTGATATTTATATTTATGTCATATGCCTCAAAAAAAAATTTTCCCCTTTATAATCACTTTAATTGGTATCTCGTTGTATATAGTTGGTTTATAGTGCTTAATGCCACTTTCAACAATATTCCAGTTATATCGTGGCGGTCAGTTTTATTGGTGGAGAAAACTAGAGTACCAGGAAAAAAATTACCGACCTGTCGTAAGTCACTGACAAATTTTATCACATAATGTTGTATCGAGTACAACTCACCATGAACGGGATTCAAACTCACAATTTTAGTGGCGATAGGCACTGATTACACAGATAGTTGTAAATTCAACTACCATACGATCACGACCACGGTGCCACCTCGTTCTATATATATTATATATTTCCCTTATTGCACTAAACGTGCTTCTTACACAATATTTCAATATGTACAACTGCTTAACAGAATGACATTGTAATATATTTGTAATGACTTTGTCATATATTTGTAATGACATTGTAATATATTTATTAATGACATTGTAATATATTTTGCAATGACCATTGTAATATATTTTGTAATGACATTGTAATATATTTTGAAATGACATTCGGTATTATATTTTGTAATGACTTTGTAATATATTTGCAATGACATGTAATATATTTTATAATGACATTGTAATATATTTTGTAAAATTACACAGCCAGATGACAATTTAAAGTGACTTTTTATCAATTTATAAGGGAAAAAAATCTTATTACAGCACATGACATAAATTTACATATCAACAGTTAATAAACAGAAGCACGTTCTTCATTCCTAAAAGTTTAACTAATTCTCCAAAATTTATAGAATAACGGAAATATCATAAAATTCTGTTTCGTCATTTTTTCGCAAACTTTCTTTCTCAAAAATCTCAAAAACGATCACTCTAAGGTGTACATTTTATTGCAGATTTAGAAAGTTCATACGTAAATTAACAATATGTTAAAGTTTAAGAGAAAAATAAACTGTAGATCATTACAATTAAGTATCCCCTTAAATAGAATACAGTTATTGGAAATTTTATTGGGGGGATCAGTATATCAACGTTTGGATTTCAAAAATGATTGTCCCCTAGTTAACAACGATCATGGAATGGAAATAGCCGGAACATTGTTTCTCCGCTGCGGTGTACAATACCCATGAAAAGGATGCCCGCTAGTTGTGCGGGAACAATTCACAACTTGCAATTAGGACTGAATAATAAATAAGAGTTGCGTTGTTGGAGAGTGTCGCGCTCGTGGCACGTAAAAGACAATTAGGTGCAGCAGACATCTTGTTTGGAATGGTCGTCGATGGTCTTACCCACTATCGACTATATAACTTGTGGCTATTAAAACATTCACCCAATGCCCTTCCCAATGTAACCGTTCATCTATATAACACATGATTTGTTGTCTGTAAATTTGCTCTCGTCGTGAAAATAGGTGAAATACTACTTGCTATACCTCAAGATAAATCAATCAATCAATCAATCAATCAATCAATCAATCAATCAATCAATCAATCAATCAATCAAATACGACTCACAGTGTTAATATCAGAACGAAACAAACAAACCAAAGTATTTGACGTTTTGACCTTGTATTTACGAGATATGGATATTATTGACTAATTTTCTATTCAATGTCCACGAATGAAGTGTTTACAATAAAAACGTAATTTTGGAAAATATAAAATTAAACAGTAACGATCCATAGCTAACCACTAAAACAATGATACTAGATCTATTTATAGAACAAAGGACATTACCGAACAAACATCAACGTTCAGGAAATGAACACGATCTCAACTGCGAAGGCGCATGCCATTTATTAGCATAGCCGTCATATACTGGTGAATATTTAATATATCATCACGCTTCATACAATAGTCATGTCAAGTGACAAACGGTAAAAACACAGATTCAATGTGTTGGCGGAGAATGAACTTTATTTGATAACATGGAGCGAAAATAATTTAACTAATTTTAGACCACTGAATTTTATTTTTATTGACCAGTCAGAAAACCATATTTTATAAGATTCACTGTATGGCTGAAATTTTGTGGTAGGGTTCATCATGGAATACCAGATTTTCTTACCGCCTCAGGGGTGCACTACATTTACAGGTTAAAAGTCTATCTATACTTCAATATTTTTCTCATATTGTAGTCATAACGTGCCTGCCTCTAGTGCAGTTGGTCGTGTGTTCGATCCCAGGTCGGATCAAACCAAAGACATATAAAATTGGTATGTGCTGCTTCTCTGATAAGCACGCAGCATTAAGGAGTATGATCAATACACACGGACTTGTTTCAGTAAGCTAGCACCATAGAAATCCAAATAAGCATGTTGGTCTAGCACACAGCGGACATTGCCATTATAATCTCATCAAAATACAACTTATTCTTGTCAGGATATAGCTGACAAATTGCTCACTTGGCATTAAACAACAATCAATCAATCAATCAATAAAGATACATTTTACTGTAAGATTCCAGTGGTCTGATATTAATATCAATATCGATTTTATGGACCGGATCATTAATATCGGTATTAAACCTAAAAATGTTTTTAATTTTTTTTAGCTCGGTTTCAAATAGAATTTCTATCACGTCCGGTTACCTCGTCTTGGATATCCTTTCTAGTAATTTGTTGTTGTAATTATTATGCCACCTTTGAGCATGGATAATAGTCAAACAGGCTAGATCCGCAATATTAATATTAAAGTTTGATGAATGTACTGTTCTACAGTGAACTAAGATGTCGATTGAATTTGAAATTACTTCAGGATGTCGTAACTTATGACGTTATGCATACCTAAATATGGCGCATTATTATGGGTATTCCGTTACGCGCGTTTGTAAGAATGGTAGATAATTTAATGGTCAAAAGACAAATGACATGAAGACAAATCATGGTCCACACGGTTATGGTGTTTAACGCCACTTTCAACAATATTTCAGTTATATCGTAGAGGGCCAGTTTTATTGTTTATTGAGAAAACCGGAGTACCCGGAGAAAACCACCAACCTTCTGCTAGTCATTGACAAACTTTATCACATAATGTTGCATCCAGTACACCTCGCCATGAGCTGGATTTGAACTCGCAACTTTAGCGGTGATAGGCACTGATTACATAGGTAGTTTTAAATCCAACTACCATATGATCACGACCACGAAGGCCCCCAATGGTCCGCAAAATATTACACGGAAAGAAAAAGGTTGAATCCGACTAAAACGTGAATTTAGGTGCTCCGGAATAACAGAAAAGGTAAACAGTACCTGCTCCACTGCTGTTGAACCCACCATCGTGTTATTTATGTTAAAAATCAGTGATAAGACATATTCGGTGATAGGTCATGAATGATGAAAGAAGGACGATCTAGGGTTAGGGTTATGGTGTTTAACGCCAATTTCAACAATATTTCAGTTACAACGTGGCGGTCAGTTTTGTTGGTGGAGGAAACAAGAGTACCCGGTGAAAACCACCTTTCTGTCGCAAGTCACTGACAATCTTTATCACATAATGTAGTATCAAGTACACCTCGTCATAAACGTGGTTCGCACTCATACCGTTAGTGTTGATAGGCATTGATTGTGACCAAGACAAAAGGAACATATCCGTGGTCACCTGTGACAAAGACATTCCGTAACGGTTAGACAAGAAACATTTTCGAATTGATGACCCCAACTCAGATTACAACTAGGAGCATTCGCTTTTAAAATGACTTCCTTGTTATCAACAATCCCATTTCAAGGAAATCATTATAATAAACAAAATCTCAGGAACATCATATCAGCTGAGAGATATATTTTCCATATGCAGGTGTTGCTTGAATGTTTAAGCTTGCAGTCTTAAAAGAACATTTTTTAATTAGTGATTTGCTAACATGCATGTACAAGATAAAATATCTAAAAATAATTTCTTAACAGGTACATGTACTGACATGTTTTGTAGTCATAATTCCTCGAGCTTACTGAAATGTCCCTTATTCAGGGGATCCATCATGTTTGGAGCTAGGGGTGGGGGCGTAAAAAAGAAAATAGGCGGTGGTTTGGAGCTAAAAGGTGCAAATTTCCGCGTTCTCAGCATTTGAATATTCCCTTTCCACCACTAAGAACCGTGCCATTTTATGTAGAATATTTATATTTTCATGAGTTCGTGTCGTTTTCTTTATCGATAACTCTAAATCAGGTTGACGAATATCTGTCTTTAATAGAGATTATCTATGAACCCGTGACTGATGTTGACAAATTGATACACAATCTTGGGCCAATACATGTAACTTCGATGTAAAAGGATATACATGTACATTTCTGTTTAGAAATCGATTCAGCTTATTTTACACCAGAAAGATAAGTTCGAAAATACTAAATTGGAAATAAAAAATCGTAAATCGAAGGACAGACAATACAATGGTCAAAAGAAAAAAAAAGACAAATAATGATCTATGAAAGTCTACACAAAACACCGGTGGTGAACTCAGGTGCTCCGGACGGGTAAACAGTTCCTGCTCTACTTGTAAAATCCGTCGTGCTCCTCTTATTGCACATCCGGTGATATATCATGAATGAGGAAAGGACCCGCATTGTGATTACCACAAACAGAACATATTAGTGGTCATTTGTTACATAGATATGCCGTAATGGTTCATCAAGTCATGGTGGCGATCGTAAAACTTTCGAAGTGATGACTTCAACTTGACCACTAGGAACCCACGGTTTAGTAACTTAATTGCAACATCGTCTATATACGAAAAAAACAACTGTAAAAAGAAAGTTAGTGGATTTCGTTATATTTCAAATTTTCCCTACTAGAATCGAAATAATTCATAATTTGCATAAAGTTTTAACATGGGTAGCATTATTTTCGTTGCAATTGTTAGCAGCAAACATCAGTAGTATGTTACGAGGTTTTATACCGATCCTATGGGTACCGATTGCATAACCACGTCGTAACAGCAACCCTAACTCTAGCCCTAACCCTAGTCCTAACCCTAACCCATAACCATAACTCATAACCCTAACTCTAGCCCTAACCCTAGTCCTAACCCTAACCCATAACCATAACTCATAACCCTAGCTCTAGCCCTAACCCTAGTCCTAACCCTAACCCATAAGCATAATTCATAACCCTAACCCTAGTCCTAACCCTAACCCATAACCATAACTCATAACCCTTACTCTAGCCCTAACCCTAGTCCTAACCCTAACCCATAACCCTAACTCTAGCCCTAACCCTAGTCCTAACCCATAACCATAACTCATAACCCTAACTCTAGCCCTAACCCTAGTCCTAACCCTAACCTATAACCATAACTCATAACCCTAACTCTAGCCCTAACCCTAGTCCTAACCTATAACCATAACTCATAACCCTAACTCTAGCCCTAACCCTCGTCCTAACCCTAACCCATAACCATAATTCATAGCCCTAACTCTAGCCCTAACCCTCGTCCTAACCCTAACCCATAACCATAATTCATAACCCTAACTCTAGCCCTAACCCTAGTCCTAAACCCTAGTCCTAACCCATAACCATAACTCATAACCCTAACTCTAGCCCTAACCCTAGTCCTAACCCTAACCCATAACCATAACTCATAACCCTAACCCTATGTAGCAAAGTATTTAGGGTTGTTACGAGCTTTTATAAAGATCCCATGGGTACCGATTGCATAACCACGTCGTAACAGTAATACGGTAAATATAAAACACCCGATATATTGTACACTCTATCTATAATGGATCAAGACAAACCAATTCACCTGTTCAAACACAATTACATATTGTAAACAAACAAAGTATTTATAATTAGATAATACGAATGCGATACAATTCTTATCCTGTCCATCATTACAGTGCCACACACCTTATTCCATTCTTGAAAGATATACTAACCCTAACCATAAATACTTCAAGACTATCTTGAACGTTTTGTAAAACATTAATATTAAATTCAATAGATACCTAGTAACAGTAAATATAAAACACCCGATATATTGAAAAGAAGTACCCTCTTAATTATTATCTATAATGGAACATTGGTCAAGACAAAACAATTCAACAATAAACTGTTCAAACAAAATTGTATATTGTAAATAGATAGGTAAACAAAGAATTTATAATTAGATAATAAATATCAGGTTTATTAGACTCTTATATGATCTTATATGAAAGCGATATAAAATGTTATCTGTTTAATCAATCAAAGTAAATAAAATCAATATTAAATACAATAAATATACCTAGTGACAGTAAAAATAAAAGATAGGTAAAATAGTATTTATAATTAGATAATTAAATATTAGATCGGTATATGTTCGATCAGAGTTTATAAACCAAGGGAAATAACTTTATTCGGTGTGTATGTTCGATGAGAGTGGGGGAGATAACTCAATGTGTATGTTCAAAAGGAAGTAATTATACGTTTCCAGTATGGTCAAGCGTGTTCAAAGGGAAGTAACTCTGAGCATAACACAGCGACACGATTTCGTTCGTATCATTTATTACGTATGGCAATGCTTGACAATATACAATAGTCGTTTTAACACGATTTGGTCCGTTTATTCTCCTCCACCTCTACAGCCTCCCTCCTCCTCCTCCTCCTCCTCTGTACGATACATTCTATAATGGGGACATTTACCAAGACAATGCACGACAAAATACAATTTTAACAGGTCGATTGTTTATTAAGTTCAATACATTCTATCATAACAACAATTACAATACATGACAATATACAATGTTAACAGTTAGATGTTAAAATTTTGTCCTCGTTCCTCGATGTCTCCGTTTGAAGTAGTGCAGGCAATACAGTCCGCAGGCGTCGGTGTCGTCTGGTTGGATTCAAGACAAACAGTAGTAGTATTGCGGTTCGTTGACGTTGGCGAAACGGCGGTGATACGTTTCCGGTGCGCTTCCCAGCGAATCGACAAATTCGGCGGATCCCGCGAGGGGAAAGTGAAACACCACCCAGTGACTTACGCCACGGTCGTACGTGTCCGTATTGACGATGAACGTGCGGGGCCGTCGCCATCATCAATACAGACATATCAGCAATCGTGAATATCCACCGCCGCCACTGCCATCACTGCCGCCATCACCGCCGCCACCGCCGCCGCAGGATCGACAGGCTAGGAGGTCCGGGTGTTCCTCTTGTTCTTACTCCTGCGGAGGTGGAGGAGGATGAAGAGGAGAAAGCGGAGGAGGATGAGCGCAGGGGATGATGTGGAGGAGGAGGAGGACGATGTGGAGGAGGAGAAAGCGGAGGTGGATGAGGAGACAGTGGAGGAGGATGAGGAGGGGAGGAGGAGGAGGAGGGAGGCTGTAGAGGAGGAGGAGGAGGAAGAACAAGAGGTACAGCCGGACCTCTTAGCCTGTCGATCCTGCGGTGGTGGCGGTGGATATCCACGATTGCTGATATGTCTGTATTGATGATGGCGGCGGCCCCGCACGTTCATCGTCAATACGAACACGTACGACCGTGGCGTAAGTCACTGGGTGGCGTTTCATTTTCCCCTCGCGGGATCCGCCGAATTTGTCGATTCGCTGGGAAGCGCACCGGAAACGTATCACCGCCGTTTCGCCAACGTCAACGAACCGCAATACTACTACTGTTTGTCTTGAATCCAACCAGACGACACCGACGCCTGCGGACTGTATTGCCTGCACTACTTCAAACGGAGACATCGAGGAACGAGGACAAAATTTTAACATCTAACTGTTAACATTGTATATTGTCATGTATTGTAATTGTTGTTATGATAGAATGTATTGAACTTAATAAACAATCGACCTGTTAAAATTGTATTTTGTCGTGCATTGTCTTGGTAAATGTCCCCATTATAGAATGTATCGTACAGAGGAGGAGGAGGAGGAGGAGGAGGAGGGAGGCTGTAGAGGAGGAGGAGAATAAACGGACCAAATCGTGTTAAAACGACTATTGTATATTGTCAAGCATTGCCATACGTAATAAATGATACGAACGAAATCGTGTCGCTGTGTTATGCTCAGAGTTACTTCCCTTTGAACACGTTTGACCGTACTGGAAACGTATAATTACTTCCTTTTGAACATACACATTGAGTTATCTCCCCCACTCTCATCGAACATACACACCGAATAAAGTTATTTCCCTTGGTTTATAAACTCTGATCGAACATATACCGATCTAATATTTAATTATCTAATTATAAATACTATTTTACCTAGCTTTTATTTTTACTGTCACTAGGTATATTTATTGTATTTAATATTGATTTTATTTACTTTGATTGATTAAACAGATAACATTTTTTATCGCTTTCATATAAGATCATATAAGAGTCTAATAAACCTGATATTTATTATCTAATTATAAATTCTTTGTTTACCTATCTATTTGCAATATACAATTTTGTTTGAACAGTTTATAGTTGAATTGTTTTGTCTTGACCAATGTTCCATTATAGATAATAATTAAGAGGGTACTTCTTTTCAATATATCGGGTGTTTTATACTTACTGTATCTATTGAATCTAATATTAATGTTTTCGAAAACGTTCAAGATAGTCTTGAAGTATTTATGGTTAGGGTTAGTATGTCTTTCAAGAATGGAATAATGTTTGTGGCACTGTAATGATGGACAGGATAAGAATTGTATCGCATTCGTATTATCTAATTATAAATACTTTGTTTGTTTACAATATGTAATTGTGTTTGAACAGGTGAATTGGTTTGTCTTGATCCATTGTAGATAGAGTGTACAATATATCGGGTGTTTTATATTTACCGTATTACTGTTACGACGTGGTTATGCAATCGGTACCCATGGGATCTTTATAAAAGCTCGTAGCAACCCTAAATACTTTGTTACATAGGGTTAGAGTTATGAGTTATGGTTATGGGTTAGGGTTAGGACTAGGGTTAGGGCTAGAGTAAGGGTTATGAGTTATGGTTATGGGTTAGGGTTAGGACTAGGGTTAGGGTTATGAGTTATGCTTATGGGTTAGGGTTAGGACTAGGGTTAGGGCTAGAGTTAGGGTTATGAGTTATGGTTATGGGTTAGGGTTAGGACTAGGGTTAGGGCTAGAGTTAGGGTTATGAGTTATGAGTTATGGGTTAGGGTTAGGACTAGGGTTAGGGCTAGAGTTAGGGTTATGAGTTATGGTTATGGGTTAGGACTAGGGTTAGGGCTAGAGTTAGGGTTATGGGTTAGGGTTAGGACTAGGGTTAGGGCTAGAGTTAGGGTTATACGTTATGGTTATGGGTTAGGGTTAGGACTAGGGTTAGGGTTATGAGTTATGGTTATGGGTTAGGGTTAGGACTAGGGTTAGGGCTAGAGTTAGGGTTATGAGTTATGGTTATAGGTTAGGACTAGGGTTAGGGCTAGAGTTAGGGTTACTGTTACGACGTGGTTATACAATCGGTACCCATAGGATCGGTATAAAACCTCGTAGCATACTACTAACATCTATTAAGGATATCATTATAGGAACCACAAGCTCTGCAATATCGTATCAACTGAGAAATACAAATAAAAATGTATACTAAAGATGTTTTGTGTTTAATTTTGAAAACTTACTATAAAATCTCATTTGCTATTTGATTTTGTTTTGAAATAGAATATAAATACAAGCAATGTTTTTTCTAAATATTTTTTTTTAATATAATAACCACAATCTATCTGTTTTATTGTGGGTCGTTGTACAAGATTATGAAATTTTTCGGATTGATATTAACATCAATCGATCGATTTATCTTTTGTTAAGAAGAGAGCATAGATTACAAACAATTGAAACATTATGAGGTAAAACCATACATTATCTGTAGCTGTACCTTTGAGAAGTGTATGCAAGTTACAAGGTTGACCCCACATGCATTGCTAACCTATACCGGAAAACCTATTACTCATGGATAAGAACATACGCATGTTGGATGAGGCGATGCATTCCCCGAACGTCAACTTTCTTAAATCACATATGGTACATACTGTTGTTTTAGTAATTATAATCTATTATTTTAGTTCATTCGATATACAGAATTATTCAAATCGTTTAAATGTAGATTTTATATATAAATTTTTGCAAAACTTTTTTGTTTAATTTTAACAAACCTAATTCAGATTCGAATCATTGTTATCATCAGTGCCGGATTTAGGACAAATGAGGCCCTGTGCTAGTTAAAATAATATGAAAGGCGAATATCGTGGAATTTGTGGATTAAATATTTTCACTTAATATGTCACTTAATTTTAATTAAAATCAATTGCATAACATTAAAAATCCGCTCCAAACCAGATTTTAAGAGCAAAACGCAAAATATTTGACAGCAGATAATTCTGTTTTCCAGTACAGTAATGCAAATGATATGCGCGTGACACAAGATTTGAACTCTTTCGGGGAGATTATCGCTAATGCGCAATGTTCAGTTGATGAAAATATATATACATTTGTATATATATATTCCCAATCGGCAAACCTCGGGTGAGTCCGCTTCGCTTCCTCAATACCTCGGCTGTAATACGGTATTTGATATGCGTCTACGCGTCACATTTCTTCGCCGGAAGACCGTATCACTTCAATCAAACATTGCGCACCGCGAATAAGTTCTAAAATGACGACAATAAATGAGTTTGTTTTGAAAAATATTGGTCTTTGATGAAGGTATGGAATCAGCCGACATTGCGACGAATGAAAATATATTATTATTGGACGAATATTCGAAAGTGAAATTATTTTAATACCTCCTTCATTGAAGATTTCCGAAAGTAGTTCCAAAGGGAGCTATCGTAATACGGACGAGGTATGATGAAGGTACGGAATCAGCCGAAGTTGCCACGAGTGTATATATTCCGTGTGTACCACATAAGAATAATTGCAACAACAAAAAATTGGTTCACACGACATGAAACAGACAGATTCCTCAATAATCTTTGTCAGGAATGTGTGCGTGCTTACCTCAGCATCCATGATTGTTTATCTTTTCTTCACGAGGTCATGATCGGCAATCATCGGACCAAAACTTTTCTTCACGAGGCTATGATCGGCAAAACAACCGAAAGTTAATCAGTCTTCATAATAATGGCGAGGACGATAAACATGCACACGGATTTGCAGATTTCTAGTTGTTGGAAACATATTTCGACTTGAAACATGCATGAATAGCTTAGTAAAGGTACCGCTGTATTCCAAATTGAATTTTCAGGGAAAAATTTTCTTCACCCAAAACTGGTGTAATATTACTTTAACTTTCAACGCAAAAAAAAAAACTTTAATTTTTGTTTACCAAACTTACAGACACTATCCCTTTAATAAAATACTTTGAAATAAAATAAGATACAAAATAAAGATACATTTACAATACATGTAAATACATTTTGTAGATCGCCGAACTGTTTTTGGCGGACCATAAATGTTCACTCATGGCAAATGTCAATTTAACTCCTTGTGGGGATACAGAGGATATAAAATTTAATTAAAATAATGTCAATAAAGATATACAACTGTAGATATAGAAATTGTTATTCTTCGTGGAATCACAGAGAATGAAAAATTAATGAGATAATGTGAGTTCTTTTGAAATTAAAATATACAACAGATGTAAATAGATAAATATATGAGTAAATTGTACAGCTCGTGGGAATCACAGAGCATTATTACCATCAAATGTAGCGAATTGTGCCGCATCGAATCAAACTGGTGTCTTCAACCTATGCCAACATTTTGAAATATCATATTCAAGGAATGCCAACAAATATATTATAATAGGTGTTTTATTTATATAACAATTAGTGATAATTATAGGTAAGTAAATTTGGAAATGTAGATCGTAAAAGTGAAATATTAAAGATGCAACAAAAAAGGTTAAACCAGTGCCGGATTTACCACTGTGCTTAAGTGTGCTTAAGCCACAGGGCCTCGTTGGCCAGGGGAGCATCTTCCTGCCAACATTGTTTTTACGATGGATTTTTGCTTATGTGGTGCAATTTTAAATTTTAAAGCCATTCCAGACATAATGATTGAGTTGATAGTCTATGGGAGTGGTTCAGTGACATAAAAGTCTACTTTCTCAAAAGAATCAAACTCTTATGAATGACTGGGGAAATAGCATAAACATGTCCATGAGACAATATTCAGATTTATAATGCAAAATACTGGCAAAAGATGACTGATTTTATTGGTTTTTATCATTTTGAGGTGATCATTCAACTATGAGTCTAAGTTTTTCGGTATAATAAAATACTTATAGACTGTGTATTCGGGAATAGCAAGTTTGTTGTCCCCTCGACCCTGACTATTGACATCGGCTTCGCCTCGGTCAATAGTCAACGTCTCGGGGACAACAAACTTGCTATTCCCTCATACCCAGTCAATAAGTATATACTATTGTTTCATTGCATTACCAGATTTATAGCCTTTAGATTTCTACTCGTGATATGAACATATGCCACATGCTGCTGAGTTGAAACAAAACTCGAACTAGTGTAATTGGAAAATTGTTCCTACAGTTAATAATCAAATATCGGGAAAAAAAATAATTTTGAAATTTTACGTTAATATTGAAAATATGATGAATATTATGTTTGCCAACAGAAAGAGCAAACATGGCATCATTGCATGTTATCAGTCACAACAATAGCATTGAATAATAGTATTCTGGCATTTTAAAGAAAATTTGGCAGATTAAGCATCGCGGTTGACAGATATACAATTTATCGTCAATCTTTATTTTTGTAATACTTCAATATAAACTTTCAACTAGTTAATTCGAATGCCTCCCGCTTCATTTTGACGCATCATCCATCATTATTGCTTCAATAAATAGATTGATGACTGAATAGCAAAAATAAATATACAATGTGGTGCCGCAACAAAATAGTCCACACCTACGCTATATGCATAACAAACAAAAGTTGAACAAAAAAGTATTCGACAAAGCTGTATCGTTTAGAGAAAAGGCTGTTTTATATAATTTCCATGATTTACATTTTTTGTAATTTGTATTTTTCAAAACGCGACAAGCTAGCAACATTGCAAGTGAAATCTGTCATTACGAATGATTAAGTTTATTACGAAGACAACAATTAAAAAAAAAAGGTCTTTCAAATTTAGGAATGAGCATGGTGATTGGAAATTATTTACCAGAACTTGATGCCTATCACCACTAACGTTATGAGCTCGAATCCCATTAAGGCGAGATGTACTCGATGCAAAGGTATGTGATAAAGTTTGTCAGTTACTTGCGGCGTGTACTCCTGTTTCCTCCAGCAATAAAACTGACTACCACGATATAGCTGAAATATTGTTGAAAGTGGCGTTAATCAATAACACACACACACGAGAACTTGAAATCTGTTTTGGTGACTGAACTTAATATTATTAGCTGTTAGCATATTAAGAGCTGTAAAAAATAAGACGTATTTTTGTCCTTGCTGTACAATAACCTCAGATTAGTATAGAATCATACAGGAGTGTAAGAAATATGTACGCATAATAAAGGAGGAAATGTGTCGAATTCAATAAATACGTAGATATCTAATTGTGAACGTACGACCAGTTTATTGGGGATAACCTTAAGCATATACGCAAATACGTTATCCCAGGTGTTGTCCTTTTGATTTTCCATTGTGTTTATGCTACTTAGTATATTTAACTCAATATTTTGTTCTCACTATTATGAGTTCGTCCACATGCATTTAAAAACCACACAAAATATAATATAAACGTTCAGAGTAAAAGGGCGGGTGATACTAATGAAGCAGGAACACCTGAGTTCACCCCCGGTTTTTAATGGGGCATGTTGCTCGATCGTTAGTTTCCTGTGTGATGTTTTTAGATCATTGTTTGTCTTTTTTGGCCATTGTGTTTTTGGCCATTGTGTTTTTGGCCATTGTCTTTTTTGGCCATTGTGTTTTTGGCCATTGTGTTTTTGGCCATTGTGTTTTTGGCCATTGTGTTTTTGGCCATTGTGTTTTTGCCCATTGTGTTTTTGACCATTGTGTTTTCTGTCCTTCGATGTACGGATTCTGATTACCCCTTAGGTCTCTTCAAACTTTTCTTCAGACACCCGGAGCTAGACTAAGTGGTGTGTCAGATTCGTATATGACACCATTGACGTAATTAGATTGAAAGTAAATATTCGTCATATACAAATATTTAAACGGTATATTGAAAGAATACGCGGGTATGTTCAGGCACTTTCGGTGACAAAACTGTATGCGAATTTTACTTCCCGTTTTTCGTGAGGCATCATATTACGTCATGAAGGCGGTGAACATTTAAGCGTATAGTGGTATTTTTGCTCAAACGCGACGAAGAAGGTACTCCATCAGCAACGTGACATATCAATATGATGACAATATTTATAACAAAGGAAATTCACGACTCAGTTATAAAGTATAAATTCTTTTTTGACTGAGACAGCAATTTTTATTATTTTCTTTATCGATACTTAGCTCCGCCCAATAAACAAATAATTAGCCAATCGTTACGCAGTCGGTGTCGAAATGATGCTTGAAAAGTAAAATTGGAGATCACATGTCATTTATTCACTACATGTACAAGCCAATTACAACGAAAAGAATGAAGAAATTGACCAGTATATTCATATGATATTTGTTATTGATATTCAGGAGACATACATGAAGTCGTATTATTAGTTACACAGTGTGTTAGCGACATAATACGATATATACGGGGTCAGTAAATTCTGTATGGAATTTAATGACCCCGTATATATCGTATTAGGTCACTAGCACACTGTGTAACGAATATATCTTACTGATTACCTTTCCATGATGGATTAGATGTAACTACATCAAAACTAATCAATATGTAAGTGTAAGATCCATATGTGTCGCTATAACAAAATGGAATGACTTGTGGAATGTTACATTGGTAAAGTCAGTGAAGTAATATATTGAGACAAACTTGCACTGACCAATTGTTAAACAATCTTATTAAGAAAAAAACTGCTTGGACGTGCTAATCTGGGTCACGAGTCATTGTAATCGGGCGCTGTATCGAGAAACAGATACGGTGTTGAAAAAACTGTTGATACTCATAAAATATTGATAAATACTATACAATTTTATGTTTGTCTTCAAGAAATATGATAGACAAAACCATGTGTGAAGTTTTATGACGAAATATCTCCGATTTCTATGTAGATTTACGGGTTGAAGTGGGGAAACACCCACAGGTAATTTTAGCGATGTATTTTATCTTGGACAAGAATAATGAGCGTCCTGATTGGATGACCGATTTAAAACACACTGACACCGCATGGTAGAAAGATGCATGTAAAAGAAATCTATGTTATATTTATTCATTTGTTTGATTCTGGAATATTGTTGATCATTGATTTAAACAAGAAAAAAGGGTGGGTGAATTTTATGAGTGAATTTTACAGTTAAATAAATGTTATGTTTCGACATTTTAAAGAGAAAAATAAAAAATTGTTGCGACTAAAGCTTAAATCAGCGTTAAAAATTGAACAAATATCAGTGGTTTTGTAAATGAGATTTATTTTAAATAGAAAATCTGAATTTATTATTTATTAATTTATTATTAATGATACAATTTTATATCCCTTGGGAGGGGTAGGGGGAGGGGGGCTATGATGAACATTTAAAATAAAAACACAGGACCGGATTTTAAGCAAAAATAATAATCCAGGAATAGTTTTTTATTAAAAAAAATCCAGGACCCCTGTGTCCATGATTTTTTTTTTTTTAAAGTTAATAATATGAAATATTGACATCCACACTCAGTCGGGAAGCCACGCACAGATTCCGTACCTCCAACAATGCAAAGTCAAATCCCGAAATCAAGGGACGTAACTCTATTTTTTTTAGACATGACGCTTTACAAGTGAGCGGCCATGCATTGTTTACGTCGACACCCCATGTGTTTTTACTGAATATCTTCATAAATAAAACTGAAAGAAGTATTCATTTTTATTGAATCCATTTTTTAAATAAAATTGTAACGTGACTGACGCGTGAATACGTGTATTTATGATATCGTTTGCTTGAAATCAACGTTGGAACTCGGGATACCGCTGCTGATGAAATGTTGTAAAAAAAAATGGCGCTAAAAATAGACTCTTTAACTAAGTGGAACAATTGCATCCCATTGGCTGTTTATTAATAAATTTGGTAAAAATAGCTAGAAACACGTATTAGAATATGGATTATTTGCATATTTCCCCATCATTCGTCACTAGAATTCCATATTTGAATGTAAACAAGAAGCACTATATTTCGAGATTCTAACCAAATATTTCTGGGTTTTTTCATAGATTGATCGATCTATTAGGATGTAAATGTGACTGTTTCTGTTTAAACACGAAAGAACCACTTGACCAATTATAGTCACACATATATAAAGTCATTTTATTCCATTTTTAACAACAAATCTTTCATTTTCGTTGACGCGTTCCATGGCATTTATGGACATGTCAAAATATTGACATAATTAATAAATACATTTTAGAAATAAAAAGGACTGCATTATAATGTATGATCTTGTCATGCAGAGAATGGTGAAAGATTATGTTAAATTCACTCTAGATTAACATGGCATAGCATAAGGCTACATATTTAGTTCATGTCAAGCATTTACACCCCCACCCCCTTTTTTTCATTTTCAGTCTGTTTTCCTGAAATACTTATTGATGTGTGTACATGCTATTTTTCAGTGCCAATGGTATTGACAACCTCCAGTTTTAGTTAGTTTTAGATCATTGTAGATAGATATATATATATACAGACTGGACATGGGATGTTTATTTTTTTTTTAACAAGAGTCTGAAGATACCAAAGGGGCAAAGTTACAGATTCTATTAAATGAAATGGATGTTTATTTTCTGTTAGTTTCAGATTCTATGAGTATAAATGCAAAGTTTCCTGTGATGTTTATTGGTTGAATATTTGAATAAATAAAAATAAGAATATATGATAAGTCTTATATATATATTCATACAGGTTTGAAAATCAATATATATATATATATATATGGTTTTTTTCTTCTAAAATATCCATGAAGTAAAAAAAATGGACCAGCATTCCAATTATTTTTAAAGTACATCATCAAACAAATGCCATGAGTTTTCAAGACACCTTGCGTCATAAATTATAATAAAGTCATTCAGAAAAGAACTTTTTGATTGTGTAATTTGTGTATTTTGTGAAACTTCATCTGAAAGTCAAAAGGTTTATTTCAATTTCAATTGAAAACCAGGACTTATCTTAAACATTTCAAGAATGAATTAAATTTCTGTAAAGAATTTGGCTCAGAAGATAAATTATATTGTGGTACATATTGTTATAACAGTTGTAACACATTTTCTAGGTCAGAAAGTGGAGCTGAAACAAGATCTCAAACTTTTCAATTTCTTATAGATATATTGAACCAGAACCAAGTTGTTGAACAAGTTTCTACAGACATTTAGACCTGTATACACTCCAACATATTGTTGAATTTGTTATTCATGCTTTTTTTTTAGATGAAAAGGTACTTATGTTGCCTGTTGTTTATGAGAAATATAATTATCTTTTATCTATGAATATTAATGCCGAAATTTATAAATTTTCTTTTACAGAAAAGAATTTTTCAAAATGTGCCCATTTATTAACTTTTTTCCAATCATTGGAACAAATAAAATAATTTTTTTAACTTCAATTTTAAACAATATTAACCAATACTTGGTTATTTTGCCAACAGAAAACATATTCATTCTATTCTAGTCATTTAATTTACTTAGTGAAATTTGGAATTCTGGTTTGTCCTTTCATGTGAATGCAAGTATGCTGTATGTGTCTTAAAATTATGTGAATGGTAGTCATTCAATATGCTCTTTTATGTGAATGCTAGTTATTCTGTATGTGTCTTTTATGTGAATGCTAGTCATTTTGTGTCTGTCTTTTATGTGAATGCTATAATCATTCTGTTTGTGAATGTCATGGTGGAAAAATTATTGCAATCTAAGTATCCATATTTGTAAAAGCTGGTAATTTTGTGAATGTCCTGGAGAAAGAATTATTGCAAACTAAGTACCCATATTTGTAAATGCTGGTCATTTTGTGAATGTCCTGGAGAAAGAATTATTGCAACCTAAGTACTCATTTTGTAAATGCTGGTCATTTTGTGAATGTCAATGGGAAAGAATTGTTACAACTTGACCACTCATATATGTTATAAAAGCTAGTTTGTAGTTGTGTCAAACACATGAATATTCCAAATACATTGATATTTACATTGTGAGATAAACATGAAACTTGGTAGCTTTCATTCAGATAATAAAATTTCCTAATTTCAAGAAAAATATTTGCTTACACTGATTTTTTTTTAATTTGCCTTGATATAATAGGAAGGGTTAAGATATCTGAATACAATTTGTTATGCCCCTTTGTGTCTCAAGGTTTCCCTTTTTTTTTAGATTTTAAAAAAATTATTAATTTGTTTACATGTTTTTTTTTATAATATTTTCATATTTTTTCAATTCGCTTAATTTTTGTTTACATGCTTTTATTTTTTCCACACATTTATTTCTTTCTATTTATCTTGTACCTGTTGTATTGAAATTAAATTAAATTGAAATTATTAATTGTTGTACATTCCCTGTGCAAGTCTAGTATCATAGTCATAGATGATTTTTTTTTAAATTTAAAGTGATAATAAATAGTAATTCCCCAGTCTAAATTACAAAATGCACAATATCTAAAACAATATTGCAATACAAATAATTCAATTAAACTGAAAAATACGGTATTAATACAAGAAAATTAAAAAAAAGACATAGACACCCATTTCCCAAATGAAATATACTCTTTCGGATGTACGCTTAGGTGTCGTTTATTGTTGATGTTAAGGAACACCACCGATGTGTTCCGAAAGACAATGAATTTCGATGTTTGGCAAATGGTCGATCCGATCAAGGTGGGTGTAGGGCTAAGTGGAACAATTGCATCCCACAAGACATTGACACTAGTTGTCTGTATGACAATGATCCTAGATGATTTCCTCAGGCAATGTATGTTACAGAAAGCCATCATATTGTTTTAATTAAATTTTCTCTTTTAAATAGAACCACCTTGACATTTGTTTTGAAATTGAGTCCACTTCAAGTAGCAAAATTCGATGTTTGTGCACAATATAAATAAAAACTGAAGTGATACAATAAATTTCTATTTATCCATAGACATCTTCCGTATATTTTAATTGATTTCAAGCATAAATATTTATTGTAAACCGACGTATTTTAAGCGAAGGGTTGAACGTCATTTTTCATAAAAAATGAAGCGAAAGTCACGTGACTGGGACTTGACTTTGGAGCTCTCCTGTCACGCTGGCTGTCCTACTGACTTGCCTTTAGGACAGCACATTTCTGTGTCCACACTTGTAATATTAAAAAAATACTGACAATAACAATTTAATATCGCAAAATTTCAAACAACATTTAACAATAATTGGTGGTGACTGTATCTTTTGTTCTATGACAAATGGTGATTTTAACGAAAGTTTAAACAGAGCATTAAAAAAATTAACGGTGTTGTTGACACATCTTTCGTTTTACGACAAATTTTAAACAACTCCACAAATACTACTTGTTGATCGTGAGATTATGGATAACGATAACATTGACATAGAATATCTGTGGATTCGACTACATATTTGTCTGTCTGTTTTAAATGGGTACGGGTGCATCACTACCAAGCACTACTAAAATATCACAAATGTCAATATCCTGTGGGTGATCCATAAATGTACTACTTGTACTAGGATTAGAAACTATGACTGGTCGATTGCCAGAATTTACCGGTACAAGATCCTGAATAATAGTTCTCGTAGGAAAGTTTCCAATATCTGTAGTAGACGGTAAAGCAAGTGTAGCTCTAGAGGGTAAAGCTTGCCGATTCAATTTAGGCTCCTGAACAAGATTTTCAGATAATGTTCTCCCCATTTTGATGTTGTCCTCTGTATCTACACGTTGGTATGGTGTCAGTGACTGTACCGACTTGCGTCCGGTTACGGCCATATTCTGAGCAGCTCCATGCATGTTCTTTACCAAAACTGTCGCACCAGGTGGTCGTATTGAGTTATTGGGGTATAAAGAGTGATGCTATGAACATTGTTGCCATAGTATTTACGTGTTGACAGGTGTGTTTTTTTTAAGAATTCCAATAACATATTTTGACAGAACAGAATACATAGATGTAAAGTTAAGAAACTTAAAGTACTAAAAGCGATTTATATAATTTCAACCAGAGATGGCAATTTGACTACATTGTCGGATACTTAACCGGAAGCATTAAGTTTATGTATGAATTTGGCAAGTTTGATTGTAAAACGCCTAGCATTATAACCTTTGATTTGTTTGCTATCGCCAATAGTTTGAGAGAAAAAAACACATTTCATTTCCAACTCCTTTTTTGTATGACTATTTTCATTGTAATTCTATAATTAGATGTTGGACACCAGTGCAAATGTCATGTAATGGCTCACATTGCATCACCTCATATGCTGTAGACCAATAAACTTCGCGACTATTCCTTTCCCTATTTTTGCTACTTCAAAAACAAACAATTTTACCTTAAACAGATAACAAACTCGCATGAAATTGCCATACATAGCTTTCTGTGAAATATGAGATCGTGATCGTAAGCCGTCATCGTGTGGTAGTTGAATTTACAACTACCTTTGCTATTAGTGGCTATCATCAGTAAAGTTGTGAGTTCGAATCCCGTTCATGGAGAGGTGTACTTGATACAACATTATGTGATTAAGTTTGTCAGTACCCCGAAAACCGATAAAACTGACCGCTACGATGTGAGTGAAATATTGCTGAAAGTGGTGTTAAACACCATGATCATAATCCTAATATTATATAGAGATGACGTCAAATCTAAATTCAGAAAACGATATATTAGATCGGACCAAAGAAGAGTTGGAAGATACCAAAGGGGTAATCAGAATCCGTACATCGAAGACTGGCATAAAGACAAAAGTACAAACAAAGATCTACTAAAAACACTACACAGAAAACTAAACAGTAGGTAAACTCACGCAAAAACTAACGGACGCTTCCTCTAGATCTTAAATGGAATAAACACATAGACAACATCAGCTCAACAGCAAGCAAACATTTTAACTTTATTAAACGTAATCTAAAAGTAAATTCAAAGTCAGTGAAACAGAAAGCATATACATCTTTGATACGACCAACATTAGAATACAGTAGCTGTATCTGGGACCCTCATACCAAATCTAACATCAGTAAACTCGAAATGGCCCAACGCAGAGCGGCCAGATACACCTGCAATAGATTCCATAACACCAGCTCTGTCACGAACATGCTTACAGAACTCAAATGGCCACAATTACAACTGAGAAGAACAAGAACACGCCTCATATTCTTCTACAAAATTATATATCATCTAGTTGCTATATATCCAACCAACCTACTAGTACCATCTGACAGTAGAACACGACAACACACACACATCCACTCATATAGACATATCCATACAAGCTTAGACTCATATAAATACTCCTTCTATCCGAAAACCATTGTTCAGTGGAACCTGCTCCCAGCTGCTGCTGTGCAATGTCCCACACTTGACAGCTTCAAAGAACAGATACCACTATCTGTTCTCCAACAACACATCTAATTATCAGTCAACTGTACATAGTTTTAACCACACTGCACCACTGTATATAATTATCACATTTATTTGAACGTTATCAAAAATGTTTACCCCACGCATGCACGGCACATAATCGTCAATAAGATGACGGTGTGCGGAAATTGAAAGAAGAAGAACACTACACAGAAAATTAACGATCCCGGATCACGACCCCACAAAAAAACGGGGTTGAACTCGTGTGCTCTAGAAGAATAAGCAGTGCCTGCTTCACTAGTGTCACCCGTCGTGTACAAAGGTTGTCATCCAAATATAATATGTTGTGAACGAATTATGTAAAAACAAAAAATGTATGAAATATTGTAGTGTTCGGACATCTGGTGAGAAGTTAAGGGTTGGGCATGGCCTAAATGGTTTAACTCTGGTGATTACCCCAATTTAAGATATAGATTATCGCCAGCTTATATTGTTGTTTTCTCGTTCTTTCGGGATCAACCATCACAGTTCATTTTTTTAATAATAAATGTAGGTATTTAAACTTGTGTTTGTGGCAACATGATCATTTGTTAACAAGTATTTCCCATGTATGACATCAATTTGCAGTATATTGAATTATATCTGTTACAAAATATGCCAAAACCCAGTATGCTTAATTAGTTTTGTTCTTGACCTATGAAAAGTTTGAAGATATTAAAGGGCCAATCAGAAGCCATATATATGAGGACAGACATTGCCATGCCCAAGAGAAAAACAAACCAATGGTCGACAAATCACCACAGACAACAAATAATTGAACAAGACGAAACGCCCTAAAAAAAGATGGTGAACTCGAGTGCTTTGTGTCGTCTGGCAACACAATAAAACACTCCGCTATTATAACAACTTTGCCTAAATGATCGCGAGATGCGACATTTATTTCTTTTGAACACTCGTTAATTTATTATAATAATGTTTTCAAGTTTTCTTTTTGCAAGTTATTTGATTGTAAAGTTCTTAATTCCAATTTTTGATTAAAAAATTGCTGCATTCTGTCGAGAGAAATACTTAACCTTCTTAAAAGTGCCCGTGTCCTTTAACCGAAATATTAATTCGGAACTATTAAATTAATATCAATTATATTTAGACATTTACTTGTGGAGAGTGTTTTTTGTGTGTCAAAGTAGTTTTCCACTGTACACGTGACATTTGTTTTTATCTTCGTTTTATATTCGTTTTGTATGACAACAATGTGATTGTCTACAGATAAATAGAGAGATAAACACCGTCCGTAATTTGCATTCTAATAAACTACGTAAAATTGTACTATTGCCTTTTAGTTGTTAGTGGAAATTATCTTAGCACTTTAAAATACAGGCGTTGGAGAAATTGTTGAAAAATAGTTTACCAGCCGAGTCAGAAATACATCGGTGCAGACATGAGGTTAATTGAAGTTAATGTGACCAATTTGAGAAATTAATGTTAAGCTAATGATTGTCTGTCTGAGACCCAGATACAAAGCTGGTTTCACACAACCACCGACAGGAATGTACTTCACATAGGAGTAACTGGGTGCTATTTTAATACCCCTTAAACGTTTCCTTATTTGATGCATATACTATTCGTCTTCCACAACAGGATTTTCTTTTCTTCTACATGTAAAACAACATATATTCTCTTTCAATCTGACGATTCTATAGAACATGACGCGTGATGTGACGCGATATTTAAATTACATAGTGACCGTCAGTTCTATTTCTATCTGAAACCAGAAATATCTTAATATCGCTAGTCTTTGACAAACTGTATCAATTAAAGTTGTTAAGGGTACCTCACAAAGAGTGGGAATCGACCTCACCAGGAATTGCAGTGGCACTGATTACATTTGGAGATGTAAACCCAATTTCTATTTCAGATGATGTTCGTGTCCTTTAACAGTAGCACGACGGGTGTCACTAGTGGAACAGGGAGTACTAATCCTTGCGGAACACATGGGTTCACTCCCGTTTTTTAGAGGGGTTCGTGTTGCCTTTGGTTTTCTGTGTAGTGTTTTGTAGATCGTTGTTTGTCCTTTTTCTGTTGGCAATTATGTTATCTGTTCTTCGCTTGGGGCCGTCGTGGTCATGATCGAATGGCAGTTGGATTTACAACTACCTGTGCAATAAGTGCCTATATCCACTAAAGTTGTGAGTTCGAATCCCGCTGATGGTGAGGTGTACTCGATACAACATTATGTGATAAAGTTGTCTCCGGGTAATCCAGTTTCCTCCAGGTTTAAAACTGACCGTCACGATATACCTGAAATATTGTTGAAAGCGGCGTTAAGCACAATAACCTTATCCCTTCGTCGATATACGGATTTGTATTACCCCTTTGATCATCTTCAAACCCTTCTTAAAATACGATCACTATCAAGACGATCCCTTGATAAATGATATATGTGAAAACATACTTTGTTGATATAAAAATAACATAAGTGAAATAAAAATGTACATTAAAGTTGCGATTTAATTACAAAGAACAATATTAAAATTTCGCATATTAAGATTAGTATTACTAGTAATTATGTTTTAACGGATTTTCACTTTAATCTATTCAAGATCAAAGAACAATATTCATTTGATGTAGGAAGGTAAATAGATAATAATTGGGGAATAAACATAGTTGACTGATAACATTTAAAGGAATATTAATTACTGTTTAATATTAGTTACGGAAGAAAGGAGATTTTCTAATCGCTTTAGTATAAACATATTTTATTAATTAATTCAATATAACATTACAATATTCAGCTATATACATTACATAATAAGAAGTAATTAATAGGATTGGGAAACAAGTTACAAGAACTTATATTAATTCCTATCCGTAGAAATAAATTTCATTACTGTGAATCTCTAAGGGGAGAAGCAAATAGAACTAAATATATTTATTTAAGATACTTAAGAACACGTGTTCGTGTTTACCTTTAAGGTCAAACATGTGCCTTATTTAAAAATATAAGCGATATGATTAGCTTACATTGGCATTTAACTCCAAGGTTAAAGTTTCTTTACGTGCTTCACGAGCTCCTTTTGCTTTGCGGAAAATACTACATTCTTAATAACATTCGACGCTCGGCCTTCGGTACAGCTAGTTCGTTTAAAATGTCTGAGCACGGAGACGAGGTTTTTCAGAGTGATTCTAGACAAGGTGAGCACGCAGCCCCCACGTCAAGCCAAGATACTCCGAGTCAACCAAATCAGCCTAAACAACATTTAGTAGATACTTTTGACTTGGTTAAGACATATCTTGACCATAAATTGCATGATTTGAAATCCGATATTATTTCGGAACAGGAAAATTTGTCTTTGAAAGATAAGGAGCAAGTTAACTTAAAATTTAAAAGTGAAGGCAATAAAATCCAATTACGAGGAAATAGCCGCTGATTTAGCAAAATTGCAAAAGCATTGTACCTCTAGTGTCAATAATTCTTTGGTTACTGATATTTGTGACAAGCTGAAATCACGCAATAAGCTGATTCGCATAGCAGACACCTCAGCTGGAGGTTAGGCCACCGTTCGCGAATACGAGCAAAATGAAATTGCGGACAACTCAGATGACGAAAAAAGAATTCGCCATGCTGAAAACAGAGCCATTAAACATATTAAGGATAAAGGAAAGATTCGCACTACCCCGTATAGTAGATATTCAGCACCCGCTAGATCAGAAACTCGTCCTAGTCCAAATTCTAATTATGTGCGCAGTTCTACTCCTCGGCCACCCTTTCGTATCGGCTTTGCACGGCTCAAGCCGTGCCCCTGGGATGTGTGTTTCCACTGTAAAAGTATGGGACATTGGAGAAAAAACTGTCCGCTCCTCAACAGAGCCAGCCAGAATTCAACTACAATAACACATACTAAATGAGGCGCCTAATTTATCTGCAGATACTGTTAATGATAAGTATTTTATTGATTGTAATTTCTTTAGCTGTTATGAGAACAATGTTACCGAATTTGAGATATTTTCTGAACAAGTTAATTACTTTGAAAACAGCAAATTACATGGTAGCTTTAAAGGTGTTAAAGGTAACTTGAAAAAACACATACAGTATTGGAAAGATATTGGAGCAAATGAATTTATATTAGGTACTATTTCTGAAGGATATGTTATTCCTTTTAGCAGTAATCCACCCAGCATGTGTTTTAAAAATAATAAATCTGCTTTTCAAAATCATGACTTTGTAGACACAGCTATTGCTGAATTAGTAGATAATGGTTGTGCAATTAAAGTGCCCTTCAAGCCATACGTTGTAAGTCCCTTAAGTGTAGCAACACAAAAATCTGGCAAGAAATACTTAATTTTAGATTTGAGTGTCTTAAATAAATTTGTTCGTAAGGACACGCTTAAGTATGAAGACTGGAAAGTGGCTATTCAACTGTTTGGTCAAAATTGTTACATGTACAAGTTCGACTTAAAGTCGGGGTACCATCATTTTGATATTTGTACTAAACAACAGACATATTTAGGCTTCTCGTGGAAAGGTAATTTTTATTGTTTCACTGTTTTACCATTTGGGTTGCTCTCCTCCCCTTTTTTATTCACGAAATGCTTGAGAGCCATGGTTAAATACTGGAGATCTAAAGCTGTAAATATTGTATTGTACTTGGATGATGGTTTAGGCATGAGCTTAGATTACGATTCTTGTTTCAAAGATTCGTTCTTCATTAGAAAATCCTTAACTGAAGCTGGTTTTTTGATTAATGTTGATAAATCAGTTTTTACACCTGCTCAATCAATTGAGTGGCTTGGTATAATATGGGATTCAGTGAATTTTTCATTGCAAATCCTGGATAGACGGGTATAGGATTTGATAGAATCTGTGAGTCTAATATTGTCCGAATTCCCTTTGATCACTGCCCGTAACCTAGCTCAGGTATCAGATAAAATTATATCAATGTCACCTGTAATTGGAAACATTTCAAGATTGATGACCCGCTATTGTTACATGATCATTGAAACGAGGTCAGCTTGGGACAGTTTACTAGAAATTATTCATTCAGATCAGGTCAAGGCCGAATTAGTGTTTTGGCAAGAACACATAGTAAAGTTGAATCGTAAGTATTTAGCAGGTTATAGTTGCTCATCTGTAGTAATCTATTCAGATGCTAGTGATATCGCTGCTGGTGCTTGTACTGTAGAATTGAAATCAAAATTTTTTCATAAAATGTGGAACTCGGTTGAAAAAGTTCAGAGTTCAACCTGGCGTGAGATGAAAGCTATTGAGCTTGCTTTAAGTTCGTTTAAAGATCAATTTCAAGGTAAGACAATTAAATGGTTTACAGATAACCAAAATTGTGTTAAAATTGTCAAATCAGGTAGCATGAAATTAGAACTGCAGAAGTTAGCTAGAAGCATATATTCCGCTTGTGTTACAAATTCTATTTCTATAGATATTTAGTGGATTCCACGATCTGAAAATGAAAAGGCTGATTATATAAGTAGATTAATTGATCATGAGGATTGGGAAGTATCTGAATTTTTTTTTGATTAGATGAATGACCTCTGGGGCCCTTTCACTATAGATCGCTTTGCTAATTTTAATAATAAGAAATTAAATAGGTATAATTCTTTGTATTGGAATCCTGGATCAGAAGCCATAGATGCATTTTCTCAAAACTGGCAATTTGATAATAAGTGGCTAGTACCACCAGTGTGTTCAGTGCTTAGAGTTATAAAGCACTTGCTTTTCTGTAAAGCGAGAGGTACCTTAATTGTACCGAAATGGATTTCTACTCCTTACTGGCCATACATTTTTGATGAGAACTTATGTTATAGAACGTATGTATCTGATGTTTTAGAATTTAAGAATACAGCTGGTATATTTGTACCAGGTACAAATCCTAATTCCATTTTTGGAAAGGAACCATTTATTACGCCGGTGTTGGCAGTAAAATTTCAATTTTGAAATTTATTTTGCCTTGTTTTGGCAGATATTCTTAAAGTTATAATTTTGCTTACATTGATGGTAATGTTCATTTATGCGTTTTTGCATGGTCATAATGTAGCACAGAGTTTGGCATGGCCCTAATTTCTCGTGGCATGGCCGGAATCTTTTTTGAAGAATGGCATGGCCTATCAAAATAAAGGTATGTTCGAAACATGTAAAATTTTATACATATTTATTATACCTTTAAGTAGATTTTTTTTTTACACGGCCCTGACCTAAATAGTGGGGCATGGTCGGAACAGCTTGTTTTGTGACTGTTCGGAACATGTTGAAATTGACATGACCCTATTACATAGCGGCATGTTTGGAAAATGTGAAATTGGACATGGCCCTAGTATTATTTGATTAATATCGTAGTGGCAAAGTCGATATGGATATGCAGTTGCAATATCTAGCATTATATTTAATTTGAGATAATTGTTTGTATATATGTTTACGATGAATAGTATGAATTCAGCGTGTTAATTTAAAAATTGAATGAATGATTTTTATAAGTTTTTCATTTGTTAATACAATTTTCAGCCATTTTTCAATTTGGGAGATGGAGGATTTATCAAAAGATACTTCAAGTTTATCTGGTGGTTTGCTAAATTTGGGGGAGAAGTTGCCCCAGATGTGTTTGAATTCCAGAGCAGACTCAACTAGACGCTGTTATAAAAATGCCTTTGAAAAATGGTGCAAATGGTGTGTATCTGTAAAGCTTCCTTCTTTCCTAGCAACAGAATTTCATGTCTCCTTGTATTTAATACACTTATCCGATTTACGTAAATCTGTTAGTTCTATAAACGAAGTTTTTTACAGCATAAGTTGGGCACATAAACTTGCTGGAGTATACAATCCATGTACATCAGAGTTTGTTTTAAGTGTAAAGGAAGGAGTTATTAGAACTGTAGGTCACACAATATACAAAAAAGAACCTATAACACCAGAAATTTTGAAACAAATTGTTACTAAATATGGCACAACGTCTTCTAATCTCAAAGATTTGAGACTTGTTACCATGTGTCTAATTTGTTATGCAGGATTTTTAAGATTTTCAGAGTTGGTAAATCTCAAACGTTCTAACATAAAGTTTTATTCTGATCATGTTAATTTGAACATTGAAAAAAGTAAAACAGATATTCATAGAGAAGGCAAAGATGTTATTATTTCAGCTACAAATAACTATACTTGTCCCGTTGCCATGTTATCCAGATATTTACTACTAGCTAACATTTCAGAAGGTAGTAATGACTACATTTTTAGACCTATCAGTTACTGTAATAAATTCAAAACTTATAGATTACGTAAAACACTGATTCTCAATACAAGGATTCAAAGGCATTTCCTAAAAGACAAAAAATGAAGTGCATGATATTGGTGTTTTTTCTCCTTTTCTGAAAAGCAGAATACTGAAATATTAAGACAAGAAAAGTTTTTATATCATATCTTAAGGAATAAAATGATTCAACATATGAAGATTCGTTGTAATTTTATTAAAAATAGAACACAAAAATGTACGTTATTGTTTATATCACACCGATCGGAGTCCATTATGCATAAAAAAGCTTCTGATTAAAAATGTTTAAGTACCCTTTTCTTATATTTGTATATAAACTGCATCTGTTACAAGCCAGAAAATTGAAAATAAATATTTTCTCTTTATTTTTTTCTTCATTATCCATTGAATGATTTTTTCAATTACTAAATAAAAGTTATTCCGTTAATTCCGATCTTCTTCTTTTTCGCATAGAGCATTACTTTTAATTTCTATAGCATGAATACGTTAAATTTCATCAAGAATAATATATACTTTCTTTTCTGAATACTTTATCTCATTAAATTATAATTTACCTAAATATGTTTGTCCTTTCCAAGTAACATGCTAACATGTAACGTACAATACAAAAATTGAGCAATTTTTATGAAGAGCCAAAAAATCATATTTTCTTCATTGACTTATTTTAGAATATTTCTTATGTGAAAATGTGATCAGTGTTACTAATTATTTTCATGACTCAAAGTAACAAGAAATTAAAATATGAGGATTTCAATATTCAGTAACGTACATATCAAATCATTCCAAAAACGATAATTCCAGAGGAATAATAGAGAATGCTTATATTAATGTATTAAAACTACAATAAAAACGTCAACAAAAACAGAATAACCACAAGACAATGGTTATTTAGAGGGAATGGTGTCACATCAGTATAATTTCGGTAACGTTCATTTCAATTGTTCAACTGAGAAATTTGTCAAATATGTCTTTGTCCTCCGTCCGGAGTTGAAGCATTCTCCCACTTCTCCCACTTAGGAATGGTTCGGCGACAATGCTCAACACGTCTTTTGACGGGATCCACAAGACATCTCCATGCATTGGCCACTGAAATTTGTTCTTTTTGTTTTCCATAAAAGAAATTTCTATTTCTCCATCATCTGGATCGACGTTCAAGACTTTGCCGACGTAACACCTTTGTAAGTATGTTGCTATGACATACTGATCCTTTTCTACTCTAATTTGTACATCGTTGTTCTCTATTACACCTCGGTCCTCTATAACACTGGGGTCCTCTGTTACACCTGGGTCATTGCCTGGATTGACTCCGGCCACCTTTCCTAGCCCTTCTTTTCTCCATCCATCACAGATGCCGCCTTCTAAGCAGACGTTACAGTAGCAGCTTGTTTCCCTAACAAAAACCTCTGATTTCCCTATGCCTGAAACTACATGTAGTTTGAAAGTTCCTTTCACTGGCTTCACATCTCTCACTTTTAGAATGTTATCCATACTTTTACATTCTTCTGTAGAAACGAAGATGAATGTCACCGCTTTCATATTTGAAGAAGTTGCCCATTTAAAAAAGTCATGGGCGTCTTGAATGACATTCTTCTGACATCGTACAGCTTCGTCGGCCATTCTTTTTGTTGTACCACCGAGGCCATCGCATGGCCCTTTCCCGTGGCCAACTTCAAAATAATTCCAACGAGCCCCAACACCATACAACTCCCTGTGGTTTGCTACTGTAAAGAAACATTGGCGATTGCGATATTGGCTGGTTGGTCCATCTGTCCAATAGTGAATAAATGAGAGTTCCGGTGACAATAACTTCAACTCGGGAATCAGCTTATCAATAAATGCATGCACTGTACTTGGAGAGTGAGACATTTCATCTGACACAACGACATAACTCTTGTGCTGAGTTTCTCCATTTTTCTTATAATACACTACAACCGGGTGAAGAGTTACTCCGGTTTGGTTCCAATATGCCGTTTGTATTTCTTCTACACTCTTACATGAGTAATTTTCGGCAAAATCCATTTGTACTAGAAGATGATTAGTAGGCAAATTCTCTTTCAATCTTTTGATTTCCTCGTATTGTTTGTAGACTCTGTTTACGTGACCCTTGAACTCAGCTGTTTGATCTGCCAGAAAATCAATGAAATCTTGTCTGTCCTTCTCAATCTCAACAATTCGTGTGACATATTTTTTCTTTTCCTTCTCTATAACTTCGATCTTCTTCCATTGAGAAAATTTAACAAGCGCTGGCAATTTGTTCTTCAGATCTTTTGAATCCAAGGCTTCCTCTTTTGCAAATGATTCAGGATTGGCAGATACATCTATTCCTTCTTTTCTTAAGGACTTCAAAGTTAGCGCTATGTTTTGGTGCTTAGTACATAAGCACGTACTTCTACTGATAAAGTTGGTCGTCAGGATATGAGTTGGGCGCATACGACAGAAAGTTGCACGGGACAGTTTAACTGTCGGGTTTTCTGCGACAAATTTCATGTACAAATTTGCCATATAGTCTGTCAGTACCCGTGTTTGCTTTTTCGTGTTGTCTGACATTTTCACATCTGATTTTCCCGGATTGCACCTACTGTTGTCATCACGTTCTAGAAAGTCATTTACCTCCTTTGAGTATACGTTTTGTGCTCTTTTTCTAGTATGAACTCTCACCGACTCAAATTTGCTTCTTCTTAAGGATCCTAGGTTTTTCCTTGGTATGCCTTTTGGATTTCAGCTCTACTCTTCCCCATGACCTGAAAATATAAAACAAATGTTTACTTCTATATTTCCACACATTTCAGCTAAGACACTTTATTTTGAAGCCAATTGAAATGTACGTTACCATTCATTATAAGCGCTTTGTAAGAAGCCTAGATGAATTGTTATTAAATGTATTTGTCGTTAGATATTTGCAATAAATAAAATCAGGATACAAGTTGCTATTCAACACAAACAACATAGTAAATAAAGGTAATAACAAAATTACCGAACTCCGAACAATCTTACAACTGACTGGTGTAAACAGATTTAATAACAGTTGTGTTGTTGTAGTGTCTTTGATGTTTTCAAACACGTTTATGTTGAGTGCTTTTTGCATTTTGTTACACTTCTAATATTTTAAATTACCGGACAGATATCCTATTAGGCAAACGTTGTACTTTTTTGTCTCTGATGTTTTATGAATTCAACAATTTAATGCGTGGAAGTTCTAAAATGTACGTTGCATAAAATAACGTACATTTCATTAGATATGTGGCGGGAATTTATACACTATGTATTGTGCACACGTAATTACACATATACATTATATGCTTTGACTTCTACTGTATTCAGATAATTATGGTTATTGTTCATAAGATGTGTTTTATTTCAAATAATATTTATGAAAAGAATATACCATAGTTACATACCTATCCTGCTACAGGAATCTGCTTATATTCAATTGTATTCCTCTTTTTTTCGTTTTTGTTGCGTCCAATCTTCATACGTTCCCTCCTGTAAACTTTGTTCGAAAGTAATATCCGAATACGGAGACGTGGTTATTGATTCCGGATTTGCAATATCGTACATTTCAGTAACGTACATTTTTTAAGTTATTCATATTTCCACCAAAAGATGAAAACTTTGAATTGAAGCAAAACATTAATAAACATTTAGTTCATATATACTTTGGCTTTTCTGCACATTTTTCTTTTCCTAATACAGACACGCATTTCGGAGAAAATAGCCATATCGTACATTTCATTCTTATCCATACTTTTGGGAGTCCGGATAATTCTTTGTAATTTTTATGAAACTTAGAAAAGAAAATAACCAGTTATTTTGCTTTGGTTTCATTAAACCATACTGACGCAAATTACACAATATTTAACACGCAAATAGATATATATAGCATTGCATACGAGATAGAGTTTGGAAAACGCTCTCTCAGTTTTAGCAAATGAGATTCTGCGACAGTGATATCAGGCATAACAATTCAAAAAATATCCATGAAAAAAGAATGCAGATAAGTAAGAATAAGTAAGTTATGGTCAAGGTCTTCCGACAAAAGTTTTAAAAAGTAAATAAAATGTCAAGTTTAAGTCGTGATAGATCATTTTCTAGTGCGAGACTCACGCTGTGACAGTAACGAACATTTCATTTCAGATGTTTTTGGAGACCGACAAATTGTCATTTATTCCAGCAGACCAATAATTTTCTCATATTTAATGCACAACTATAAGACCAATTCATAGATTATATAAGGCAGCTATATTTATTTCATATATAGTAGCTTTTGAATGGGTGACCTTAATTGAACCGTTATATTGAGAATGGGTGAAAAGTGGTATTTTATCTTATACTACAGCTAGGGAAATACTGTTATCTGCTTAAAGTAGTATTGGTTTAGAAAAATCTAGGTTTTGCCTACATAGTTTACGGTCAGGTGGCGCTACAGCAGCAGCTAGCACAGAAGTTGACGATAGACTTTTCAAAAAACACGGACGATGGAAAAGTGATAGTGCTAAAGATGGTTATGTCAAAGAAAGTATTTCTAATAGAATGACAGTTTCTAAACAGCTCGGTTTGTAAGATTTGATATTGTATTGTATATATTTTTATCTACAAGACGTTATTACCCCTTCTTTGTTTTGATTTTCGATTGTTGGCTGCACGTCTGGCGAGCTGATCCCAAAATATTTGGTGTTTGTGTCTTTTTATGATAATTGATGATGCTAAATACATAAATAATGTATGCTCGGTTGAGGAACGAATAAGAGCATAACTAATAATATTTAATATATATCACAGAAGGTATAAGAAGATAAAACAAAGAAAGTGATCTGGTGTTTGATGTAAAAAAATGTTTGATTCAAAGTAATCAAAAAAGAAGAAAGAAATAAGGGAACTAGGTACTGCTGATGTTAGATGAAACGTTTACTGTTTATTATAAACTTTTGTACATTTAAAAATAAACTGTTATTTTGATCGTCTGTGAGGTCAGGTGATCCAAAAAGTAAATGGTCAACTGTCAAGTTCATAGGAATATCAATTGATTCGATATACTGATTTCTCGAATCATTGAATCTATGACAATAAAAAAGATAATGCGAGTTAGTTTCAGGGACCCCTTGATGACAACTACAGTTGGGCGAATCTACTACATTTTTTAGGAATAGATGATGGTTTAGAGAGCTACATGCAGTTCGTAATCTCATGTGAAGGATTTGTCCAATTCGAGTTCCTGAGTAATAATAAATAGGTTTCTTTATACATTTTGATTTATAATAGGATTTGAGAGATGAAGGAGACCTGCTATCTCTTATTGATGTGGGTTCGCTGTTCCATAATCTTACAGTAGAAGGTAGAAAATAATTATTATGCAAAGTTGTTCTAGTACGTACTGGGGGATACTTACGGCCTGTCTAGTGTTGTAGTCATGAATATTTTCAAAGTTACAGGGAACAATTGCACTAAGGTAAGGAGGAACAAGACCGTTTACCGTTTTATAAAAAAAAAATTTTTTGTGATGTTCCCGTCTTGCCTGCAACGTCTACCATCCCGTCTCTTTATATAAACTATTAATAGAAACTAACCGAGTTCCCCCAGTGACGATTCTAGCAGCCTCTATTAGAACATTTTCTAATTTATTTATCAAGAACAATGTCTTATTGTCCAATACGACGTCTGCATATTCCAAAATCGGCCGAATGAAGGTAAGATAAATCTTTTCTAAGGTTTTCCTATCTAGAATAATTTTGAATTTTCTTAGTATGTTAACTCTAGTAAAAGCTTTCTTTGTTATTAGATCAATATGTTTTTGCCAGCTACCGTCATTTGAAATTTCTAAGCCGAGATGTTTATGTTCTGTAACTTGATTAATTATTGTATTATTCATTATAAGGGGCGGATGAAAAGGTTTGTTAATTTTTCTAGTGATCGTCATAGTTTCTGTTTTTTGAGGGTTAAAGTTTACTAGTCACTTAGTGGACCATGCATGCATTGTTGCCATGTCGTTATTTAACGTTATTGCCGATTCACGCAGGTCATCAACAATAACATACAAGCTAGTAGCATCAGCAAATAGTTTTATAGATGAGTGAATTTCTGTGACAATGTCATTTATAAATATTATAAAAAATAGAGGCCCCAGAATAGATCCCTAGGGAACCCCGGCTTTGATAGTGCGCCATTTAGAATGTGCGCTTTCTATAACCACTCGTTGAAGGTTTAAATGCAATGAAAACGTAGATATCTAGACTTTGTCTCACCGATTTGCAAGTCTGTTGAAACGATTGGAAATGGAAGCTACCGCGATGTGTCAAACCAGAGTACATGTGACAGATTAATGGTTTTGCAGCTTAAATTCTATAATGATATATCCTTCATTTCAATCGTTTGAATGCACGGGTTTTATTTCCATGTAGGAGATGATTTAACATTAACTTTTCAGACATTGTTTATAACTGTCCTGCCTTGGCACTGAGCCTTACAGTAAGTATAACCAGACACAATGGTAATTCGAAGAATTTAATTTTATTCTTGGCTAATGTAGTACATGTGTTGCATGTCAATGTGATGTGGTAAAAAATCCGTGATAGGCCTGAGTTTAACAAATATTATGAAAAAGTTGTGAGAACTTGTCAACAAAGCCTGTGCGGCTACTGAAAAATATACATGGTCCAGCTAATAACCAAAATATTGAATAAAAGGAAGATTTTGTATAAAATGAACAGAACACTCCCCGTCTGATGCCTAAGGCATCACTACATATATCAAAAATACCATAACAAAAAATAACCCACAACAGTCTATAGTACAAAGTTAATGTTAAGCTCCTTTAACATTGTTATATCAAACACAATTAGCAATTGTCTGGAATCAAAAGAACAAGTTCTGTTACTGGACGGGTGTATAAAACAGAACGTTCACCATTTCGAGTAATCCGAACTTCACATGAGCGGACACAGTTATCTGATCCTGAATGTATTTTCTGAATAATTCCTAATGGCCATGAATTTCGAGCAGTCTGTTTGTCCCTAATGAGTACAACATCTCCAGGAGATATATTTCTCTCTGTTTTGTGCCATTTCTGTCGACTTTGAAGAGCTTGCAAGTACTGTGATTGCCATCGCTTACAAAACATTTGTGCAAGCACTTGCACACGTTTCCATTGTTTAGTATACATGTTTGTGCTATCTAATATCTCCGGAATACCAGTAACTTGTTGTGGTTTTTGTGTCAATAACAAAGAAGGAGTTAGTGGTGTTGGATCATCAGGATCTGATGTAAGAGGAACTAGTGATCTCAAGTCGACTATTGCTGACGCTTCAGCAAGAAAAGTTACGAGCATTTCATGAGTAAGTTTATTTTTATACCATCCATCAGAAGTGAGTCAAGTACCTTTCTTGTAATACCAATTATTCGTTCCCAGACGCCTCCCATGTGTGAAGCATGGGGGGAATTGAATTGCCATGTAGAATTATTATTACGAAGATACTCTTTCACTTTACAGTCTTCAACGTTGATTGCTTGTATTCCTAGATCTTCAATTGATCCAACAAAATTAGTTCCCCTATCTGATCTGAAGTGAGAGACTGGACCTCTGATAGCAATTAATCTTTTCAATGCCATAATAAATGATGATGAGCTTAACTCTTCTACTACTTCAATGTGGATTGCTCTCGTAGTTAGGCATGTAAACATAACTGCCCATCGTTTACTGTTAGCATGTCCACCTCGTGTTCGCCGTGTTAAGACTTCCCATGGACCAAAACAGTCAACACCTACATTAGTAAAAGGAGGCCCAGGCTCCAATCTATCCTGTGGAAGATTTACCATCTTCTGGCAAGCTAACGAACCTCTGAGTTTGCGGCATTTTACACATTTATTGATAACAGACGATATGAGAGACTTTCCGCCTGTTATCCAAAATCCGGCTGAGCGGATTGCGCCTTCAGTAATATGACGACCTTGATGATGCGTTAGATCATGGTAATGACGTATTAGTAGAATAGCTATGTGATGACGGCCTGGAAAAAGTATCGGATGTTTTTCATGTTCTGGGATACTTGAATGTTGTAGACGACAACCTACTCGCAAAAGTCCATCTGCATCAAGATATGGTGAGAGTTTTAAAACACTACTCGATTTTGCAAGTGGTTTTTCATTTGAGAGCAATATAATTTCATCCATGTATGTTTCATGTTGAACTTCACGGAGCACTTGTTTTTCCGCAGCTTTAAACGCTTCAACTGTCTTTGAATGTGAGCATTAATGCCATCCGCTGCATTCTGATTTGCAGGTAAAAGTTTGAGCTATATGTTTCAAACGAGCTATAGTTTCTATTAAATTACTCCAACGAGAAAATCTGCTAAACCTGTGTCCAACTGACACAAAATCTGGTACGGTCGTCTTGCAAGTTTGAATTTCTTGACGAATCTCTTGGTCAATTTCTGGGTCTTGTAAATCTAAACTTGTATTTGTTTTCTATCTCCTTCCAATAAATATGCTGGTCCTTTGATCCAAGTCGAATCTGATATTTTCGATGCTGGCAATGTACGTGTACCCTTATCTGCTGGATTACTATCTGTATGAACGTAGTGCCACTGCTGAGGATGTGTACATGACCGGATCTTTTGAACTCGATTAGTTACATAGTTGAAGAACCTTCTTGACTCATTATTGATATATCCTAATATGACTTTACTGTCAGTATAATATTTAAACTCACAAATTGGCAATTGTAAATGATGAGCAATTGTTTCAGCAATCTGAGTTGATAGCACGGCTGAACAAAGTTCTAAACGAGGTATTGTATGGCCATGAACAGGGGCTACATTTGATTTGCCTAGAATAAATCCTAATTCCATACTACCTGAATTATTCTTTGCACGTATGTAGGCTACAGCTGCTATTGCATTCTCTGATGCATCACAGATTATATGCACAGATTTGTCCTTGGACTGAGCGAAAGAACTTGACAGGTAAGTACGAGGTATTTGAAATTGTTGCAAATTACTTAAAGATGTAGTCCATTGATTCCAATTGTTGAAATGTTCAGGTGGTAAGGGTTGATCTCAGTCATTGTTTGAACTGATTAGCTTACGCAGGAGTAATTTCCCTTCTATGACAACAGGAGCTAAGAATCCTAAAGGATCAAAGATAGAGTTAATTGTAGATAATACACCTCTTCTAGAATAAGGCTGATCTCGACTTGTAATGTTGAACAGAAAGGCATCTGATTCAAGAGACCATCTTACTCCTAGACTGTGTTGTACTGGAAGTGACTGATTACTTAGTTCTAAATTTACTAAGTCGTTAGACAAGTCCTCAGACGGAAAAGCTTGCATGACTTCCTTATGATTCGAAGCAATTTTGTGAAGTTTTATGTTGCCTTCTGATTTCAATACCTTTTGAGTCCTCTCAATCAAGTCAACAGCTGCATTCACTGTTGGCTGTGATGTTAATCCATCATCAACATAAAAGTCATTCATGACAGTCAGTAACATCTGAATCAAGAGTGCTATGACTTGCTGACAATCGCAGTCCATATGTGGCGATAGCAGGAGATGCTGTGTTCCCAAAGATATGAACACATGCGATATTCTATCAGCGGTTTGTCGATATTATTATCTTCATGCCAGATAAATCGTAGGTAGTTACGGTGTTCCTCATTAACCTTGAAACAGTAGAACATTTGTTGTATATCAGCTATGGCAGTGACTTGTTCTCGTCTGAAACGAATAATTATGCCAAGAAGACTATTTGTGAGGTCAGGTCCTGATAAAAGTACATCCTTTAACGACACTCCACCATATTTTGCAGCTGAGTCAAATACTACACGCACTTTGTCCTTTGTTCTATGATGATAGACACCAAATATGGGCAAGAACCACCCCTCCTCTCCTTCCTGCAGAGGAGGTGCCTTTTCTGCATGACCATTAGAGAGCATGGAGTTCATGAAGTCAATAAAATGTCTTCTCTTGACTTCATCCTTCTGCAATGATCTATTTAGTATATTCGCTCTTTTCAGAACTTGAAAGTAATTATTTTGCAGTTCGGGTCTTCCGTCCCTAAACGGCAAGGGACAACTCCAATTTTTGCACTCATCTCTACGAAAGTGCGCATTCATGATGTTAAGAAATTATCTATCTTCCACAGACAATCCAGGCATATCATCATCTGGTGCTCTGATGAAAATATCGTGACCATCTGACTCAAACTCTTTATTTCCAGTAGCTGGATAGTCATCACTACGTTTATCTCTTACAGATTCTTGAAATTTTATATGATTGCTACAAGGTTCAAATAATGTTCTACGTCCATTCAAAGAATGCTGGTTTTGGTAACTCTCAACTCTTCAGGTACATGAACACTACCCAAACAACTTTCTCTTATAATAGTCCATCCCAGAGGAAGTTTTTGACCGTACGGAGTGTTTGTTGGGCCAACCCTATGATCAAGTACATGGTGAGCTTTAATGACATCACGTCCTATTAACATCATAATGTGAGTTTCATTATCAATCTGTGGGATAAGATGTGCAATGTCTTGCAGATGGAGATAATTCTGACCTACTTCCGGTATTGGAATTTCATTACGATTCTCGGGCAGATTGTTACATTCTATAACTGTTGGTAAGTTAATTTGTACAGTTTGATCTAGAGATTCAATTAATATGGAATAGGCATTGCCTAGATGCGAGCACAGCATTTCTGTCTGACCAGTGTGTATATATTTGAGTGAAAGTTGAATATCACAAAATAATATGAGTAGGCATGGCCTATAGAGAGGACGTTAGTATTTGAAATTAAATGATACTAAAAATACCTTTATATCCCCTATGACATCCATTGGAAAGTTAAGTGAAGTAGAATAGAAAAGAACGAGAAAAAAGTATGGAATCTGTTATTGTTGGACTAGGGACAGTGCAAACATTGAAGACTAACTAGTACTAGTACGCGGGTGGTATCAACCACTATAAAGCCTAAAGGGGTAGTAGACGCCGGTGTCTGTAAAATGAAAGTATGGTCTTTTAAGTCATAAGAAAAAAGTTTTATTACAAAAATATCAATTAATGCAACTAACATACATAAGCAATATTGGTCTATACCATGCTATGTACAGCCGATACATGTTCACGAAGTGTAAATGATGAATGACGTACGGCCAGGACCGTCTTATCAGCAATATAGGTCCCGGTCAAAGGAGTGCAAACACTCACAGAAATAAAACTATAAATGATCGATAAAATTAAACATATATTTCTTGTATTGATACATCCAACAAAATCAGTGTTTAAAAATTAAAAATTATGCCGTATACAACATACATAGATTAGCATGGGGTTCATTTGCTTGTGGGACCACCGGGCAACTGCCCATTGTGCCCATACATAAGACCGCACTGCGTACGGTTACTGTAATACTGATAATCTTCATATCGACATTTTAAAGTACAAATGTATGTGTATTTGGGCCAATATTATGCTATCTCCAAGTGAACAAAATAGTTTTTAATTTTAAAAGAATTATATAGGTACCGCTTTCATCAGACATGTCTCTGCTTTCACATACAAAATATTTTTCAATATTCAATATATATTTTTTTGGAAAAAGCACAGTAGAGGCGTGATATATATATTAAGGCAATATTCAGTATCGAAATCATACTCTTTAAAATTATCTGTGACAAGATTATACAGAGACATATATTCCTTCTTGTGTAATGTTATTACCTTTTAAAGTTTCAACAACAAGCTGGTTAATAATTTTATAGCATTTATTTTAGAAAGACTGAGTTTAATAAATAATAACAGATATACATATAGTATGAACGACATAATTAATAGTTAAATAAATAAAATTCATTGTGTCTTACTATTCTAAACCATTTTCGGCAGATGTTGGTAGTATTCAAATATTTTGTAGGATCAGACTGACGGAAAATCTTTCAAAACCTTTGTACACGGAACCACTGTCATATTTAAATTTGGTCATTTTGTGATGATATGCATGCATATCAAATTAACCAATGCTTAAGCTGTAAATAATAGCTTAAGGATGCGATATGCTATATTTTTTTCGTAGTGTTGGAATAAAGGTGGATATATTCTGTCCCCGAGCACCTGTGGCCAAATATTCTCTTCTCTTACTATGTAAAAAAATCTTCTTTTCTCTATATTTTTTCACAATGTATCTATAGATATTTTGTATAATTTCTGTTTTTCTTCTTTTGGGTAGTAAGATGAATAAACAAATGAGTACTGATAGAAATAATGTTAATGTTCAACTATCTTTTCTTGTCAGAGACATATGAGCCGGTGGCAAGGGACACATGCCCCTCCCTCCCCTTTTGGCAAAATTTTAAAAAGCTGGATTTTTAGTATAGAAGCATGCATTCAAATAACATTTTTTTAAATATCATTTCATTTTTTATTTTTATTTTTTTGCTTATCAGTTTTGAAAACTGACCACTTTTTCTGATCCACCCACAAAACTAGTCACCCACTTTCTGGTCCACTCCTACTCATCTGCTAATTCAATGCATGTCTAGTCACCATCCAAAAAATGTTTCCGAGATCAAAAGGGTCATAGGGAGTTAAAACTGACCAACATCTAAAATAATTTATTTTAATTTTAATACTTTTTTGTATGCAGTTTGTTTTCTGTATTTTGTTTTTTAAGCAGTTTGGTGCCTTTGAAAAAGTCTTCTCTAAGTGTTTCAACAAATCTGATGTACATTCATTTATCATTTCAAATATACGGCCATTACGGAGGGGGGAGGGGGGGGGCAAGTGGTCAACGCCCAAAATTATGTATTTTATTTCGATTCTGATATTGCTAAGGTTTTTCCCTTCAGACCTACCTGTAGTTCTTATGATTCTTATGAGAAAAAAGTCAAAAAGTGAGCCAAAAAGAATCAGAAAAGTAAGTGAACAAATGTGGCAAACTTGGATTAATAGCTTTGGGGGACTTTAAGGAGATTTTTTGTGATATTTATTTAGAATTACCATTATTCAACACAACTAAGCCGTACGAAAGGTAGGAATTAAGCATAAATATGAAAATTATAGAATTGAAGTGAGGTGGTATCGCGTGGGTGTCATCCCTTGTAATATGTTAGTACCGCACATTGATAGTAGGGTTACAATTATTGATAACGAAAGGCCGAGAGCAAGTCCCTGTGATCTCCTCCTAGTTATTGTACGTGTACTATAGATGCGTATTAAATGTAGCCATTGACCCTGATTAGGGTGGAAATTGTGCTTAGTTAATAATAATTAAAAAATATTGATGACATTGTCATCTTTGCGTGTCAGTTGTGACCCAAATACGATTTCAATGCTGACCTTTACTTGTTGCAACGTAAAATATGACGTGATAAAAAAAATATTAACAGGACGATGAATGGTGGCCAGATTCGTTTTTTTTACGCATTTATTGTAGAACTTTAAGAATATTGTGGTACATGTACACATAATCTTGGAGACAGGAATTGTGTTTGGATTTCTTTTAAACTGGTAGGTCATATAACGAAATGTAAAAATAAAACTGGAGTTCGACAGTGAAATGCAGTTGGGCGTGACATAAAATGTCCATACGTCAAAAAATGACCAGATTCGAGTTGTCTTAAGAGTCATTCACAGTGATAAAAAAATGAACAGTTGTTGTCCTTAATGATAGTCCATGTTAACATAAAGTCCTTTCAGTACGCCAGTGTTGTATTAATCAAAGTTTTGATCGATCCGAATAAATATTAGACACCCGCGTAGATTCTGCAAAAAATAAAACAAAACAGAAACACACCAAGTCGAATTTTTCTACATCGACTGCAAATGGTCCAAAAAATTAATTTGATATTTTCTGAAAATATTGTAGTTCAAAATTAAGTCAAATTTATTCTACAATCATCTTTTACTAATCCGTAACTAGAAAGATTTTTATCTAATAATCTGGACACGCTTGAAAAAAGTGCTGTGTTTGTTTACATGTCGTCACGATTTACGGAATTGACGCAGTTGCAAATGAAATAGATGTCGTTTTGAAATTTTTTGATTTGGGAATGAAAATACAAGATTTTAATTAAAATTCCGCGAAATGTTGTTGACGACTGTGGCCTATGAATAACATGACGTCATGACTTTGATAGCGAGATGTCATTCTGATTAATTTAACAATGTAAGCACCTTTTATTGTCTTTTGTTACTTAAATACGATTTTTAGAAGTTCATGATATCATTTTAGTTTTAAAATCATTTATTGGAGACTTTTTTTTATTTTTGGCATTCTCTCCGTGACACGCCAACTTTTATCAACTTCCGGACGAAAGGATTTCAATCTCATCATTAGGCAGACCCAACCGTGTGTTGCATGCGCATGCCCATGTTGCTGTAGAGCTCTCTGTGCTCACTATTAAATTGTTCACTTTTCTTCCAACAGTTCTTATCTTTCCAGAACATGAGGTAAGTATATATTCAGTTTCCTGGCCATTGATACCAAACAAATCAAACATACGAGAGCTAGAAAGAGTTATATTGCTCTGGTCATCTAACATAACATATAGTCGAATATTTGTTTCAGGTTTGTGTTGTAGGTATACATTCGCTAGTATGATTTTAGCACATGATTTTCCAGCAAATTCACCACATATGCGAGTGCAACGGTTATCAATTCTACGATATTCCTTCCCGCCATAGTTTGATGAAACTGTGGGAGATTTCACAGAATAAGAATTATTCACTGGAGCTGAAGGTTGATGCTGTTGTGATACAGTAGATTTTACAGTTGAATTATTTACATGTAAAGCTGTGGGGTGATATTGACTATTGCAGTCCTTGCAGTAAACCACTTTCTTAGTCTCTTTTCATGTGCGAGTCTGATTCACAGCACTTGAAACAGATTTTCTTTTCCTTAAGAAATTTGATCCTGTCTTCGATTGGTTTCGCTTTGAATACTCTACATTTATTTAACTGGTGATCAGTAAGATGAAGCGAACACTTTTGTTTTACAGTAGTATGATCAGTAGTCTCTGTTTTTCTGACATGTATCCCGCTTTTGTCTGGATGTTTCTGAAAGTTAGCCGACTTATTAACTTGTGAACCTTCATATTGAAAACTTGGGTTGTTCTTAATAGGACTCTGATCTCTAATAAAATTAACAAACCTATTGAAAGGAGGATAAGCAACATCGTGATCATTCATGTACTTCACAGCTGTGTAAGTCCATTTCTCTTGTAGATTATGTGGCAGTTTATTAACTATTGGGGTAACTCCAATAGATGGATCATAGTGACTTAGAAGAGGTTTCATTTTCTCCATGTATTTGATTGATTCTATTTCAGATACTACATCGTACAGTTCATAGAGTTACTTTGAATCCTTTACTGTTAACTTTGGAAAACTTTCCACTTTCTTTTTTATCGATGCTTCAAGCATTTTAGGGTAACCGTATCGCTCTTCAAGTCTCTTCCATGATCTTTCTAAGCCTTTTGATGGGTCAGAAACATTTGAAGATTTGATACTGATTATATGTTTCTGAGACTCTGTACCTGTGTACTTTAAAAGTAAATCTAACTTTCCAAGTAAGATAAGATTCTGGCCGATCGTCGAAGCGTGATAATCTAGTAAGTAAGAGATCTTTTTTCAGTAAGTATCTTGTAAAGTCACTAACTACATTCTGAGATGGATAAAATGGTTCAACTTTTGGATTTAAAGACGATTCATTTACATGGTTTGGTAGATAATTGATATTATATGTGAGAGTCATCATGATTGTTGCTTTGATCTGTTGACTCAATATTTTCTCTTTTTGAAAATGTTATTTGCTCTACATAATCTTTGGTACGTTTTACTGAATCTCCTGGTTCTAATGTATTTAGATGATCTTGACTAGATAATTGTGATCCTTCTGATGCCTCTAAGACTTCTGCCTCAGCCTCAGCAGCTGCGACCTCTTGTTCGGCTTCTAGCAACTCTAATTCAGCTGAAATATCTGTTTTTTTCTTTCGTGGCTGTAGCTTCTAGTAAAGCTTGTTTCTTTTTCATATCAACTTTAATCTTGTCTTTGCCACTTCTGCTTTCGCTTTAGTGCGTACTATTTCAGAGCTAATATTACTTCGCTTTGAAGAGTGATTTGACCTTCTCGAACCACTAGATACAGAATAACGTTTATCAAATGTCATTTCTTCAATTTTCATTTTGATTTGATGCACTGCAGAATTAACAAGAAGCTTAGAACCTTGTAATGTCATTCTTTTTGACTGTGCAGATTCAATACTAGCAATAGTTTTAGTTCGTTCACAATACTGAATCAATTCCTCACATAATTCGGTATGTCTCATAGAACTAGAATTCAAAGATGACTCAAGTGTTTTCAAGTCCTCAATGGTTGAACACAAAGGAATTTCCTCTAATAAAATGGTTAATTCATCATAGGCTTTTGTGATGCTTCTATTGCGGCGAGTATATTCTCCTTCGAAATAGCTTTGACCTCTCTCAGACAAAGTCCTGTAATGTTGTGTAGATTCATCCTCATGAACTTCTTCGTCAAACATGTTGATAGGCTTGATAAGGATTTTTTACTGTCCTGCCTTGGCACTGAGCCTTACAGTAAGTATAACCAGACACAATGGTAATTCGAAGAATTTAATTTTATTCTTGGCCATTATGTTTTGGCCATTGTGTTGTTTGTTCTTCTTCGATATTCGGATTCTGATTACCCCTTTGGTATCTTTTGGCCATTGTGTTGTCTGTTCTTCTTCGATATACGGATTCTGATTACCCCTTTGGTATCTTTTGGCCATTGTATTGTCTGTTCTTCTTCGATATACGGATTCTAATTACCTCCCTTTGGTATCTTCAAACTCTTCTGAGCTCTCATTGGGAGATGTTACAAGTTGTTTTAAGTACAATGAGAGTGACTATCCTACTACATGAGGCAATTATTTATTATGTTCTTCCCTAGAGGACGGCCTTTTCGGAGTGGTTGTAAATAAAGGGCATTAGATATCAGGTGATATTTTTTAGTAACCGGAAGTAGCTACCTTAATTTCCTAGTATTTGATACAACATATTATAGGTACTGTATGGGTGGCTAACGCCAGTTTCAGCAATATTTCAGCTATATCGTTGCGGCCAGTTTTATTGGTGGAGGAAACCGAGTGACAACTATAAGTAAAGTGTAATTGTTAAAGTGATACATTTTATGTCTATACTTATTATTCTTAGCCTTGTAGCAGTAATTGTATTTATATAAATATTGTACAAAGCTATATCTACCATTTCCTGTTTCTTAAACTACATACATGACGCGATCTTATGGTATTTACATTAACCTATGCCCATGGCAACAATTGTTTTTAAATATGATTCCTTCTAATGGTTAGGTGTACCCGATATAACTTAATGTGATTTATCGATGACTACCGGAAGGTCGGTGATTTTCACCTGGTACCCTTGTATCTTCCACCAATATAACTGAAATTTTGCTGAAAGTGCAGTTAGACTCCCATTACAATAACAAACCCTCAACACATACATATCCGTACTATACATTGTAAAACTCACCATCAAGTACGAGATAATAGCTCCAGTTAGAACTAATACGTCCTGGTTTAAAAGAGTCTTCAACGTAGCCAATATTTACACCTACACATTCCTTTGTAGATGTGCTTTATTGCAACGACATGCAAGTGTCAAATTGTATACAGCGCAACATGCATTTCAATCGACTTCTTTCAGTTATATTAAATACAAGATTTTGATCAAAACGCAAGTTTTCGGATTTGTCCTGTCTTTCTGCCGAAAAAAACCTGATATTTGAATAACTGTAAGGAAAGGTTAACGTTAAAGAAACAAAAATAGCTAAAACCATGAAAGCCATTATTCATTAACAAGTCTTGCTATTGTAAGTAAAATGGCGGACCGATTCTAACCATTCAGACAATCCATTTGATCTCATGCGCTGGGGAAAAATAGTACGTTATGCTATGATGAGATGGAGCAGAATAATATTTTCAGACTCACAGCACACTGATATACCAGGTTTAAGTTATTTATCAATTTCATTAATAATTTAAATGCTTACGTCGCTACTTATTTTGTCAGTTGCACGTGTTGCATTTCTTGTACAATATTATCTTTGATATGTATACTGTTGAAATCTATACGGAGTTTGTACGGTACTGAGATATCAGTTTCATTATATACTAGTCCACAAAAGAAACTACAGGATTTGTTTTTACCTACCTATTCATAATTTATAGTTGCAGCATTCTCTGCAAATATCTTTGAATAAACGTTAGAGAATACCGAAAAGGCAATCACAAATGGAAAATCCAGAAAAACTGGTAACATAGGGTACACAAGACGAAGAAAAACATAACAAAAACACAGAGAAACTGGTAACATAGGGTACACAAGACGAAGAAAAGCATAACAAAAACACAGAGAAACTGGTAACATAGGGTACACAAGACGAAGAAAAACATAACAAAAACACAGAGAAACTGGTAACATAGGGTACACAAGACGAAGAAAAGCATAACAAAAACACAGAGAAACTGGTAACATAGGGTACACAAGACGAAGAAAAACATAACAAAAACACAGAGAAACTGGTAACATAGGGCACACAAGACGAAGAAAAGCAAAACAAAAACACAGAGAAACTGGTAACATAGGGTACACAAAACGAAGAAAAGCATAACAAAAACCCAACACAGTATGCGTTGAAGAAAAATATACGCAAGCAAACACAAATAACGTAAATAAGACATTATTCCTCCTATTAACAACTGCAGGTAAACACGAACCGACCATCGTTTTGAAATGAGTCAAAACCATGGATATTTGTCCTATTACATAGATTGTTTTCTTTTCTCTATCATCGACACCATAAACTAAACTATCTTTTACTATCACCGACACCATAAACTAAACTATCTTTTACTATCACCGACACCATAAACTAAACTATCTTTTACTATCACCGACACCATAAACTAAACTATCTTTTACTATCACCAACACCATAAACTAAACTATCTTTTACTATCATCGACACCATAAACTAAACTATCTTTTACTATCACCGACACCATAAACTAAACTATCTTTTACTATCACCGACACCATAAACTAAACTATCTTTTACTATCACCGACACCGTAAACTAAACTATCTTTTACTATCACCGACACCATAAACTAAACTATCTTTTACTATCACCGACACCATAAACTAAACTATCTTTTACTATCACCGACACCGTAAACTAAACTATCTTTTACTATCACCGACACCATAAACTAAACTATCTTTTACTATCACCGACACCATAAACTAAACTATCTTTTACTATCACCAACACCATAAACTAAACTATCTTTTACTATCACCAACACCATAAACTAAACTATCTTTTACTATCTCCAACACCATAAACTAAACTATCTTTTACTATCTCCAACACCATAAACTAAACTATCTTTTACTATCACCGACACCATAAACTAAACTATCTTTTACTATCACCAACACCATAAACTAAACTATCTTTTACTATCACCGACACCATAAACTAAACTATCTTTTACTATCACCAACACCATAAACTAAACTATCTTTTACTATCTCCGACACCATAAACTAAACTATCTTTTACTATCACCAACACCATAAACTAAACTATCTTTTACTATCTCCAACACCATAAACTAAACTATCTTTTACTATCACCAACACCATAAACTAAACTATCTTTTACTATCTCCGACACCATAAACTAAACTATCTTTTACTATCACCAACACCATAAACTAAACTATCTTTTACTATCTCCAACACCATAAACTAAACTATCTTTTACTATCACCGACACCATAAACTAAACTATCTTTTACTATCACCAACACCATAAACTAAACTATCTTTTACTATCTCCGACACCATAAACTAAACTATCTTTTACTATCACCAACACCATAAACTAAACTATCTTTTACTATCACCGACACCATAAACTAAACTATCTTTTACTATCTCCAACACCATAAACTAAACTATCTTTTACTATCTCCAACACCATAAACTAAACTATCTTTTACTATCACCAACACCATAAACTAAACTATCTTTTACTATCACCGACACCATAAACTAAACTATCTTTTACTATCACCGACACCATAAACTAAACTATCTTTTACTATCACCAACACCATAAACTAAACTATCTTTTACTATCACCAACACCATAAACTAAACTATCTTTTACTATCTCCGACACCATAAACTAAACTATCTTTTACTATCACCAACACCATAAACTAAACTATCTTTTACTATCTCCGACACCATAAACTAAACTATCTTTTACTATCACCAACACCATAAACTAAACTATCTTTTACTATCACCGACACCATAAACTAAACTATCTTTTACTATCACCAACACCATAAACTAAACTATCTTTTACTATCTCCGACACCATAAACTAAACTATCTTTTACTATCTCCAACACCATAAACTAAACTATCTTTTACTATCTCCGACACCATAAACTAAACTATCTTTTACTATCACCGACACCGTAAACTAAACTATCTTTTACTATCACCGACACCATAAACTAAACTATCTTTTACTATCACCGACACCATAAACTAAACTATCTTTTACTATCACCGACACCGTAAACTAAACTATCTTTTACTATCACCGACACCATAAACTAAACTATCTTTTACTATCACCGACACCATAAACTAAACTATCTTTTACTGTCACCGACACCATAAACTAAACTATCTTTTACTATCACCAACACCATAAACTAAACTATCTTTTACTATCTCCAACACCATAAACTAAACTATCTTTTACTATCTCCAACACCATAAACTAAACTATCTTTTACTATCACCAACACCATAAACTAAACTATCTTTTACTATCTCCGACACCATAAACTAAACTATCTTTTACTATCACCAACACCATAAACTAAACTATCTTTTACTATCTCCAACACCATAAACTAAACTATCTTTTACTATCACCGACACCATAAACTAAACTATCTTTTACTATCACCAACACCATAAACTAAACTATCTTTTACTATCTCCGACACCATAAACTAAACTATCTTTTACTATCACCAACACCATAAACTAAACTATCTTTTACTATCACCAACACCATAAACTAAACTATCTTTTACTATCACCGACACCATAAACTAAACTATCTTTTACTATCTCCAACACCATAAACTAAACTATCTTTTACTATCTCCAACACCATAAACTAAACTATCTTTTACTATCACCAACACCATAAACTAAACTATCTTTTACTATCACCGACACCATAAACTAAACTATCTTTTACTATCACCAACACCATAAACTAAACTATCTTTTACTATCACCAACACCATAAACTAAACTATCTTTTACTATCTCCGACACCATAAACTAAACTATCTTTTACTATCACCAACACCATAAACTAAACTATCTTTTACTATCTCCGACACCATAAACTAAACTATCTTTTACTATCACCAACACCATAAACTAAACTATCTTTTACTATCACCGATACCATAAACTAAACTATCTTTTACTATCACCAACACCATAAACTAAACTATCTTTTACTATCTCCGACACCATAAACTAAACTATCTTTTACTATCACCAACACCATAAACTAAACTATCTTTTACTATCTCCGACACCATAAACTAAACTATCTTTTACTATCACCAACACCATAAACTAAACTATCTTTTACTATCTCCGACACCATAAACTAAACTATCATTTACTATCACCGACACCGTAAATTAAACTATCTTTTACTATCACCGACACCATAAACTAAACTATCTTTTACTATCACCGACACCATAAACTAAACTATCTTTTACTATCACCGACACCATAAACTAAACTATCTTTTACTATCACCAACACCATAAACTAAACTATCTTTTACTATCTCCGACACCATAAACTAAACTATCTTTTACTATCACCGACACCGTAAACTAAACTATCTTTTACTATCACCGACACCATAAACTAAACTATCTTTTACTATCACCGACACCATAAACTAAACTATCTTTTACTATCACCGACACCATAAACTAAACTATCTTTTACTATCTCCGACACCATAAACTAAACTATCTTTTACTATCACCGACACCATAAACTAAACTATCTTTTACTATCACCGACACCATAAACTAAACTATCTTTTACTATCACCGACACCATAAACTAAACTATCTTTTACTATCTCCGACACCATAAACTAAACTATCTTTTACTATCACCGACACCATAAACTAAACTATCTTTTACTATCACCGACACCATAAACTAAACTATCTTTTACTATCACCGACACCATAAACTAAACTATCTTTTACTATCACCGACACCATAAACTAAACTATCTTTTACTATCACCGACACCATAAACTAAACTATCTTTTATCGGTCACATGGCGGTTGTCTGTTATGAACTCAAAAAACAAATTTAAAACATTTTTTGTACACTAAGCTTAAATCTAATTATAATAGACTGTGGTTCCTATCTTTACATGATGATAAAATTAATAAGGATTTTGGAAATAAATTAAGAACATATAGATTATTTAAGAATAACATAAGTCTAGAACCCTATTTATCTATGAAAAATGATGAACAAAGAATTTTACTCTCAAAATTACGAATAAATAATCATAATATAGAAATAGAAAGAGGAAAACACAGAGGGCTTCAGGCTAAAGAAAGAATTTGTAAATTATGTTTAAAGGAAGTTGAAGATGAAATTCACTTCTTATTAAAATGTGAACCAAAATGTGAGAACACCATTTATTGATCTTATAAATAATAATAACTTTAAACATTTAGATATTAGAGAGCAATTTATATGATTAATGTCCAATGAAGACAATTTCATCATAAATCAACTTTCTGATATGATACTAAAGTTACATTCATCTAGAAATGATATAATTCAAAATTAATAATAGTAATATTTTATGTTATACAATATTAATAGTAATAATTATATATCTGTGTTAGATGTACTGTCTCTTAATCTATTACAGGGATCACTTGTCAAAATTATTGATTACAAAATTGTATATTTACATGTATTTGTATGTCTTGTATGTTAAATCCAATCAATCTAATCATACCAATTAATGTAAATATTGTGATTTTCATGTAATTATACTGACTATCATGGGCGTCTTTAATTGACAAATAAACATATTCTATTCTATTCTATTCTATTCTATAAGAAACTTGAGAGCACCTAGATTCACCTCGGGTTTTTTGTGTGGTCTGCTGACTCATCTTTTTGGTTTTCTCTGTCAATTTAGCCTGTGTGTTTGGATTATCCATTCTTAGATGCTCCTCCTGATCTTTTCTAACGTTTATTTGAAATCATTGCTTATTATTAATTCACGTTATGTCACATTCCAAGAAAATCCCAAGAGTCCGACAACAGTTAAGTACCACTTATCACTACTAACATTATATATTCGCTTATTTTTTATTCCTACAATTTATATTATTTTTTTCTTCTTATTTATTCTATTCAAGAATTACTACAATGCAAACTAACAAAACAATTGGTTCTTTTCCAGTACACCTGTTAAACCAGGTTTAAATAAAGCCGTTTAAACTTTTTCGGAACTCCTCTTTGGTGACATTGTTATCAGGCATTGATTAACAGTGTAATGAGTTTTTCCTTATCTTAGAATTGAGTAATTATAGCTAGACATACGCTGATGTTGAAAAATGGCAAGCTATAGGGATGTTTAATACAGATATAAGTATCAGAAACATTTCAGTCCGGTTCAATGTTCATCACACTATCATTTTAAAACGTTTACAATGATTTCGTTAAACTGGAACATTATCTGATCGTCCTAGTTCTAGTAGTCTTCGAATTTGAACTCAAAATGACGACTGAATTCTTGTTCGCTGAACCAAAACCAATCCAGTAATTACAAGTTAAGAGAACATTTATATCCAGGTAGTCGCGTCAGTATGAGAAAAGTTACAGATCGCACAATACTCACTTACGAGCGCGTATGCACTTGTAACCTTCACAACTGTCTCCATGACACAATCGAGTACGGTTTCAGCGGACATATGACTATCTTCGAATGAACGTACGGAACCGATAAAAGATCCATTTGTAGATGGACGCATGCGTGTCTGGAGGCAAAGCTACACTATTTACAATATAAATAGCATCAATGGTACTACTGCATTCTGTGTAGTGTGTGGAGATGCTTAAACTCAGAGGCAGCATATAACTGCTTACCCTTCCAGAACACATGAGTTCACCACCGGATATTAATAATAACTTTATTCTCTAAACCAATGTTACAAAGGTTACAGAGTGAGAGTGTTCAAATCAATACAAAGTAAATACATATCATTACATCAATTATCAAGATTATGGGTGTCCACTGAATTCAAATTATGAAAAAAATGTTTAAACCTTACATACAAATGATACAAATACTAACAGAGGTGTGATGGATTTTTTCAAGGACAACTAATTTTCTTATTTATTATATCAATAAGCTTACATAATTTGCGAATAGTTTCAAGTTTCTTTTTGCTAAATAATGATGACAGTTTTAATGTGTTTGGTCTGTTGAAAAAGTATTTTGGAATTAGATTTTTTCTATCAGTTACAAAAATTGGACACTGTAATACATAATGAAATTTGTCACCAATCTCGCGACAGTGACATAGCTGACAGTCTATTGTGTCTTTCTATATTAGTGGGGTTCGTGTTATTCGATCTTTATCTTTGTGTGTATGTTTTGTAGATCGTTGTTTGTCCTTTCGTCTTTTTTCTATTGGCCATTGTGTTGTCTGTCCTTCGATTTACGGATTCTGATTACCTCCCTTTGGTATCTTCAAACTTTTCTTAGACCTTTACGTTCTCCATGAATTTAAATGGCCAGATTTACTGTAATTCCAAGCATAGAGATGTTGTGTCTCCATATTTTGACAGCCATCAGCTGTAAGCCTTTGTACATAAATGAGAGTACATCTCAAAGAGTTAGAAATGTGATACAATATTAAGTTCAAGAGGCAATTGAATCGATATTTGGTCAGCCATGTCTCCCGAAATGAACCTAATAGAGAACGTATGACAACATTGCAGTCATCAGGACAGCAATCAATCAGAAAGGACAGAGATTTTTCTGCCATTCGATTTCCGGCTTCTGATTGCCAATGTATTGTTTGTCCTTCTTCGATTTACCGCTTATGATTACCTTTTGGGTATCTTCAGACTTTTCTTTCAGCACATAGAACCGAGGATATTCGTGCAAAGCGTGAGAATACAACGTCGGTACAAAGACCTAGTCCTAGGAAGGGACATATCTTATTTTGTAAGAAAAAAAACCTCTAATTCTGCCAAAAAGTTCTCTAAAACTGATATCATCACCAATGCTTGAGTTTTTGATTGGCAACATATTTACTATGTTTGGTAAGCATGTTTTTCAACAGGCAGTCGATGGGAACTAACCCCCCTTCTGGTTTCTTTAGTTGTACTAGGCAGACTTCATACAGGAGCGTCTGAAGAAAAACGAACAGAAGCTAGCCCGATCCTTTAATTTCACATTCCGCTATAGAGATGATATCATTTCACTAAAACATTGTAAGCTTTGTGATTTTGATGATCATATGTATAACATTGAGCTTGAAATAAAGGATACAACAGATACAGCTAGGTCTGCTCCATACCTTGACATACACATCGAAATTTACAGTTAGATCAGATAAGAATCAAACTTTACGACAAAAGAGATGATTTCAATTTTCCCATTGTGAACTTTCCATTTATATGTAGCACCATTCCAGCAGAACCTGCATATGGAGTATATATCTCTCGGTTGATCCGATATTTCAGAGCTTGTGGTTCCTGTCATGATTTCCTTGAAATAGGGTTGCTGCTAACAAGGAAGCTACTGAACCAAGGGTTCCTATTTGCTAAGTTGAAGTCATCACTCGAAAGTTGTACAGTTGCTACCATGACTTGGTTAGCCGTTACGAAGTATCTGGGTCACAAATGACTACGGGTATATTCCAATTGTCGTAATCACTATCCAATTCTTTCCTCATTCATGACTAATGCTGTCCGCTACGATTTCCGCGTAAAAATGATGTTCGATTCGTCTTGACTCCCATTTGTTTTATAGAGGGTTCATGTTTTATTTATGTTATATGTATGTATTAACGAATACTGGTGTCCTACACGACCTCCATATTAAATGGTGTTCGTGTCGTTTAACAGTAACACTACGAATGTCACATCTGGAGCAGGAACTGCTAACCCGTCCGGAGCATCTGTGTTCACCCCCGGTTTTTAATGAGGTTCGTGTGGCTCGATCTTTGTTTTCTGTTTATTGTTTTGTAGATTGTTGTTTGTCCTTTTGTTCTTTTTCTTTGTGGCATTCTCCCTGATTTAAAGCTTCTGATTACCCTTTTGGTATCTTCAAACTTTTCTTAGGATTAAGAATAGCTACAGTATCTATGAATTGTAAATTTCAACAATAGCTATATCTAATAAACCATGTCAATTCCGACGTATGTGATCTATATTAACTAATGTTTCTCTTGAATAACAAAATCACCGAACTCCGAACAATCTTACAAAGGGAAAGTCAAAACTCATAAGTATATAAACAGACAAAATCGGTCAACAACCGGAAAACTGTGAAAACCGTAATGATCCTGACTTGGTACAGGCATTTCTAAAGAAATGATGGGTTGAATCAGATTTAAAGGCGCCAAACCCCCCGCTTTCATTACGGCTGGAAGGTTCCGGCTGTCACTATAACAGTATTTATAACAATACTTGAACAAAATAGGTAAAATAGTTGTCAAGCAGTACCAAACCCAGTGAAGCAAATGTCTAAAACAATTTTACGTCACACATTGATAAAAAAATATTTTTAACATTTTTGTTGACTTCTTTATCTTTATACATTTTCACTATATGAAAATGCATCGTTTATCATCGTCTCTGCAGAGACGGAATATATTTCGACAAGATCTTGGTATCGGAATATAAACTTTTTAAGAGATCGAATAAGGCGAATCTTTGTATAGCCCTGGTCCAGTAGCCTGTTTCTCAGATGAAGATGACGTTTCAGGAAATCAGAATAATTGCTACTGGCCCTTGCATAGCGAATCAATTGCGAGATGTAAACACCATATGCAGGAGAAGCTGGTATATTGCTGCACATATTTGGAAAATTTATGATTTTAAAATTGATGTCGTCCCGTTTATCATAAATTTTAGTACTGATTTGACCACTGTCGTCAAATTCGAGGTATAAGTCCAAAAATGATGCGGACGAAACTGTATCTGTGGTCTCTTTAACTTCCAGCTCTGGAGGATATACCAATGGAAGAAATTCTGCAAATCTAGAATTATTGATAGATAAAACGTCATCAATATACCTGTATGTGAAATTAAAGGCTCTAGCCTCATGAATCTTCTTATCTTTTACAAGCTTTTGAAGAAATTCCGACTCATATGAGTATAAAAATAAATCGGCTAGAAGAGGGGCACAATTCGTACCCATTGGTATGCCGACGACCTACTGAAACAGTGTCCCTCCAAAGGAGACAAATATGTTATCGATGAGGAACTCCAACATACTGATCACTTGTTCCTCGGAGTAGCATGTTTTACCTTTTTGAATTTTGTTTGAAAAATATGTGGAATTGTAGCCTAACACAACAAATTTTGAACCATAGTTTCTATGACTGAAAGCTTTGTGAATTGTTTCTTTTAAGCGGGTTTTACTGCAGACAGAATCTTTGTCAGGTGAATAGACAATTCTTTCGTCGAACAAGTTGATGATCCCGTAATGTACCTTTCTTTGAATGGTGTCTTATGGAGTTTAAGTATCCAATATAAATAGGGTAAATCCTCAGACTCTTTACCAGAGGAAATGTTTAAAGAGGTCATGAATGATCTGTGGTTAGCTAGGATTTCATCTTTGTCGAACGAAGTTGGTTTGTATGTGGTATTACTAGAGGAGTTGCTATTTATGCCTAATTCCTTGATTAGGCATTCGAAGTAATAAGATTTACATACAAACACGATATTGTTGGAAGCCATGTCCGCAAGAACGATAACATATTTGTCATGAAGAGAGGAAAGACACTTAACAACTTCTTGGTCTTTAAATACAGACTTAGGTCGACTATTAACACAATTTTTGAGTTTGTGAATCCGACCTTGTATTTGACCTTGAACCCATCCCTAACACTCCTTGAACATAAATAATGGTTCTAATATAATATGTACTACACTTGTTTCATTTAGATGAATATACGATTCTGGTATGTTTTTCTAAAGCATGTATTTAGTTGTTACAAAGTTGACATGAAAAATATTACTACAAATCAGTCCAATTGATCATAAACACAATTCTACAGTCGTAAAATTCCCACCATAGAGCAACCAGTATGTAATGTTAGTGGTAAATACGTCAAATAAAAAAATGAATAAATATAAGATCCCATTTTGTAGTGTAATAACTTTCTGTGATGTAGTTGACATAACATTGCGAAAAAATGAGACCTCTTACGAAAACTGTTCAATAGACTGTTAACAGTCACTAGTGAGACTGGAACTGCTAACCCTTCCAAGCACCTGAATTCACCCCCGATTTTTAGCGGGCTTTGTGTTGTTCTATCTTTTGTTTTCTGTGTAGCGTTTTGTAGATATTTGTTTGTCCTTTTACTCTTTGTATTATCTGTCTTTGATTTAAAGCTTCTGGTTACACCTTTAGTATCTTCTAACTTTTTTCTATTTATTGTTCCATGCAAACTAGAAATCCTAATGTTTGAAGATTCCAAAATATGACAAAACCAAAGTTTTACAAGAAAAATATGTACATGTATAATGAACCTGTCAATATTTTTAACAAATGTCACAAAATCTGCATTTGCCACTGTCAATTCCCAATTGACGCCAGCAATTCTTCAAATACAATAATCTTATTCCTATTCTAATGCATACCGGTAGCTTAAAATATTTTCAATAAAAAGGTTTGGTTGGTTGGCTTGGTTTATGATGTTTAACGCCACATTCAACAAAAGGGACTGAAAGCATAATCTATAAAATGCAGCAAAATCTTATGACAAGCCAACTGTGGGGTTGACGGTAAATAATATACATTTATTGCATTAATATGAGGTGAACAAGGGTGTTTGTCTTCCTCGAGGGTTTTAAATGTATATTGAATATTTTGTTTTGCTGAAGACAACACAATAATTTTCGGTGTAGAAAATACAATTACGGAACTGGACTGAAAAAATTAACGGATATTCACCACACTTTCAGTTGTCAGAGGTTGTAGACCGGCAACAATATGCTGTCTCTCTCTACATTTGGGTTGTTCATCGGGTTGTGTACCTCGTCAGGAAATGTTCCGCAAAACATCCAATTTGTTTTGTTATATATATACCATAGTTCATATCATATATACCTAATAACAGCAATTTACCTCGGCAACTATTATCTATAATGGCGATATTCCGAGGAGTGTAAGAAGAGATTAAAGATACCAAAGAGAGGTAAATCAGAATACGTAAATCAAAGAAGGACAGAAAATACAATGGCCAAAAGGAAAAACAAAGGTTTACAAAGCATAACACAGAAAACTAAAGATTGAGCAACACAAACTGCTTAAACCGGGGAGTGAACTCAGGTGCTTGGACGGGTTAGCAGATACACATCCATCGTGTCAATAGGCTATTCATAAGTACATACATTTTTTACAACCCAATGTGTAAGATATGTTGTTTTAAGTGAATTGTATACGATCTCGTGAAAATATTGAATTTAAATTTTAATGCATAACATACAATTTTGATTTTAGACTAATACCCACTTATATAAATGAAAATTTGTAAATTTCGTTGTACAAAAAAATCTAAATCAGGCTACACACAATTCGCTTCCATAGTAAATGATAGATTTCTAACGACAGAAATATCTCAAGATTTGTGTTCCAAATAATAAAATTAAGCTGTCAGTGCCATTCATTTTATCGTGCACTTGTTCTATTCTAGATGAATTGCATTGAATGGATGATATTTGCTATATACTGTCACTGGTGGAAATATAGCTTTTCCGGTACCCATGTCACATGTTACCTGTTGAGCTTTGGGAAAGAAATTTTAAATACAGTATACTTCCTGTTGACAGAAAATATCAAAAATGGAAATCAAGGGGTAATTGTATAATTCTATTATTCAATTCAAAATATAAACGTCGGTGGATTAATGCGCTTTTCTACAGGATCAACACAATATTAATGTAGTGTCTTAAAATAAAACGTTTATGTGTATTCTGCCCAAGACTGAGTAAAGGTTCGGTGAACCTCGCCTTTATCCACAGGCACTCGTTTCATATATATATTTGTTTACTATCTACGTCTATCCATAAAGAAAGATCCTTATCGGTTTCACGTCGGTTGCCTCAGTTCACGGTCGAAAAATATGTTTTAGAATTTTTAAATGACCTTAAATTTATTCTCTACTTGAAATATGATAATTTTTCTACAACATGTTGTATGACACGCCTACCTTTGTTGCCAATTATCTACGTCAGAGCTCATTATATAATCCAACTTGAAATACACAAAAACACCTCATATTTTTCCGGCAATACCGACGCAGCAGTGAATAAAAAAAACAATAAAATCACCCGTAAAAAATACACGAGGTTTTTTCTTGTTTTGTCTGTGTCAAATATCAATATTAGTGATGATAAAGTCCACAACTTTGTTGTCAATATCGTAGATTTAAATGAGTTTATAAGTTTAAATACAACCAAAGATTCCAAGTTTATTCTTGGATATTTCGATTGACCAATCAGAGCGCTCCATCCTATTCACTGCTGCGTCGGTATTGCCGGAAAAATATGAGGTGTTTTTGTGTATTTCAAGTTGGATTATATAATGAGCTCTGACGTAGATAATTGGCAACAAAGGTAGGCGTGTCATACACCATGTTGTAGAAAAATTATCATATTTCAAGTAGAGAATAAATTTAAGGTCATTTAAAAATTCTAAAACATTTTTTTCGATCGTGAACTGAGGCAACCGACGCGAAACCGATAAGGACCTTTCTTTATGGATAGACGTAGATAGTAAATATATATATATATATGAAACGAGTGCCTGTGCCTCTATCCCAGGATAGACGTAGATAGTAAACATATATATATATGAAACGAGTGCCTGTGCCTCTATCCCAGTTTTGAAGCCGCATACACATATACTTTATATTCTAAGACACTGCACTACCATTTTCTGTATATAACTCAGATCTATGTAATTGTTTGTTTTTATTATTTTGTTTTAAACCATTTTGCATCAAATAATACATAAATTCCATTTGGAAGCAAAAATCCATGTCACAATGCGTCTGGTTATTGGAAACAAAATAACCACATTTTATCTCTGTCGACATTGACTCCCGTTTTTCCTTTCCCGAAACTATAAGATTCCCTGATATAAACAACAAATTTCGCTGCCTACATATAAATATATCCGCTTTGCTTCTTTCTTGTACTAAAATTCACGTGTGATGGTACCAAAACAGAGCAATTTGATTTGACATAATCATATAAGTAATTTTTCACATATAAAGGAACCTTTGTAATTTGGCCAAAGATCATGCCATTTGTAACCGTCAAGAGGTCTCATTCCAATATGTTCCGATTGTCCGCTTCTTACAGTAATGTCTGGTTGAGTAGGGTGCCAGTAGAAATAAGTCATAAGGGATCCGTTATTATATTTCCATGGATCATTTGTGAATCTTGATATTCCTTGAATGAGTGTCCATTGTGACCTGGGAATGTTGAATTGACCTGCAACAGTGAGAAACAATATAATAATCCCTTATAAGAAATCCATGTGGCACAGAAGCTTTATATAATGCGATTTATACTGGCTTCCTGTTGATAATTAAAACATAACATTATCAGAGGCGTAAGAGTGGACCGATGAGTGGGGTGCACGTTTTAGGAGTGGACTGGGAAGTAGGGGACAAGCTGCGGGATTGCACTGGAAAGTGAGTGGTACAAGCCCTGCAAAAGTGGAGAAGCAAGCTTTAGGAGATGATCGGAAAGTGGGGACAAGCTTTCAAACCTGACACGTGGCAAAAAGGGAAAAAAATGGCATTTGACTTCAGAGCAGCATACCCTTAATACCTCTGGGTAAGTTACACATTTTTTTATTCCGTGTAAAACAAATCAACTTTTTCTACAATTTTGCCAAAAGAAGTACGGGGGTGCAAAATACCCCTGATTTATAGATATTCAACAAATATGATGCAACTAGCATGATGGATATGTTCAAAACAATTGAATACAAAGGAGGAAAAATTGAGAGAAAAAACTCCTTAAGATTTAAAATGAAACGTAGATATCAAATTTAGTGCGCACGACGCGTTGTTGTAATAATCTTCATCAGGTACGCTCAATATATTGTTAATCAATCAACCAGTTTTATTTTCAAATATTAATCTGTATAACGAACTTAATAATAACTGGTGTTTTCGATGGTTTTATACCAGAGGTTTTGTTGATATTAGTGGAATTGTTGAATATCATCGTTAAGGCTTTCTTTTGATTATTTGATTCAATTTTAAAATTTATTTAATCAATTGTTTCGTGTTTATCATGATGAATCATGCATGTAATAGTAATGAATTTAAATATCACAGGTACAATCTGGGGCTTACCAAAAATAGATATTTATTAACCTTATACTACTAAGAAAGATGATAAATATCCAGCTAATTTTTGATTGGATTCTTGTTTGAAAATTTGACCAATCTAAAGCAAGCTTCCGTCGATATTCATTCGGACATAATTAATTCCACTAATAATCAGCACATTCTCGAACAATCGAAACCACATCGGGGGTGTTATGGTTAGAAAGCTCGTCTAGATCGTCGGTTCGACCCCTGGTCGGTTCAAACCGAAGACTATGCAATTGATATTTGTTGCTTCTCCAGAAAGCACGCAGCATTAAGGAGACAGAGGAAAGACTGGTTGGCTCTGAATCAGTATAATGTGGAGTTGAGTGACGTGTCTACCCGCGGACTGTTGTTTCAGTGGGCTAGCACAATTAACATCCAACTGGTCTAGTACAAAGCATGCATCTTTATCATCGAATGTAACTTGTACACGCCATCATATACTAGTACCTGAAAAATTACTCACTCGAACAATCGATGATACGTGCCAGATGTACTTCCACGAGAATCAACAAATTCGCTCAGTTAGTGTATTTACCCACTACCACATTACTTGTATTTCTCTATTTTGACCACAACAGTGTGTGTGGGTTTTCTGATATGTTAAGTAGTAAATCTCCTGCAAAATACACAGTTATCGACAATCCTTTCCATAATTTCTCAATATTAAGTTTTACATCGCAGTGTCGGTCCTTCCCTTGGGTTGAGATCATCCGTAATGTTCTGGTCCCCGGGTGTAAGCAAATACTAAATCGCACTTCCTTACAAGCTAACGGATCGTTGCAATCATCTTCTTCCGTTGAATTTGAAACAATTGTTTTTGGTCTGCATTTCTATCTTTCATGTCTCTAGTTAGACACTAGACATGTTTCTTCCTAATTCACCTCTGGTGTGTTCTGTGATACATGGATGTGAACTCTAGAGGATTCCTGTGTATCTGGTTGTAATTTCGTTTTTGTATTTTGTTTTGTTTATGTATTTGATTGTTTGTGTTTGTGTGGCTTTCGTGAATAGTTGCATCAGGCATTGTGATTGGGTGGGATATATATGTCGTCCTATAGTCCTGATAGGTAGTTGTTCACAGGGACTGGGTGGGATATATATGTCGTCCTATAGTCCTGATAGGTAGTTGTTCACAGGGATTGGGTGGGATATATATGTCGTCCTATAGTCCTGATAGGTAGTTGTTCACAGGGACTGGGTGGGATATATATGTCGTCCTATAGTCCTGATAGGTAGTTGTTCACAGGGATTGGGTGGGATATATATGTCGTCCTATAGTCCTGATAGGTAGTTGTTCTCAGGGATTGGGTGTGATATATATGTCGTCCCATAGTCCTGATAGGTAGTTGTTCTCAGGGATGGGGTGGGATATATATGTCGTCCCATAGTCCTGATAGGCAGTTGTTCACATGGATTGGGTGGGATATATATGTCGTCCCATAGTCCTGATAGGTAGTTATTCTCAGGGATTGGGTAGGATATGTATGTCGTCCCATAGTCCTGATAGGTAGTTGTTCTCAGGGATGGGGTGGGATATATATGTCGTTCCATAGTCCTGATAGGTAGTTGTTCTCAGAGATGGGGTGGGATATATATGTCGTCCCATAGTCCTGATATGTAGTTGTTCACAGGGATGGGGTGGGATATATATGTCGTCCCATAGTCCTGATAGGTAGTTGTTCTCAGAGATGGGGTGGGATATATATGTCGTCCCATAGTCCTGATAGGTAGTTGTTCTCAGGGATTGGGTGGGATATATATGTCGTCCCATAGTCCTGATAGGTAGTTGATCTCATGGTTTGCTACTGATTACAGCTCCGGAAGGGTTAACAATTCCTGTTCCTCTATTGACACCCGTTGTGTTACTATTACACGACACACACGAACACCATCTGACATGGAAATCGTGTTGGTCACCAGCATATGTAAACAAATATAAATGAAATTTATATGGCGACAACACAAATGGGAATAATAAAAACGACCCGAACATAGTAAGTCACTCGGAACATCGATCATCTGCCAATTATCCGATAACTGTTTCTGATATTATAACCGCAATAATACGACAATAATACGTATACTATAGAATAAGTAAACAATTATCAACCACAAATAAACAAATCACTTTAATTTCGATCAAGGGCTAATTATGACACTAACGCTGATTATAGTATATTTAATTGTTTTTTTAATTGATATTGTTTGTTTATTTTCCCCGCGTAATATACTGGGAAATAATATATGAAACATTAAAATTTAACATCCTTTAATGATATATACATTGAACATCTGGAATGCATTTTAATTATTTAAGTAATATTTTGATAAAAGGGAAGATAGTTTATCGAGTTTATGTATTTGTGAGAAGAATGTTTAGACAATGAAAACAATTCTACCAATATCAACAAAACGAGCAATCACCTCTTACCTTCACTGAACTCAAGAGAAAACCACAACATATGACGTTGGAAATCCAGGTTCTGGTTTGGGAGAGGCACAAACAAAAATGTGGTGGAATTAAGCCTGTTAATGGTAACGCCCCACCCCCCTCGTCATAGCTGGATCTCCAACGGCAATACATATATAAACAAACGATAACAAAAACTTACACAGATTCCGTTCCACTCATAAAGACAACATAGTACCACAAAATATGAATGACAACATTTACATGAACAGCATAATAGTAGTGTCAATGAATGCTGGTAGTTAATTGACTACTACATGTAGCTAGTAAGGTTAAATCTCATAGGATAAAGACCATTACTCCTTAGCGTGTTTTCCTAAATTTTGGTAACATTTTACACATAAGAAAACCAGTTTTTGACTATTTATTAGGCTTGTATATCGTGTTTAACGCCACTTTCAACAATATTTCAGTTATATTGTGGCGGTCAGTTTTATTGGTGGAGGAATCCGGAGTATTCGGAGAATACATCCGAGCCTGTAGCAGGTCAATGACCAATTTTATCACATAATGTTTTATCGAGTACACCTCGCCATGAACAGGGTTCGAACTCACGAATTGCACAGGTTGTTGTAAATTCAACTACCATACGATCTCGACCACGAGGTTCCTCCGTTTTGTGACTAGCCACACATACTGACTATAATGATTAATATTGAATTGTGAATTTTATTTTTTATTTTCTGAATAACTTTCGTTCTGTGTCTAGTATCAAATGTTGTTTGTGTCTCTTGAGTTCGCCCCTCAAATTTAAGTAGTGGAATTTGTGTTAATATATTTCTTCACGTTCTTAGTTCCTTGTGATGTCCGCTACGATTTCCACAGAAAAAACGATGTTCGGTTCGTCTTTACCCCCAGTTATTTATGTTATTTGCACCTTTTTACGCATACTAGTGTCCAACAAGACTTTACTAAATGAATAACACAGCAGGTGTAAACTTTTTACCCTTCCGGAGCACCTGGCATTACACCCCGAGTTTTGGTGAGGTCCGTGTTTCTCATCTTTTTAGTCTTTGTGTCCAATGTTGCCGATGTCTGTGGACTGTCCATTTTTGATTGCTGCTTCGGTTTTCTCTACGTTTATTTGAGTAAAATGTTTTGGCATGTCATAAGGTACTCATTTCCTTCACGAGGACCTGTTTTATTAATACTTTTTCTGTGTTGTGTCTTGTCTTGTGTGTCCAATGTTTCAGTGTCTTTGAACTGTCAATTCTTCATTACCCCTTCGGTTTTCTCTTCTTCCAATATAATGCGGTCCTCTTGTTGAGTAATATTGCACTATGAACGCAAGAAAACAAACCCATGACGTAAATATATATATGCATGACGAAAATAATTTTTTCCATAATATCAAATTTAGTTTGTTTTGTTCTGAGGAAGAAACTACTCACTCAGATGCTTAACAATATGCTGTTGTTTTGCCGTCGAATCTATCGTTATGAGTTCTGCTCCAACTTCCGCACATGTTTGGTCGTAATCGAAAAGATGTTGTAACGAGTCTTTAGCCTGAAATCGATAACAGCTGTCGAAGACATCATTGTATACATATCCCGTCTTTCTTGGACACCGACCTATTAAATATATCAAATGCATGCTACAGAAAATATACAGGACACGCGGAACTCTACAGGGTTGTACATATGTAATATCCCTGATACATTTCGGACAGCCTCTTTGTTCATCTATATAATGAATGCGGTTAATTGATTGTTGTATAATGTAATGTGAACAGACATTCTGCTGATATCATGACGAGCAGTGCCGTCACCAAATTATTTTGTGCTCTAGTTAAGGCTAACTACTAGCATACCCTTCGATAAATTCCCCCACCAACAAAAACAACTGCCAACCTCAAGCTTAGGAACAACTTTGTAGAAAAATAATATATGCTTGTTTCTCATCCTCGTAAAATAAATTCTATATTCATCATCAATAGATCAATATTTTATGAAAGAGACGAACATGACAAAGAATCAACGACAATTAACGTGATCAAACACAGAGAATAATGGACGTCATCAAAATCAGAGGAAATCTCATTGTTTGTGTAGTACATAACGTTAAAACGTAGATATCTAATTAAGTGTGAACCCCGCGTTTCTGGAATAACCTTCATTAGGTACGCTCAAAGTCGAAACATTGGAACACCAAATAATTAAAATAAATGTTTGGGAGCAATAAACCCAAAATGCCTAAGCAAGATAGTCAAAATCAACTAAGGTCACCTATGCCTGAGGGAAGAGATCATTAATTTTAATAATAAATTACATTATTTAGGAACTGTGGATTTCAATAATAAATATATCTAATAAGCCATGTCAGTGTCGAAACACTGACTACTGGGAACATGATACCCTCGATTACTAAAAGTCCACCAGCAGAGGTATCGACCCAGTGATTGTAATAAATACGTAGATATGAGATTTAGTGCACATGACGTGTTTCTGGAATAACCTTCTTCAGGTACCCGCTCGAAGTCGAAAAATTGGAAAACCAAATAATGTAAAAATCTTCAGGAGCAATAAAACCAAAGGGCATAAACAGGATAGACAAAATCAGCTAAGGTCACCTATGCCTGATGGAGGGGATCCAGCGTTCCTGGGTCCGAGTGGAGCGATAGTTCTATCTGCAGGTAACACTATAGAAATCCAACAATAGTATAAGAGTGTTGGTTTATAACAAAGCGGACATCACCATCATCTCACTGAAAAGTCGCTGATATAGCTGAAAAATTGTTTAGTTGGCGTTATTAACAATAACTACTCACTCACTCAAAACCGGAGGTTAACTCGGGTGCTTTGGAAGGTAAGCAGTTCCTGTTCCACAGATGGTACCGTGTTACTTAGGATAAAGGTCAGAGTGCAGCAACTGTCGTACGCTAGGCTAAAGAAACGGAATGAGATTACGACAGTACAAACATACCACGAGCCATCTGTGAGACGACAACTAAAACTTTCGAAGTGAATACAATTAAATCTGTATTAAGAGGTCATATTTGGCCTTATAAGACAGGTGACTCTTAAAAGAGGTTCAATTTATATGAAAATTTATATAACAGTAAAAGATAGGATGGCCTTTCAATCCAGATGATTGCTTAATAGAGGTGAATGCATTGGCAGGTTGGAGTGTACTTCAATCGTGCTTGTCGTACAATTTGTATCCTATTCGATTCTCGTCATTAATTTGCCAAGGTATGAAGCGGAAATTTAAAGAGTATCTATGGTTTTCCTAATTTCAAACTCACTGAAAATAACCAAAGCAAGCATTATTTAAAGATATAATGGTCACCTGTAAGACGGAAAATAAAAATTAATGAAATGAGCTAATTTTCTCTTTTCTCTCGGGAAGTCCTTGTATTATACGAATGTTATATTTTTCGTTTTGGAAATTAAACCTTTCAAATTGAAAATTTTGATTTCGAAAATGAGAAATATAACACGAATACAGGAATAAGTAGAATAGAAGGAGAGCACAATTAATACACATTGGAATACCGCATTAAAATAAACGTTAGAGCATACCGAAGGGGCAATCAAAAATGGGCAATCCAGAGAAACTGATATTAAAGACGAAGAAAAACAAAACAAAAACACAACACAATATGTGTTGGACACCACTATACGAAAACAAACACAAATAATGTAGATAAGACATGAGCACCCCTACAAACAGCTGGAGGTAAAGATGAACCGAACATTGCTTTCATATGAAAAACATAGACACCAAACAATAGTCCAACATTTGGAAAATGTCTGTTTCAGAGTATTTTTTGCTGGACTCAGTTCAAGAGTGGGTTTTAATAAAGTATGATTTCATACCAAATTAAGTATCTGATTCTAAAGTATACATTTTAAAGGAACTATTTCCCTTTAAGGCAAACAAAATGGTTTCCTATTCATGCAAAATTCAATGAAGATAGCAAATGTTGTAACAACTTGTGAATTTTAAATTACAAGGTTCAAATATTTACAGATTATGTGAAAATTGTACTCAAATGCGTTGTTGTGCAAAGGTATATTTGTTTATTGTATCGGGGCATTGTTGTTGTTATGCATTTGTTATTTCGTAATCAAGTTCATATTTCCCGCAATATATTTTCCGCGAACTTGTAACACTTTGTTGATGTCATATTGTTGTTTCAATGTTTAGCGTAGGAATTTCAGTAGCAACATGATTAAGGCTTATAAAATATTGTATCTATAACCTTATTTACCTTTCAAAGTGATTATTATCCTTGCATTTCATTATCAAATACTTCAGTTTGCTTCATAACTACGATTATTACCTTGACATTGCTTACCGGATATAGCATTATTTTGGGTTGCGGATATGGAATTGTGTGTGAAACGAATCTATATAAATGATAGTCGGTTTTTGAAAAAGGGATTCGTTTGACAGTCAGCTGATTGGAAAAGTTCATCTTTATATATACAGGTAAAATTGCACACACTGCTATTACTTCCATACCTTGTAGATTGTTAAATTGCTGAGTATTTTAATTGATTTTATTTCTATTTTGGCAATTCTAATCTGCCAATAAAACAGACATTTATCTACAAACTATTGTTTTTCTTTAATTCTTGAAGTTAACTTACCCACAGTTACAGTGAGCACTTCAAATTGGTGGCAGCGGTTAAAACTTATTTCATACACATAAATCTCACATATTATTTTTTTTAAGCACTAGGAATTATTGAAATTCAGAGTGCATAATATTCTATCTATTATTTGAAATTTTAGCAAGCACTAGGAATTATTGAAATTCAGAGTGCATAATATTCTATCTATTATTTGAAATTTTAGTAAGCATTAGGAATTATTGAAATTCAGAGTGCATTTTTATCATTTGAAATTTAAGCACTAGAAATGATTGATATTTAGAGTGCATTGCAAATATACAAATTTTTGCACTAGGAATAATTGATATTTAGAGTGCATTGCAAATTTACAAATAATTGCACTGGAAATTATTGAAATTCAGAGTGCATATACCCTATTGGATGTTTAGAACTAGAAATTATTGAAATTTAGAGTGCATTTTTATCATTTGAAATTTTTGCACTAGAAATAATTGATATTTAGAGTGCATTGCAAAATTACAAACAGGAAAATATGATCATAAACACTAGGAATAATAGATATTCAGAGTGTAGAATAAATCATTGACATTTTAACACTAGGAATAGTAGATATTCAGAATGTAGAATAAATCATTGACATTTTAACACTAGGAATAGTAGATATTCAGAGTGTAGAATAAATCATTTACATTTTAACACTAGGAATAGTAGATATTCAGAGTGTAGAATAAATCATTTACATTTTTACACTAGGAATAGTAGATATTCAGAGTGTAGAATAAATCATTTACATTTTTACACTAGGAATGGTAGATATTCAGAATGTAGAATAAATCATTGACATTTTAACACTAGGAATAGTAGATATTCAGAGTGTAGAATAAATCATTTACATTTTTACACTAGAAATGATAGATATTCAGAGTGTTTGAGTTTACTACAATAAAACATTACAATTTTTACACTAGGAATAGTAGATATTCAGAGTGTTTGAGTTTACTACAATAAAACATTACAATTTTGCACTAGGAATAGTAGATATTCAGAGTGTATGAGTTTACTACAATAAAACATTACAATTTTTACACTAGGAATAGTAGATATTCAGAGTGTATGAGTTTACTACAATAAAACATTACAATTTTGCACTAGGAATAGTAGATATTCAGAGTGTATGAGTTTACTACAATAAAACATTACAATTTTTACACTAGGAATAGTAGATATTCAGAGTGTATGAGTTTACTACAATAAAACATTACAATTTTTACACTAGGAATGATAGATATTCAGAGTGTATGAGTTTACTACAATAAAACATTACAATTTTTACACTAGGAATAGTAGATATTCAGAGTGTTTGAGTTTACTACAATAAAACATTACAATTTTTACACTAGGAATAGTAGATATTCAGAGTGTATGAGTTTACTACAATAAAACATTACAATTTTTACACTAGGAATGATAGATATTCAGAGTGTATGAGTTTACTACAATAAAACATTACAATTTTTACACTAGGAATAGTAGATATTCAGAGTGTTTGAGTTTACTACAATAAAACATTACAATTTTTACACTAGGAATAGTAGATATTCAGAGTGTATGAGTTTACTACAATAAAACATTACAATTTTTACACTAGGAATAGTAGATATTCAGAGTGTATGAGTTTACTACAATAAAACATTACAATTTTGCACTAGGAATAGTAGATATTCAGAGTGTATGAGTTTACTACAATAAAACATTACAATTTTTACACTAGGAATAGTAGATATTCAGAGTGTTTGAGTTTACTACAATAAAACATTACAATTTTTACACTAGGAATAGTAGATATTCAGAGTGTATGAGTTTACTACAATAAAACATTACAATTTTTACACTAGGAATAGTAGATATTCAGAGTGTATGAGTTTACTACAATAAAACATTACAATTTTTACACTAGGAATAGTTGATATTCAGAGTGTATGAGTTTACTACAATAAAACATTACAATTTTTACACTAGGAATAGTAGATATTCAGAGTGTATGAGTTTACTACAATAAAACATTACAATTTTGCACTAGGAATAGTAGATATTCAGAGTGTATGAGTTTACTACAATAAAACATTACAATTTTTACACTAGGAATGATAGATATTCAGAGTGTATGAGTTTACTACAATAAAACATTACAATTTTTACACTAGGAATAGTAGATATTCAGAGTGTTTGAGTTTACTACAATAAAACATTACAATTTTTACACTAGGAATAGTAGATATTCAGAGTGTATGAGTTTACTACAATAAACATTACAATTTTTACACTAGGAATAGTTGATATTCAGAGTGTATGAGTTTACTACAATAAAACATTACAATTTTTACACTAGGAATAGTAGATATTCAGAGTGTATGAGTTTACTACAATAAAACATTACAATTTTGCACTAGGAATAGTAGATATTCAGAGTGTATGAGTTTACTACAATAAAACATTACAATTTTTACACTAGGAATGATAGATATTCAGAGTGTATGAGTTTACTACAATAAAACATTACAATTTTTACACTAGGAATAGTAGATATTCAGAGTGTTTGAGTTTACTACAATAAAACATTACAATTTTTACACTAGGAATAGTAGATATTCAGAGTGTATGAGTTTACTACAATAAAACATTACAATTTTTACACTAGGAATAGTAGATATTCAGAGTGTATGAGTTTACTACAATAAAACATTACAATTTTGCACTAGGAATAGTAGATATTCAGAGTGTATGAGTTTACTACAATAAAACATTACAATTTTTACACTAGGAATGATAGATATTCAGAGTGTATGAGTTTACTACAATAAAACATTACAATTTTTACACTAGGAATAGTAGATATTCAGAGTGTTTGAGTTTACTACAATAAAACATTACAATTTTTACACTAGGAATAGTAGATATTCAGAGTGTATGAGTTTACTACAATAAAACATTACAATTTTTACACTAGGAATAGTAGATATTCAGAGTGTATGAGTTTACTACAATAAAACATTACAATTTTTACACTAGGAATAGTTGATATTCAGAGTGTATGAGTTTACTACAATAAAACATTACAATTTTTACACTAGGAATAGTAGATATTCAGAGTGTATGAGTTTACTACAATAAAACATTACAATTTTTACACTAGGAATAGTAGATATTCAGAGTGTATGAGTTTACTACAATAAAACATTACAATTTTGCACTAGGAATAGTTGATATTCAGGGTGTACACATTAATATTAAATCACTAGGAGTTAATTGTAACTTAGAGTGTATAGTATATAAAACATTCGAAGTATTTTAGCAACCTTACCTGGTACAATTTTCATTATGTATCTTAGGAACCGTCAATTACCTAGCCCAATTTTTTCAAGTGGGGGAGGGGTTTCTGTGCTAGGAACCTCATATGATTTGAGGGCTAATTCAGAAAGGATTCTTTTAGGGAATATAAAGGATGTAAACATTACTGTTGAAAATGAGATAACCCCTGTTACTCTAAGTTCTTATTCGCAAGCGGGTTCTTATAAATCCAGCTCAGGGTTTCACAATTCTTCATTCACTCCAATTAGTTCAAATATTTGGCCCAATGGGTATGCTCAGAATACACGTACATGTAGTAATAATACAAGTGGAAATTTGATAGGTATTCAGGGAGGGACTTGTTCAAGTTATAATTCCCAAACCATGACTAAATCTATAACTACACAAGTAACTGACATGGCAACTAATGCAGCGCCATTAAGAATGTCAATGAGCGACACAGAACTGTTCAGACCAAGTCAGTCTTCCATAAACAGCATCAGAGAATCTGAAGAGATAGTGAGACTGAAACAAAGAATATTGGAGTTAGAGCATGAGAAGCAAGAAACATCTTTTAGACCACAACAAGATATGAGAATAGCAAGAGTTATCTGTGATAGAAATCAGAACTACAGAGATGTCAACATGCCAGAGCCATACGAAACACCTTACGTTAGCAACACTTCTGCGACTTATCAGCCAGAACCAGGACAGCCAATCATGAATCTAAGAACACCATCCAAAATGCAGGAGAGATCAAATCATGCAGTCCAATCCAGAACTGTATCAACTGTAATCTCTGAGCCATACAAATCCAGACTACCATTTTATAATGGAAAAGGGGATTGGAGGATATTCATGATTCAGTTACAGATTATAGCGGAACGAAATAATTGGAACCCACATTAGCAGACAGAAGAAATACTCTTGGTGCTAAGAGACGAGGCTTTAAATTTTGCAACCGGGCTGACACCTGAAATTAGGAGCTCGTTCCGACTTCTGAATGCAGAAATAGAGAAGCTGTTTGGGAACAACAACTTCCCAGAGACATACAGACGGGAGTTGCTTTGTGTAAAGAAACAGTATAAGGAAACCATCCATGAATATGCTGCGAGAATTGAAAATATGGTCAGGAAAGCTTACCCCGGCATGGACAGACAGTTGTTCAGTAACCTCAGAATAGAGTACATGCTAGTAGGATTACCAGACCAGAGCATTGCCTATGATGTCATGACAAAACGTCCAACTACAATGGAAGAAACGATCAATTTGGTAACCTAGCATTTGACATGCAAGAGTGGAATGAGAGGCAGAACTCAAGTCAGAGCTATTGAACAGGAGGAAATGAACCAGACCATTGAGGATATAGATTGTAGAAGAGTGCGTAACAGATACGTCACAGAAGAAAGGCTTAATCAGTTTGGTCGTGATATTAAGAAATCTATGACCAGAGACATAGTCAAATCTGTTGGAGAAATAATTGATGAGAAAATGTCTAATCAAGCCCAACGAAAACAGAGACCAAATACTTTCCAAGGAGAAAGAGCAGAAAAACAGTATCTGAACACAACTAAGGGGGACAGCGAAAAGTCTCCAAGAAAACTAGTTTGCTTCGGTTGTAGCAAAGAGGGTCATTTCAAAAGAGATTGTCCCATGAGTGGTGAAATACAACAACCAACCCAGAACAAAATGAGTGGTGAAAGACATCAACCAACACAGAACAAAACGTCGATTTTAAACTGGTAGAGGCTGGGACTATCGGCCAAGTGTCAGCCTTTTATGCAGATGAAAAACTTAATGATGGCATACCCCCTCAGATTGATAGAAAACATGATGATTTTGGAACTGTAGTAGATAAAATTGTTGATGATAATTGCTGTATCAAGGATTTAGGTCCTTCAGCTGATTCAAATAGTTCTAATGAGGCAAAAATGATAGATTCTATAGCTAAAGCAACTTTGATGATGCCATCAGAGATGGAGTTAGAGAACCGTGAGAGGATGGAAATGACAGGAGATGCTCATTTGAATCCTGAGGTTAACTCTATGATGTCTAAATCTAGTTCAGAGATGACGCCTGAGGTGGTACCTGAGGTAGCTAATACAGATGAATCTGATGAGTGCTTCATTATGATTGACCGGGTTAGATCGGCGACCATAAAGGTATCCATTCGAGTAAATGAGCAGTCAGAGAGTGCTGTTCTGGATACTGGTGCCGAAGTTACTGTCCTTAACAGTAATATCTACTACAACATTCCACAACAACATAGACCATCACTTAAACCAGCAAAAAGGAACCTAGTTGTCGCAGAGGCTGGGAAGAAAATGGCAACCCATGGGCTGCGACTATGAGCGTAGAATTAGGGCATAAACAATTTACGCGGGAAATGTATATAGCACCTATTGGTGATGATTTTCTCCTAGGCTGTAACATGGTGGATGAACTGGACATAACCATCAATTCCAAGAGAGGAATTCAGATTGATGAAAAATGGATCGACTGTGATGTTGAAAGGGAAACAGAGGAGAAACTGGCTAGATTGGTATTGACGGAAAATGTGACCATACCAGCCAATTCAGAGATAATTTTTGTCTGGTCGGACAGAAAGATCAGAAATAATAGACATCAGATATGCCATGTTACAACCAATTGTGGAAGATGACAGGAAAGTAATGGTGGCAAAGATATTGATCGATCCATTTGAGAAAACTATTCCAGTAAGAATAGTAAATAAGGGTAATAACAAAATTACCGAACTCCGAGCAATCTTACAAAGGGAAAGTCAAAACTCATAAGTATATAAACAGACAAAATCAGTCAACAACCGGAAAACTGTGAAAACCGTAATGACCCTGACTTGGTACAGGCATTTCTAAAGAAATGGTGGGTTGAATCAGCTTTTAAAGCGCCAAACCTCCCCTTTTCATTACGGCTCAAAGTCTCCGGCTGTCACTATAACAGTATTTATAACAATACTTGAACAAAACAGGTAAAACAGTTGTCATAACAGCACCAAACTCAGTGAAGTGAATGTCAAAAACATATTTACGTCACACATTGATAAAAAAATATCTTTGACATTTTTGTTTTTGACCATTTATCTTTATACATTTTCACTATATGAAAATCCATCGTTTATAATCTTTTCTGCAGAGACGGAATATATTTCGACAAGATCTTGGTATCGGAATATAAATTTTTTAAGAGATCGAATAAGGCGAATCTTTTAATAGCCCTGGTCCAGTAGCCTGTTTCTCAGATGAAGATGACGTTTCAGGAAATCAGAATAATTGCTACTGGCCCTTGCATAAAGAATCAATTGCGAGATGTAAACACCATATGCAGGAGAAGCTGGTATATTGCTGCACATATTTGGAAAATTTATGATTTTAAAATTGAAGTCGCCCCGTTTATCATATATTTTAGTACTAATTTGACCACTGTCGTCAAATTCGAGGTATAAGTCCAAAAATGATGCGGACGAAGCGGTATCTGTGGTCTCTTTAACTTCCAGCTCTGGAGGATATATTAATGGAAGAAATTCTGCAAATCTAGAATTATTGATAGATAAAACGTCATCAATATACCTGTATGTGAAATTAAAGGCTCTAGCCTCATGAATCTTCTTATCTTTTACAAGCTTTTGAAGAAATTCCGACTCGTATGAGTATAAAAATAAATCGGCTAGAGGAGCATCCTGCGAGACTGCGTAAAAACTACCTGTTGGGTGAATTACATGCAGTACAGAATATTACCAACCTTGCTATGTTGGATGTGCAAAGAGTCCGACGCGAGAACGAGATTGATGTTAGCAGAGCTCATTGTAAAGTACACCATTTCAGACGAACAGCACAGCAAACAAGAAATGATGTAAAAGTAGAGGTTCCAAGTGATTGGACAGAAGATGCAAAGATTGTGACTAAGAAGATAAAGGAGCTGAATGGTCAACACCAGAATAAAGCCGATATTCCAGTGTTACCAGAGCACCTCCGAGATCTGTTTGACAGAAGTTGTAAGAATATTACAGATACCAAGATGAAACGTAATATTGCTGAGATGATATTGAGAAACCGTGATGCATTTGCTATCTCAAAGACTAATGTTGGCACATGTTCAAAGTTAGAGCACAAGATAGAAACTGCTGGAGCTGCGCCTGTTAGACAACCATTACGAAGGACACCGGGTGCGTTCGAGAAGGAAGAGTTCCAATATTTAGAAGACCAACTTAAAAATGGAGTCATCAAGCCTTCCAAATCAGCATAGGCATCACCAGTAGTTTTAGTCAGAAAGAAGGACAACTCTGTTCGATGGTGTGTCGACTACAGGAAACTGAATGACTTGACCATCAAGGACGCATATCCACTTCCGCGCATTGACATGTGCATAGACTGTCTGGCATCTGCATCAATATTTTCCTGTTTGGATCTCCAGAGTGGATATTGGCAGCTGATGGTAGATGACCAATCCAAGACGGCATTCATAGCGAAATATGGGCTGTACGAGTACTGTAAGTTGCCTTTTGGATTATGCAATGCCCCTTAACACTTTCCAGCGGTGTATGGGATTGATTTTCACAGGCCTACAATGGCAGACACTCCTCATCTATCTGGACGACTTAATAATATTTAGCTCGGACATGGAGGAACATTTACTCAGACTGGAGGAAGTATTCCAGCGGATAAATAAAGCAGGATTGAAGCTGAAGCCCTCCAAATGTGACCTGCTGAAAGATGAGATTATTTAGTTGGGACATGTAGTGGGGAAGGATGGGATAAAGCCCAACCCGAAGGCCATAGAATCAGTCAAAAACTGGAAAGTTCCAACCACCATCAAGAAAATCCAGCAATTTCTTGGATTATGTAATTACTACCGCCAGTACATATGTCGGTTTAGTGACATAGCCTCCCCACTTAGTCAACTGACCAGGAAAGATGTTCCTTTTAATTGGACGAAGTCCTGTGCAGAAGCCTTCGACAAGCTGAAAAGAGCACTGACATCAGCTCCGGTGCTTGGATATCCTTGTTCAGGTGGTACCTTTATTTTGGATACAGATGCGTCTAACATTGGCATTCGTGGTATTTTATCGCAAGTCCAAGACAACAAGGAGAGAGTGATTGCCTACGCGTCAAAGAAACTTGATCGTACCCAACAACGGTATAGTGTCACTCGCCGAGAATTATTGGCAGCCGTCACATTTATGCATCAATTTCGGCACTATTTACTAGGACGACAATTTATACTGCGTACCGATCATAGTTCCTTAAGATCGCTGTTTGAATTCAAAAACCCACAGGGACAGCTGGCTCGTTGGATAGAGAGTTTAAGCCAATACAGTTTCACCATACAGTATCGCCCAGGGACTAAACACATTAATGCAGACACTTTGTCCAGAAAACCATCTTTGACTGCTGAAAGTTGTCAACATTTGACTGATGAAGATCATAACTGCATTCAATGTCAGGAATGGAAAACACAGTGGTCAGACTTCAGAGAAAAGATAGATGATGTTCAGAACTTGACAAAGTGCGATAAACCTTTAATCAGAAACCTAAAGGAGAGTGAGACAGAAAATCAGAACTTAGATGTACCATGGCTGTCCAAATATTCAACCAATCAGATGAGTATCTTTCAAAAAGAAGATCCTGATTTCAAGCATCTTCATGACTGGTTCGACTGTAACAAGATTCCAGATAGAGATGAATGTGCATCCTTGAGTCCAGCAGCCAGATACTATTGGCTCAACTGGGAAAACCTGAAACGAATCGGTGGAGTAATATACCACATTTGGAAAGAACCAAAAACCAATCAGGAAAACCACAGATTACTTATACCGACAGCTCTGAGAAAGGAATTAATGATCAGCTGTCATGACACTCCATGTTCAGGACACGCAGGGACAAGAAAATCGATAGACAAGATGAAAAAACATTTTACTTGGCATAAGATGGGCAAAGATGTGAAAATCCATATACAACAGTGTTCAGTTTGTAATAAGTGGAAAACAGGAAGAAAACCAAAAGCAGCACTTGTGAAATATACAGTAGGAAACCCCTTAAATAGAATCGGGATAGACATAGTTGGGCCTTTGCCCCTAACACAGAAAAAGAACAGGTACCTCCTTGTTATAGGAGATTACTTTACGAGGTGGATGGAGGCCTATCCCATTTCCAATCAGAAAACTGAGATAATAGCTCAGAAACTTGTCATGGAGTTCATTTCCAGATTCGGAATACCTTTAGAATTACACAGTGACCAAGGAACCAATTTTCAAAGTGAGCTTATGAATTCCATCTGCAGTCTACTGGAAATTTCTAAGACCAGAACGACGGCATATCATCCATCCTCCAATGGAATGGTAGAAAGATTAAACCGAACGCTCACAGATATGATAAAAAGTTTTGTTAATAATAACCGCACTAACTGGGACGAGCACATAAATCTTCTCCTTGCAGCATACAGAAGCATCCCGCACCCAGCGACAAGGTTCACACCAAATTATTTAATGTTGGGTCGAGAGATTAATTTATCTCTACAGATTGTGTGCCCTTTACCAGCATAGGAAAACAGCAAACCTGTAAATGAATATGCCTACAATCTTCAACAAAGATTAGAAGAGGTTTACCACACAACCAGACAACACTTGATGGCTACTGCAGAAAGAAAGAAAAAAGACTATGACACTAGACTGACAAAACATTCTTACAAGACTGGGGATTTAGTTTACAAATTTGATATAACAATTCACTAGAAATTCAAGTCTCCCTGGCCTGGGCCCCACCTCATCACTAAAGTTTTAAGTGCAGTAACCTTTGATATTCGACATAGGTCGAGGACAGAAAGTATCCACTATGACCGGCTTAAACCATATATAGGTCCAGTACCAGATTGGGTTGCTAAAAGCCACCAGTAACACAAAATATAAAAGATGTTGCATTTCACAACAAAATATGTATGTCATCAATCATTTGTATTTCCAGTTCATGATGTTGTTCCAGTGTTCCAGATGTCCTTTCAAAAGCTTCAGAAGCAATGCTATGGCTCACTTCATCATTAAATATGCACCTACAGATCAAGTGCCATACAGATGCAATAACTGTAACTATAAATCAGTGTCCGTAGGTAACTGGAGAAGACACATTCGAAAAGGGGATCTTACAAAGCATGTTTGCATTACGAGTACTACTCCTTATATCATTAGCGAGTCAGACATTATAGACATAACCACATCAACACAAAACAAGTTAAGTATATGTACCTCTAATAATAGTGATTATATGACAATGGAAGACACCACTACAAGAGAGGATGAGGTGACAGTAGAAGAAGTTGAGGTGATAATAGAAGAAGTTATTGTGATGGTAGATCCGAAAGATGAAAAAATTATGGAACTTGAATCGGAAATTGAATTTATTAAGGAAAAACACATTAAGGAAATAGAAGATATCAAACAAGCTCACAGGTTCGAGTGTTTACGCTTTGGTGATTTCATAGAGCGCATTGAGAAGAAAAAGAAAGACTTACAAAAAGAAGTTGACAAACTTACGAGCATACTGAAGAAGGAGAAGAATGAAGAAACAGAACAAAAGAATTTAAAGAGTGTAATACATGCCGAAGAAGCATGCAAATTCAAGGAGGAGACTATTCTGACTTAAAGAGACACTTAGGACATTATTTTAAACAAAAATGGACATTGTCAATTTTCTTATAGTGTTTATATTGTGTTGATATTTATATATAATTACATTGTAGGAATGTACTATATGGTGATGAGTTTTTATGCCGAAGAAGCATGAAAATTCAAGGAGGAGACTATTCTGACTTAAAGAGACACTTAGGACATTATTTTAAACAAAAATGGACATTGTCAATTTCCTTATAGTGTTACATGTATATTGTGTTGATATTTATATATAATTACATTGTAGGAATGTACTATATGTTGATGAGTTTTTAAATTTTGTGAATTGAGATTTTTGCAAAATTGGATTTTTTCGGAATTGAATAAATTTTACGTAATAGTAGAAGAATATGAAATTTGTTTTGAAGACTGAGAATTTTAAAGATGATAGATCTTTAACAAATTTGGAAGTTTTGAATATAACTTTGATGATTTATGATGACTTGATTTTCATATGATAATATGTGGTACGAAATTTAATTTGAGTCGAGCTCGTTTTTATGATAAGATTATTGAATTTTTAATGATCCGAAATTGATGAATTATTTAGAAATATAATTTGAAATAGCTAATTTTCACATTCATTTTCTAATTAGTCCATTCTGAGGACAGAATGCTTTTATTTGACGGAGGGCAGTGTTGTGCAAAGGTAAATTTGTTTATTGTATCAGGGGATTGTTGTTGTTATGCATTTGTTATGTTCCATTTCGTAATCAAGTTCATATTTTCCGCGAACTTGTAACACTTTGTTGATGTCATATTGTTGTTTCAATGTTTAGCGTAGGAATTTCAGTAGCAACATGATTAAGGCTTATAAAATATTGTATCTATAACCTTATTTACCTTTCAAAGTGATTATTATCCTTGCATTTCATTATCAAATACTTCAGTTTGCTTCATAACTACGATTATTACCTTGACATTGTTTACCGGATATAGCATTATTTTGGGTTGCGGATATGGAATTGTGTGTGAAACGAAACTATATAAATGATAGTCGGTTTTTGAAAAAGGGATTCGTTTGACAGTCAGCTGATTGGAAAAGTTCATCTTTATATAGAGAGGTACAATTGCACACACTGCTATTACTTCCATACCTTGTAGATTGTTAAATTGCTGAGTATTTTAATGGATTTTATTTCTATTTTGGCAATTCTAATCTGCCAATAAAACTGACATTTATCTACAAACTATTGTTTTTTCTTTAATTCTTGAAGTTAGCTTACCCACAGTTACAGTGAGCACTTCAAATGTTGTACGGAAAATTCAAAAGGTCTATTGCGCGTGTCTTTGTAATGTTTCATACATATTAGCAATATGCATAGAGATAAAGTCTAAGAAGCCAGGTTAAGCTTCGCTCGGGCGCTTGATGTCATTTTCTTAGCTTTTAACAGCTTAAATCTGATATCAAAGAAACGAGAAAGGATATATGATAACGTTGTTTTAGTTTTTCTTCAGTCTACATTCCATTTATTATTTTCTTGAGAAATTCGTATCAGCTATCATATATGACATTATTGTTTATCTGAAACATCCATGCCAGTGACCTACTAGACAACCTACATTAATTTGGTAATACAAAATGTATCAATAAACATGGGGAATTCTAAGCTATGGAGATATGCATGAATAAGCATCATAAACTACCCTTAATTATACAACTCGATAGCATTCAACATTGGACATGACATCAAGTTATTGCACAATATACCAATACACTTTGGAGACAATCAGATGTCTTGGGAATCTATATAAATAACTATATATATCGTACACAATCCCATGTTATTGAGATGTATATAAGACACAATCCCATGTTATTGAGATGTATATTAGACACAATCCCATGCTATGGAGATGTATATAAAACACAATCCCATGCAATGGAGATGTATACCAATAAATATAAGACATAATCCCATGTTATGGACATGCATATAATACACAATCCCATGTTATGGACATGTATATAAGACACAATCCCATGCTATGGAGATGTACATCAAAAATAATAAAAATACCACACTGTCCACACATTTCCAAAATCCAATAGCAAAATCACAGAAAGAGGAAAAGGCCACGCCCCTCAAATGAAAATGCACGACCGCCCACTTTCTTGACTGTGTAAATAAAATAAATAAATAAAAAGTGGCGTGGTTAAGTTAGATTTATGAATCCCAAGCCTCCCCTCTTAATGAATTGTTATTGAGATGTAGATCAATAAGTGTCGGAGATAATCTGAGGTTATGGCCATATATATATATCAAGACACATCGAACACAGTCTCAAGTTATCATGATCTACAGACACTTATGAAATGGAGACATATAACAAAGAGTGTATATACAAAATGTCCTCTTTGTCATCGAGCTTCAAATCTGTTAAAACGACCGGAAGTGAAAACCACATACGTTGAGTCATGCTGAATACATAATTATGAGAGATCCATTTTTGTGTAACTTAAATTCCACAGCGACATTTGAACCGTTTAGAATGTACTTGTTTCTTCGCGCATCATAGAAGATACAACATGGACTGGTCGGTCATTGTTTATACAGGAAGTGTAGACTGGATGCATTTGGTCGGGTGTCCTCGAAATTTTTCTTAGTGTCAACCGATAGGTATATATGGAAGCCGAACGATTGGCAGACAATTTAAGACAACATTGCCATATCTAACTCACAGACAAACCTCAGATAAACAGAAAGTTGTTGTTGAAATTGTAGAGGCAAATTTAACGAAGCGATGTACACTACTCAGCGTCCAATTTGTAAAAAAGATGGCGACCATATAGTGTTAAATCATGTCGGTAGAGAAAATCAATGACATATTTATTCATTCAAAACTTTCAACTTCGGCATATGTACCCCCTTCCCAACCAACAGCCTACAAATATTGTTTCACAATTGTTGGTATGCAACTAACAATAAAAGGACGTCTTTAGAAATAAGCTTTAGCGTGGCAGACATCAACCATTAAATGCTCCTCACGTGTGAATCATGTCACAGGGACATTTTTTTTTATTTTACATTATAAAAAATGTAGATATCCAATTTAGTGCACACGACGCTTTTCTGGAGTAACCTCCATCGGGTACGCCCAAAGCCAAACTATTTGAAAGCCAAATAATTTAAAATCTTTGGGAACAAGAAAACAAAATGGCCTAAGCAATATCGCGTTGTATAATATTATGATATTATTCTAAATAAAACGTTTTACATTTTTATTATAGGATTAAACGCAATTTTCCCGGAGTTTATTTATGTATAACCTGGACCAATTCACTCACAAACAAATAATATATAAGTTTGTGAGTGACTTGGTCCAGGTTATACATCAATAAACTCCGGAAAAAATGCGTTTAATCCTTATAATTCTGTAACTAAGTTTTTTTTTTCATTTGTTTTGAAAATTTACCTTTGGGGATCCCCATTACGCACACATACATTCCATTGATGTGTGTCGGCCATGAATAACAAAATGCACTAACCTTGTTTTCCTACATCGATAACTAGATGGTGATGTAATTAAGTTACTGATATTTTCCAATTTGATGGCATTTTGCATTTAGCTACTCAAACAAGTAAAATGCCCACAAAATGGTAAAATAAATCAGTAACCAGCTTGTGTCAATCAGCGTCCCTTGTAAACAACGTCACAGGATGACGATATATTACAAAAGTCAAAGTCGATAGATGATTGTCTTAAGTATTTTTTCCTGAATTTTTTTTTATGTCAACAATACAAGCTTTTTTTTCATTGGCATTTATTTTTTTATTTCATATCTAAAAATAATTGTCGATTATTAACAATAAACATTGTTTCTTTTATCTTTTTTTATTATCGGGAATCCAAGCCGCCATTTTGTTTACATTACGAAAAAAGTAGTCCGGTGAACATCGTCTATCGAAAAATGAACTGACAAAAACCCCGCCTCCATAAGCGCTTATACCCAATCAGAGTATAGGATTTCTAATTATGTAAATCAAATAAGAATTATATAACTTTATGTTTTAAGATTTATCAGTGACTTCGGACAGGTCGGTGTTTTTCTCTGGGTACTCGGTATAATAACTGGCCTCCATTATATAACTGAAATATTAGTGGGGATCGTGTTGCTCAATCGTTAGTTTTCTGTGTAGCGTTTTGTAGTTAATTGTCTGTCCTTTGTCCTTTTTCATTTGATCATTGTATTGTCTGTGTTTCTTTGATTTACGGTTTCTGATTACTCCTTTGGTATATTGAAACTTTTTTCTTGAAAATTATATTAGACACCCATTACAATAACAAACCCTAAGATAGACATACATTACCCGTACTATATATTGTAAAACTCACCATCAAGTACTAGATAATAGCTCCAGTTAGAACTAATACGTCCTATGGCAACAGAGTCTACAACGTAGCCAATATTTACACCTAAGCATTCCTTTGTAGATCTGCTGAAATGCACCGACATGCAATTAACAAATTGCATGCAATGCACAATGCATCCTATTAAACTTCTTGCAGTTACGTTATAGATGACATTTACGTCAAACACAAAATTTTCGAGATTGATCTGTCTTTCTGCTGAAAATTCCCTGTTATTTGAATAACTGTAAGGAAAAATTAACGTTACGGAAATAAAAATACTTAAAAATGCGAAAGCCATCAATACATTATCAATCCTTGTTCTGCTGGATAGTAATGGCTGTCTGATTCTAACTAATAAGATAATCTTTTCGATATCTCTAGGATTATATAGTCCTTCACTTCCAATGAGCGACGGGGTAAAATGATTGACAGGCTCAAAGCATTGATCTATCAGAACTATATTATTCACTAATTTCATGAATGATTTAAATTTCTTGCATCTGTACTTACTCTGTCTTGATCACGTGATACATTTTGTTGATAATAGTCTTTGATTTGCATATTGTTGATTTACACGATATATTAATTTTATATGATATACTAGGAGATTAAAAAACAACGATACGTGATTGTTTTTACCTACCTAGCATCAGCTTTTACCTCTGCATTCAACGTAACAGTACAATAAGGCTTTCCATTCTGGATAGAAGCAATTAGATCATAAAATCGACGAATAAATGCGCGGGTCGATATAAACCTACGGATAACTGGATCCAAAATTATTGATTATAAATCGTTTTGTTTTACCTACATATCTATAATTCATTGCTTTATTCTTGTCCATGAATATCTTTAAAATAAGTCCAGAGGTTATTGTTCGTGCTGAAAAGAAATGTTTTCCTCGGAATTTTGTATGTCAAGGTTTTAGAGGTCACAATTAGCTTGAACGAGCAATCTGTATATGTTGTGTGTTGGTATGGATGTTGGTAACCATTTTAATGTATCTAGACCGATCATGTCGAGACTGGTGATTCTGTTCCCACACATTGGTACCACATCGATCCTCATTCATAGCGGTAGACCACGGATGACGCTATAAGACGTCTTGACGGGTATACGAGGCTTATCCAAATGCAGAGGACATATTGCTCTGTACCACTGGAAGAAGCAACAAAATATTGAACATTGGTTGCGTGCATTAAGAGGGATTAGAATCTCGACGTCCTCTTAAATTCCACGGAACAACTCGACGGAACCGGGTATGTGTTCTAATGACGTCATTGATGATTACAGTTTAGTTATATATTCTTGTTTTATCCCCGTGTCAGCGATAACGGGAAGTGAGCATACCTATGGGTTTGGGAGTTTTTTTCAGACCCATGCTAATACAAACCGAACATTTTAGATTAGACGAAGGAACATTATGGTGTGGGGAGAGATATGTACGGTGGCTGATTAAGGCCATGCAAGAAAACAATTATCTTGTTCCCTCAATATAATATCATGTTACCACAAGAAAGATATTTTGTTCCAACAACATAGTATATTATTCCCACAACATCGGTATTTTGTTCCAACAACATAGTATATTATTCCCACAAGATCGGTATTTTGTTCCAACAACATTGTATATTATTCCCACAAGATCGGTATTTTGTTCCCACAACATATTATATTATTCCCCCAAGATCGGTATTTTGTCCCAACAACATATTATATTATTCCCACATGATCGGTATTTTGTTCCAACATAATAGTATATTATTCCCACAAGATCGGTATTTTGTTCCAACAACATAGTATATTATTCCCACAACATCGGTATTTTGTTCCCACAACATATTATGTTATTCCCACAAGATCGGTATTTTGTTCCCACGTGTGTGTGTGGGGGGGGGGGGGGGGGGGGGGGGGGGGGGGGGGGGGGGGGTGCGTGCGTGCGTGCGTGCGTGTGGTTAGGGTGATGGGGGAGGGTTGAGATCTCACAACACTTGTTCAACTCCGCCACACATACGTGTAGATGTCCATAGTCGGGATCCTCATCGAAACAAAGTGAATCACAATTTTGAACACAGCAATAATACTCTATTAATTTATCAATAAAATGTATTAATTTAAAATTCTGTATATTGATATTGATATTCTGCACCAATTTTGAGTTCTGTTGTGCCAAACTTTTAAAATAAGGATGCCATGGGCAGCATACAAAGAAAGAATAATTTATTGACTAAATAACGTGTACTAAAATGTGTATTTTACTAACATAAGCCTTATTATTATTTTTTTTAATCACAATAATTCGACTGACACTGCAGAAAAGTTCCGTTTGCCTTTGAACTCACTTCAAGTATCGCCTCAATATCTACAATTACAAGAAGAGGCTCACAAGAGCCTTTATTGTCTACCTCGAACTTGACTTGCCGAACACAATTTTGAAAGGGGACCACCCAAGGACTAGTGTGACCAAGTTTGATTCCAGTTGACTAGGTGGTTTCATTGAAGAAGATCTTTGGATGTGTTTCTTCAGTGGGTTCAATGTCAATTTAGATCCCCCTGGCGGTCATGTTGGTTTGTACCTAGACCTGCCGGATGCTATTTTGAAAGGGACCACCCAAGGACCATTGTGACCAAGTATGGTTCCAGTTGACCCAGTAGTTTGTATGGAGAAGATATTTAAATGTGTTTCCCCATAGGGGCCTATGTTAAACTAAATTCTCCGCTTGCAGTCATCTCGGATCGAACCCGAACCTGTCAGACGCAAATTTGAACGGGGACCATCCAAGGACTATTGTGACCAAGTGTGGTTCCAATTGACCCAATAGTTTCTGCGGAGAAGATCTTTGAATGTATTTCCCATAAGGTCCAATGTTAAACTATTTTCCCCGCTGGTGACCATCTTGGATCGGGAACAAAATATTATATTGAGGGAACAAGATAATATGTTGGTTGAACAAAATATCTTTCTTGTGGGAACAAAATAATAAGTTGTGGGAACAAGATATTATATTGAGGGAACAAGATAATATGTTGTGGGAGCAAGATAATATATTGAGGGAACACGATAATATGCTCTGGGAACAAAATATCTTTCTTGTGGGAACAAAATAATAAGTTGTGGGAACAAGATATTATATTGAGGGAACAAGATAATATGTTGTGGGAACAAAATAATATATTGAGGGAACAAGATAATATGTTGTGGGAAAAAATATCTTTCTTGTGGGAACAAAATAATAAGTTGTGGGAACAAGATATTATTGACGGAACAAAATAATATATTTTTCTCGCATGGCCTTAATCAGCCACCGTAGATATGTCTTGCTTGATGCACACAATTGATGTAAAATATCGAAATGACATTTTATCAAAATTATCCTTCCGTTTCGTTGTCGTCATGGATTCAACCATTTTGCCAACAATATAATGCCATATGTCATGTACAAAGATCTTGGATCAACATTGTAATTGAATGCTTTTCTTTGGCGATCATTTTTTTAATTAACTTCGGAAGACAAGACGTGTCCGACATCCTCCGAATGCATCGCAAACTCTGGTGCAACTGCTTACTGCATTTAATACCATTCCACAATAATCTGTAGAATATAAAAAAGTCAGAGAGCACCGACGGAGCAATCAAAACGGAAAATCCAGAGAAACTGGCAAGAGTTTGCTCACGTAGCCATGCGTAACATTTGATTTTGAGGTGGTTCTTTAATGGACGCAATGTTTGCGTTTTTTCGGGTTTAGATCTTCGAATGCGGGGTTTTCTCTTTCTATTACAAAATTATATGTATGTTATGTATTTCATGGTTTGTTTCACCTTTTGCAATATATATTTTTTCTCTTTGTAGAACTGTTTTGGACTTTAAATAACTGTTTTGTCATTTTTCAATTAAAATAAAACTGTTTGTTGTGCATCTGAATATTTTGCGTGTATGGGTGTTTTTGCCGTACTCAAAGAAAAAAAGAAAAAAAAGAAGGTAAGAGTTGTACAGAAAAATGAGGAGGATCCCGTACGTGTTCGACTGTATGTTGTTTCCAGGGTTAAACGACGACGATTGTGTTTAATTGTGATTCTATCTTTGAACATTTCAATCAGCATTGTATTGTCGATCTCAGAGATTAAATAGTAAAGTATTATGACGATTATTTTAGTCTTACTCTCATCCAACAATATATTATCAGTTTTCATCACACGAATTGAAATTATCGATTAATGTCAATATTGAAATTGAAATGAACAGTAAAATGACAGTTTTTTTTAAAATTATTTCCATATTTCCTAAAGGCTTTATATGCACACATTTAATGAACAAGAAAGTTATAGTTTATTTTAGTAATTTTCATATTTCCTAAAGGCTGTATATGTATGTACATTCAATTAACATTGAAATTGGGTTTTTTTGTTGGTTTTTTTTTTAGGAATTTTCATATTTCTTAAAGGTTGTATTTGTAAACTTTGACATTTAAAAAGCCAACGTCCTTTTCGTGCTGAAATGTTTATGAAAAATCAACAGAACGAACGATCACCTTCCATGAAAACAGGTAAAAGATAAAATAATATACAATTACTGCAATTGAACGAGATCAATATGAGGTGCTATGGAGCAGAGTACAACAATATTGAACGAGGCGAATGCCGAGTTCAATATTGTTGTACTCTACTCCATAAAACCTCATATTGATCATGTTCGATTGCAGTAATTGTATATTATTTTATCTTTTACCTGTTTTCATGGAAGGTGATCGTTCGTTCTGTTGATTTTTCATAAACATTACATACTGCTCTATTTTACTCTTAATTTTGAAATTTTATGAAAACTATGAAATTTTTGAATTTTTTTTAAAAGTATGAAATTTTTGAAAGTTTTGAAATTTTCTGACATTTTGAATTTTTAAAAAAAAATGAAATTTTAAAATTTGTTAAAAAAAATTGAACTTTAAATTTTTCTTTTTTTTTTATTTTATGATTTTCAAATTTTCTGAAAATTTTAAAATTTTATGAAATTTTCTAACATATTGATTAGCAAAAAGCAATTTCTGTGCAATAAAAAACCATATTGCACTCTCGTGCCACGTAATTTCATTCATTGATTTTGCACGAGAGTGCAATATGATTATTTATTGCACAGAAATTGCTTTTTGCTAATCAATATGTTAGAAAATGGAATGTCACGTGTATTGCTTCTGGCCAATAGAAAAACAGTAAAATAGAGCCTTATGTAATAATGGATTTTATTACCTAATAAAGTGTATTTTTCTGTTTTATTGAGTCAAATTTTAGCATTATATATTTTTCGCTATTAAAATGGACTTGTCGATCTATTGCACTTCCGATGAACGATTGCACTGTGCAATATTCTGCACGTGGCGTCTATAGCACCGACCCGAGTTGACCTTTGAACATGATTTCTGATTGGCTTTCAGTTTTGCCGATTGGTCAATCAAATAACTCGTTTAATCGTTTACAATAATGAATATATGGTTGATACTAGTTTAAAGTAATATGAAATGCCAAAATCATTATTTTCAGTTTTCTAAAAATTTCTGATATATGTAAAGATTAAATATATAAAGAACGTAAACCATTCACTTTTTGAGAGCTACGATGTATAATTCAGGAGAAAACGTCATTTTATTCTGTCTTCGATAATTCTTGCTACCCGGACAATAATGCAAATCATATGCTATTGACCTCAGATTTGAACTCATTCGGTAGAGATAGTGCACATGCTCCGTTATAGTGTTGATGAAGAAAATGTCGGAGGCAACAAAATTGAAGCCAGGTCCGAAGCGTAAATTGAGCGATTCTGCCAGAAAAAGAAACAAAAAAGCAGCGAATGCTAAGTTAAGCAAAAACAGAATATATATTGGAGATGAATATGATCGTTGGATGGAAATAAAGACCGTTCTTCGTCTGGAAACGAACTCTGAAGTGGCCAAGATTCTTCTTGACAGGTAACATCATTTTCGTTTCGATTTACATTCCATTATTTTCCATTCAATCCACGATTTAAAATAATTTTTCCTTAGCGAAACGTTAAACAAGGATCTCTTTACCTGGAAAATAAATATATATCACTATCTATGATCTAAACCGCCGTAAATGTCTTTTAACTGCACTATGTGTATAATTCAGCAAATTTCGCGGGGCCCAGTAAGGGGACACTGCATACGCAACTTGTAATTATGTTAAAATATTGGGGGGGTATATTAAAAATGAATACTACTTTGTTTCAACTCTATTTAAAATGTATTTGGCCAAAGAGACAAGAATGTGAAAGAAAGCACACATTCTTTATCTCACAATAATATATAGGCAAATAATTTGATTCTGAGGGGGCCTGGTAAGTTTAGTCAGGTTAAAATTTTTGACAGAAAATTCATTCGACACATAGTGCAGAAATGTTATAGCATTGTTTACTCAGTTCAGGCCAGATTATTTTTTTTATTTTCTATGAAGCAAAGGCCAGAATTTTTTTCCAACTTTGGGTGGCCAAATTATTTTTTTTATTTACAAAAACTCGTTTCATATTACTTTAAGTCATTTGAATCAATGGATCATTGATTGTGTGGAAAAGTGTCATGATGCTATATTTATTGAAGGCCAAGGAGATGTATGCAGTATAAATATAAATAATTAGCAAGGGCAGATCCAAGATTTCAAGTTAGGAGGGGCGCACTTAAAAAAATTACGCCGAGCAAAGGGAGGCGCTAACATTTTGGGGGTATTTCGTGTGAAAAATCACGAATTTACGCCAAAAATCATATTTCTTCCAATTGCGGAGGGAGGCGCGAAAATGTTTGGGTTATTTCGTGTGAAAAATCACGATTTTACGCCAAAAAGTCATATTTTTTTCCAATTTTAGGGGGAAATTGGTATTTGGTGCTTCTCTGGTAAGCACGCAGCAATAAGGTGAAAGAGCAAAGACGGGTTGGCTCAGAATCAGGTTACTGTGTCCGAGTGGTGCGACATGTCTATCCGCGGACTGTTGTTTCAGTGAGCTAGCACTATAAAAATCAAACTAAGCATGTTGGTCTAGTACAAAGAAGACTTCATGATCATTTCATTGTAAATTAACTTGTTCTCGCCATGATATAGTTGAATAATTGCTGAGTTTGCGTTAAACAACAATCACTCACTCACTCACTCACACACATTGTCCATCCGTTCAAATGAAATTAGTTATGGTATTCGCACAAACAGCGAATGTCCTTGTAGATATATAATATGTCGATTTCCTATACTTTTGGAGTCCCCCTAGGATAGTAGTTTTTTTTCTCTGAATTAACTTCATTCATTTCATTTTAGCGCTTACGGATAAGCAATCTTCAATAGCCGTTAGCAGTTAACATTAATACATGTATGTACTAATCGAGTTTAGGGTGAGTCGTGGCTATGTACAGTCAATTCCAACAATTGATGATCTATTTATTCTGGTCTCTCGTGAAAACCATTAATTTATTTAGATGTGTACGACTTATTTATATTAAATTTGTAAGAGGTATCAGGTCTGATTTTTCATCATAAGAGTAAAACGATTATAACGACGCTTAGTGTAAACATATTTTATTAATCAATACATATGAATATAGTACAACAATTTAAATACAACAATAGTAATGACTATGAATTAATTAAGAGGATCCGAAAACAAGTTATTAAACTTATATAAATCCGTATCCCAACGACGCTTATTTCAGCTATTTTCAGACAATCTGTCATTTGTTTTAGACTTTTTGACATTGCAGGATAAACACAATATACATAGATTACCGGTAAATATAAAATCAATTTGCCAAGGCTCGCTCGTCTACCTGTTTCTAACGCTCAAATAAATTATATATATTTTCCGACAATGTACGTATATGGTACAGTTAATCAACAGACTGTATCTCCTTAGCTAGAAGTCAGCTAACTACCAGTGTTCACTCATCCTGATAAAGTACTGTCCATGTTTATGCTACCATTCATTTTTTGTGATATTATATGTAATCTATTTGAGTTGCTGCGAATCATTGCAGGATATTGTTATTGTTTGTTTTGTTAATATGTGTCTTGTCGTTGGAGATCCTGTTATTTTGAAGTAAAGGTTGAAATTGCATTAGTCCGTTTAATCCCGTCCCATTTTACCACTTATGGTAATAGCGGCCATTTTGGGTTGCTTGCGAGACCATCGAGTATAATTTTGAAAGTGCACACCCTTCTCATGGGAGATTTGTCAATATGTTAACTGACGGACGGACGATAACTTTATGATAATAGCTCACATGACATACGGTCAGACGATGTAGTAAACGCAATGAAATCTATTGAAATTCTAAAATGATTAAACCGATTAAACGAACTCAAACCTCGTTTTTATAGCCTGTAAAGACAAACGAAGCTTTCTTTTAACCGCGCGAAAAATGTCTGTTATTTATTTCCCAATCGTGTATTAAAATGCATACAATTAATTCTTTTGTATATGCTTGTACTTTTCATATGAGCAATGGGATTATAATTACACTAATACACACCAGCTTTATCAATTTTCATCAAGAAATTTTCTATTACGTTATTAGGTACATAAATGTAAATTAAGTAAAAATTTCTCTGTTAATGACATTGTCGTCTTCGTGTCCAATAGGAATGAAAACTAAAATCATTTTGGATATAAAATGGCTGCAGGAAAAGCGAAAAACGAGGCCTGGCAAGATGATACAAACCGCCGAATTTTTTATATTTAGTGGCAGGTAGGTGTTCCGCTGGTGACAGCAGTAACGAAAGTTCCCCTGCGTAAACTTAACAGAGTGAACAAGGAGCACGACCCCCCACTGACGCTGAGCCATATTTAAAATACAAATTTTCCCCGGTTTTACAGGGATAAAATAAAGTCCCAACTGGTACCAGTTGTGAACCGGCCGCTCTTGGTAAGCAAGAGAAAACCACTTTAAACCTAATCTTCCCGTGGTACCACAGGAAGGTATTGCGAAACAAGATGTTACACGCTACGTCGTGCTAAGAATACCCCCACTCGTTCATTTGTGTCAAATTTGTATATATCTCAACCCTCATTACCAGAAAATGCCGTAAAAACATGAAAAATTCTTAAGTCACACAGTAAACAGGAAGTAGATGTGCAGTAAACCTGGAAAGGGGAGACACGGTACAAGTCACCATGCCAAAGCCACATATCAAATATAAAATCATTTCTTCCAGTAGAAGCTGAGATATCTGTTACGAAAGTTTTCATTACGGCAAACATGAAAAATTATAAGTCGCGTGGTAAGCAGGAAGTAGATGTGCGGTAAACCTGGAAAGGGGAGACACGGTACAAATCACCATGCCAAAGCCATATATCAAATATAAAATCATTTCTTCCAGTAGAAGCTGAGATATCTGTTACGAAAGTGTGAACAGACGAACAAGCGGACGGACGGACGGACGGACAGACAAGGTGATTGCAATATAGCCTCCTCTCTATGAGTGAGGGTATGATATGGTCCAACGTAGAATTGTAGGGTACTGACCCCCTTTCATCTTGCCAGATCCCGCCAGCGCCCATCTGCAACAAATATTTATTATAACATAATGAAGCACAGTAATAATAAAAACAACTAATATTTAAAACACCGCATTAAATATTTTTCAAATTAATGATTTTTCCCACAGGCGCATGGGGCATGGATTTCGTTTCCTCCTCCCCCCTTTTCTCTACTACCCCTCTTTTATCAAAATTTTCATATAAATCATTCCTTTTTCAAAATTTTCATAATCATTCGTTTTTTCTTCATTTGACAATATCAGTAGACGTCATACATCATGAATAATACGTGTATTCTGTGTCCACAGTTTTTCGACTGATACAGTATAAGAGAGAAGGTAAGCAACTCCATTTTCATATTTCGCGCCATATCGCTCACCTCGGTTGGGAAACCCCCGTGTTTTTTTACACTTTTTACCTTGTCTACATATGGCACTGTCGTATCAAACTGTTTAAAAATAAAAGAAAAAATTTGGCGAGGGGAATATATTCATTTTGGATTACTTTTAAAGTCTGCAAAGGAATTAGCAACTGAATCTTACTTGGACGGAGATTTTGTCTTAAAAGGGGGGACCTTTATAGTTGTTAATAAAAAGCCAGGTTCAATTAATAGCATACACTCTTGGTCTACTGCTTTTATGATTTTTATGGATATCATGCTTGGAAAGTGGCCATTTAAAGCACAGGAGTATTTGAAATACATGCAGTGCATTAGATTAGCGGCATCTAAGGGTTATAATAATGGTTGGATAGCGTACGATGAGCAATACAGATTAAAAAAGACGAGGTTGCCGTTTTCATCTTGGGCATTAATTGATCAGGAGTTATGGGTTTTGTACGTGGTTACAAATAGCGTTAATCATCCGACAGCCGAATTGGGCATAACTAATTCTAGAAGCTCAACTTCATATAATACAAACCTCGACAATAATCTGAATCCGGTACAAAATAACAGGCCGCATTTCAATAATGGTGTTTTTAACCATGGACAGAATTTTGAAAATGTTTTATAATTCGTCACTCCAATATTCTAAGCAAGGAGAGATATCTATATAGATATGATGGGGTACATTTGTCAAATGTTGGTAATGACGTTTACTTGAATAACATAAAAGGCGCTTTAGAAGCGTTTGATCTTTCAGATACTCGTATTTTCCCACCAGAGTAAAATATCTCGCTCCAAAAATAGGTTTTTCTGGGTATGAGTACGTTTGGACATGTTCATTTGGCGGGATCTGGCATGATGAAAGGGGGGTCAGGACCCTATAATTCTATGTTGGACCATATTTCGCAATACCTTCCTGTGGTACCACGGGAAAATTAGGTTTAAAGTGGCTTTCTCTTGCTTACCAAGAGCGGCCGGTTCACAACTGTTACCAGTTGGGACTTTATTTTATCCCTGTAAAACCAGGGGAAATTTGTATTTTAAATATGGCCCAGCGTCAGTGGGGGTCGTGCTCCTTGTTCACTCTGCTATGTTTACGCAGGGGAACTTTCGTTACTGCTGTCACCAGCGGAACACCTACCTATCACTAAATATAAATTCGGCGGTTTGTATCATCTTGCCAGGCCTCGTTTTTCGCTTTTCCTGCAGCCATTTTATATCCAAAATGATTTTAGTTTTCATTCCTATTGGAATCTTTTATTAATACTGGTTATTTTATATCATTTTATATGATAAAACAATTTTAATAAAAGTTCAATTATTCTTTTCCGGAATTAATCCATTTCAGTCTTTTATATATATTAACCTTTGACCCTGGAGTCATTACGCCAATTTTTCGGGAAGGCAAGCTTGCAAAAAATTCCCCCCTCCCCCCACACCTCGACAATCACCTTGAACTAGATTTCTGCTGATGTTTTGTAATTTTTTCAGATCACCAGAGATGGAGTTACATTATTACAAGTTACCGAACTGCATTGTTGTATATAGAGAATTGTGATGTGGATATATGGACAATTCAGAGAGGATGGAACTTTCATGCGAATATAGTTAAATAATGATTGTAACTGTTTCGAAACAATATTTGGGTTTTATTTCATACCGGCAGATATGACTGTGGATGGAGAACTTTATGATGGCAGTTTTGAACTATATTTGCGTTCCGTGCCGGAAAAATCACAGGCGCATGGGGCATGGATTTCGTTTCCTTCTCCTCCCTTTTCTCTACTACCCCTCTTTTATCAAAATTTTCATATAAATCATTCCTTTTTCAAAATTTTCATAATCATTCGTTTTTTCTTCATTTGACAATATCAGTAGACGTCATACATCATGAATAATACGTGTATTCTGTGTCCACAGTTTTTCGACTGATACAGTATAAGAGAGAAGGTAAGCAACTCCATTTTCATATTTCGCGCCATATCGCTCACCTCGGTTGGGAAACCCCCGTGTTTTTTACACTTTTTACCTTGTCTACATATGGCACTGTCGTATCAAACTGTTTCTAAGACACTTACCTAATTACCAATGTTCGAATTTCAGTCGGTACGTCGATCTTTTCCAAGAAATCTCGCCGAGAATAGCGAAGCAGCTTCGTTTCTAGGTCAAACTACATCATATTAGACGGAAGTGCAAGAACGGGAACCCTGGGTTTTTTACGAATGGATTACCTGCAATGAAAAACCCAGATGCGCTCCGAATATTTTTCCCAGAATGTTTTGGCGGGAAATATAAACCGCTGAAAAAACATAACAGCAGACGGATTATTTCGTAAAAATGGCACAACGACCATCTGAATATGGAAACATTGAAATAATTTGATGGTAAATAACTGTTCAAAAAGAAATTCAAACTGAGAAATAGATATGATTGAATGGTTAGAACTGAAGTCAAAATTTCAATGAAAAAGAAATATTCAGCTTGCCTCTACTTCAAATTATTAAAAAAAAAAAATAATAATAAAATTAAAAAAAACAAAGGAAGAAGAAGCTGAGAACAGCTATTGAATGGGATTATGGCATTTTACCCCCTTCCTCAATAAAAGGGCTCCCAACTGATAAAAATGTGTAAGGGAGCCGGAGAGACCATTGGCCTGGAATTTGGGTACCTATAAAGTTCGACACGAAATAGAAACGAAACGAAACGAAATCAACGAAAACGAAACGAAACGAAACGAAATCAACGAAATGAAAACGAAATGAAACGAAACCAACGAAAGCAAAATGAAATCAACTAAAACAAAACGAAATAGACTGATATGAAGAAAATGGAAGGAAAAAAATAAAAGATAAAACGAAATAAAGAAATAAAAAAAAATGATAATTCGATTTTTTAAATACAATAATTTTGATTAATTATAATCCATCTTGCATGTCTGTCCGTTACAGTACCCCTCACGTACATTACCCGCAACTCAATTCAAGCCGGGTTTGCTTGCCGACAAACTTTCAGAAGTTCAAATGTCATATTTTTATTTGTGTTTGTGTGTGTGTCATTATTTATGAATTATAAAGTTTCTGTGATGTGCATATAGAAAAAAAGGGGTGATATGAGGGGGTCTGAGCCCGAAATCCCGAACTTAAAAACTTGAAACCTCGAATTCCTTAATTAAAAAAAATGAAATTCCGACTTCCCGAAATCTGAATGAGGAATTCCTGGATCCTGAATTCCCGAGCTTAATATGACCCGATCCCGGAGTCCCGGAATAAAGATCCTACCCCACATCCTTCTCTGGGGGGGAGGGGGATGTAGATTTATGAAACACGAGTAACTTGAGGAAAAGGGGTCTCTCTGGAAGGTTTATATGAATCTGTTTCTAGCACAAATTGTTCACGTCAGGTGACCCAGTGGTCAATGTATTGGATAAACAACTAGTTTAAAAAAATGCTGCAATATACAAAAACCACCCTTTACGACCGCAAGCAAAATGTAGTCAAAGTATGGGCCTGTCATCGTAATTCATATGTAGGTTGTTACACTGTTCCGTGCAATAACTTCAGTTTAAGTTAGCGCATTATCCATGAAATTTAAACGCAGTGATCCTATAGGTACACAATAAAGGCTATAGCATTGAAAAAAGAGGTTTTGGTCCCTTTTGTTTAAGAACTAGAGGATCCCAGGAGTCTGTAATCGCTCAGCTGGTTTTCAATTTAACATCTAAAGTTGATAGAAAATGGAGGTGTTACACATAATTTTGAAAGTGGGCCACCCAAAAATCATTTCAACTCAAATTTCGGAGCAAATGATTTTGATGTGATTTTTATCTCATAATATTCCTAAACGGTATAAACTGGCTGAAAAATCTCACAGAAAAAAACCCAGAATATATGCTAAACTACTCATTGCCATGTAGCTGCAGTTAAAATTTGAGTTAATTTTGATTTGTAATAAAGCAGAAATTGACAACTAAAGAAATTTCTATTTTTAGTAACAGCAGCCATCTTGAATGGAGGGCGGGTTTGTCGGACACAAATTTGAAAGGGACCCACCCAAGGACCATCCCTGCCAGGTTTGGTTTAATTTGGTTCAGAGGTTTCAGAGGAGAAGATTTAAATGCGAAAGTTTACGACGGACGACGGACGCCAAGTGATGGCAAAAGCTCACATGGCCTTTGGCCAGCTGAGCTAAAAACGAACAAAACGACAAACACGGTATTTTCATAGATTGGGATATTGAGGGTTCATTTAACGTCTGATTTTATTACGTTTTTCGATTGTATTCTTCATAAATTTGCATTTTCGCAAATCATACAGGATGGTCTTGAGTTTCAGATTCTGGGCACTATTTGATTATTGGATTTTCCCAACTTGTCACGGTCAATTCCCCTCCCTCTCCCCCTGTACCAAGTCGGGAATATGATAGTTGTTTTCTAGTTTCACATTTGGTCATGTCTTAGGATTAGAGAATTTACATGTACCGATTGTTTTTATACTTGGTAACGTCTTAGGGTTAGACGAGTGGCATCTGCCTATCTGCTATCAGAACCCACCATCGTCCTGGGAAAATGCCTGTACCAAGTCAGGAATGTGTTGTTTTTCAGTTGTTCCGTTGATTGAAAACTCAGATGGTTGAGCTTCTTATCGGTTTTGTCTGTTTTTGTGGACTTTCCCTTTTGAATGCGCCTTGGAGTACGGTACCATTGTTATTACCTTTATTCGGTAGTGTACCAACAGATCTGGCGTAATGTCTTACCGTTGTTCTTTCCTAGATATACAGGGGTCAAAAAGACCTAACACTATTAACTTTTTATTTCAAATCTTATTGTCCTATTTTGAAGAACTAAAAAAAAAAAAAAAAACAGGACGTACAGTAAGCCCCTTCCTTACAGAAGAACTTCTGGAAAAATTAATGCTTGCAAAAACTAAGCATAAGAATCTCTGGAAGTTTTATTGAAATCCATTCCGTTGTTTAGGAAGAGTTACGGATAACGCAACAGTATCCTTTCTCTATTGTATAGTCTTGTATGACAATTACATAGCCTTAAATGACAAAGTCCAAAAGTGAAGAAATTTTAGCAAGAACTGTTAAAATGGGAAAACAAAAATAGAAGGTGCACAATGCCATTTGGTACTAAAGAATTCATGAAATTAATGAACCTTGCCATAAGGTATTAAAGATTTCCTGTAAGATTCATTCAATTCCATCAAGTTGTTAAGGAGGAATTGCATAGGCAGTGAGAGAAGCACTCATGGACAAACGGACATATACTATATACCCCCTCCCGCTCGATAGCGGGGGGATCCAGCGGGAGGGAGTATAAAAGTATGTGCCGTATCAAATTTTATTTATACCGGAAGTTTTTTTTTTGGAGGGGGGAGGGTGATTTGGGGGTTTTTATCTGTAAAGGGATCAAAGGGAAAAAAAGGTACTTTTACAAGATATGTAGATTTTTCTTAAATTTTTAAAGTTAATTTTTGATAGGATTTGTATACCTCCGTCAAAAAAAGATTGGGTATATAGGACTTCTGCTGTCCGCTCGGTTCGTTTGTCCGTCAGGTCGTCACACTTTTTCGTCTCTCCGACACACTTTTAAATTTTGCTCGGACGGGGGTATCTATTAGTGAACTTTAATTACTGGACTTCTATTTTTTTAATTTTAATTTCTCTCCTTTCAACAGACTTGACGTTGCTCTTATAGTTCCCAAATTTAAAAGAAGCCACCAAGTCAAAAGGACAGACTCACGCTGAATAAATGCAAAGTATTCTTGTTCAATGGTGACAAATCCTGTCCTCTCCTAATGAAAGACAGACATGTGTGGGAAGTAGTCTAGCATCGTAATTGTGAAAATAGGTTTGATTTCTTTTAGGCCCCTATTATTTTTTCTTCCATTTTCTATTTAGTTTTGTTTTCGTTGATTTCGTTTTGCTTTCGTTGGTTTCGTTTTATTTCGTTTTCATTTCGTTGATTTCGTTTCGTTTCGTTTCGTTTTTGTTGATTTCGTTTCGTTTCGTTTCGTTTCGTTACTATTTCGTTTCGCACTTTATAGGTGCCCCTGGAATTTGCAGGTTTACTGCCTGGATGTGTCATTTTTCTGGATGGCTGACGATTTCTTCTAGGCGGCTTCATATTTTAACACGATGCTGCTGGATTTTCTTTGATTTTTATTTTTTGTAAGCTTGCCTTCCCGAAAAATTGGCGATCAATTGAATGACGTAATGACTCCAGGGTCAAAGGTTGATATAATAAAAGACTGAAATCGGACTAATTCCGGAAAAGAATAATTGAACTTTTATTAAATTTGTTTTGTCATATAAAATGATAACCAGTATTATTGCTGGTGTTCAATCAAGATTAGGTATCTTAATGCATTTCAATGATTTTTTGTTTTCATATTCAATATCTTATTGAAATAATTCGCAAAAAGATTTTAACGACTAAAATTTACGTCAAAGTGAGAAAAAAAAATCGGTATTAATATCTTTTTTGTCTTACAATACAGATGCATACCGTCTATTTGGAATGCCAGGGTGAAGGAGTCAGGAGGCGGAGTGATTAACATCGTTGACCTCTGACCACAAGCGTAACACCACTAACGTGGGCTCTATCCCCCGTTATCTACATGTTACTCACGTCTTGAGGTTTCTTAGACACGTACCCAAGGTTTTCACCTGTCTGACCACAGGCCTAACACCCCGTGGGTTCTAACTTCCGATATCTACATGTAACTCAGGTCTTGAGGTTTCTTAGACACCTACCCAAGGGTTTCACCTGTCTGACCACGCGCCAAACACCCCGTGGGTTCTAACTTCCGATATCTACATGTAACTCAGGTCTTGAGGTTTCTTAGACACCTACCCAAGAGTTTCACCTGCTTGACCACACGCCAAGCACCCCGTGGGTTCTAACTCCCGATATCTACATGTAACACAGGTCTTGAATTTCTTAGACACCTACCCAAGGGTTTCACCGGTCTGACCACGTGCCTAACACCCCAGAGGTTCTTACCCAAGGGTTTCACAGGACTGTTTGTTATATCTGTCCGAGTTTTCCTCCTACAATACGTCTGGTAGTCACAACATTGCTGAAATTTCCTGAAAGTGACGTGAAAAACCAATAACGGATCAGTCGGATCTAGCAGGTTTTCTTTCCCACTTATATTATACAACGTAATATAAATATGTGTTGATTTTTGGTAACTGGTTGGGGTTAGGGTTATGGTGTTTATCACATAATTTTGCATCGAGTACACCTCGCCTGAGCGGGGTTCGAATTCACAACGTTAGTGGTGATGGCACTTATTGCATATGTAGTTGTAAATCCAATTATCATACGATCATGCCCCATTTTTGGTAACGTGTTCGCTAGTATCGTCTGTAACTTATGCTCCAACATTGTCCTAAAAATAATTAAATTTTTTAAAGTGTAGAAATTAATTAGTAAATACTTTTGTCAGTACTAATAGTTATCACCTAAAGATGGATGTTCATAATAAAAGACCGAAATCAACCCAACATGTTTTACAAACAGATATATAAATAAAATGGGAATCATTATTTCAGCTGATTTTTAAATAAGCATGTTTCGTTTCTGTCACTCGCTAAATTCAAATTTGCTGCTGTTCATCAGTGTGTATCCTGTAATTCTTGTGTGAATACAAATACAAGTGATTATAGTTAAACCATGAGTCAGCTTTATTATTTTTTCATCATTGTACAATGTACGTGAATCTTATCAAGTAAAATTTCTCTAAATTATTAATAACTAGGATGTATTTGTGTGTATTTCTCGCTAATGTTCCGTCAAGGTTATTCATAAATAAATAAATAAGTTTTATTTAAAGTCGAAGCATGTACAACAGGCATAACACAAGCTCTAACGAGCTTTTAAATTCGACTATACATTGAACAACACATACATGACATAACATGCATACAACATACAGCACATATAAAAAAGCACATAATAATTTAAAATCATCAAGCCATACATATCCACATATATACTTGATACTTGATACTTGATACACAAACATGCATACAACATACAGCACATATAAATAAATAAAGCACAAAATATTTTAAAAAGCCATACATATGCACATATACTTGATACACAAACATCTTAAAAAGCCATAAAAATAACCTGTAGAAGTTACCGGGTATTCTAATAGGACGTCCTTCATTGGCTATATAAACAATGCCATGATAAACTTCCGAAGGAATTTTATTTCGCACATGCGTATTGACGGACACATTATGGGCATCATTCCGAGGTGATCTCATATATTAATACAGGACTGTAGTGCATAAAAGAAATTCGTTTTGTTTTATTTTCTCAGGAAAAAATATCAAAGACAACCATCTAGTGTAAATTGTTTTCTTCCGGTGACGTAGTTTCCAAGGAACACTGATAACAACGACACATGCTGGTTACTGATTTATGTTTACGATTTGTTTAGCATTATACTTATTGATAAATCGAAATGCCATCAATTTCGAAAAACGTCAGTAAGTTAATTGCAAATCAATATATAAAGTCTAATGAAATCTACCAACCAGAGAACTTAATGAGTAACGGATCGTCGAGACATGACGATGCAGCACAAACAAAATAAATTATAGAAGTCTAGAAGATTGTGCAACGATACCGATAAAGATGTTACAAAAAAGATATTGACTAAATTTTCGATCAACAAATGACCTTCTTCAATGTCTTTCAAAATTAGACTGAGCTTGTAAAGATTAGATGGTATAATTACAACTCACTGAATAGTCAGGTGACAAAGTGTGACGCATTTGAGAATGTTAAAGATTATGGTTAATTAAATCCTTAACTTTGTGACAGTAGTAAAATATTCGTTGACTATAAACACTGTGAAAGAAAATATACATAAAAACCTATTGTTTTCTGTTAATACCGTTTCTTTAATCCAAAATCTTTCCCGATTCTCACGTTGAAAATCACTCCACAGGCAGTTCTGTTCAATGACGAGGATTTTCATTCTGTTAAAATCCTCGAAACTATGGTCAGACAGTCCGAAGTGTTGGCTCACAGGAAGAAATGGCCTTTTTTGTAAGATCACTCCTGTGTCCATTCAGACGTTTGTGGAAGGGCTGCTTAGACTCGCCATATACTTAGATACGTTGGCGAGTGGTCTAGGGCGCTGGACATAAGGCTTTAGCGATTGGTGCTGCGGTGTATCAATGGTGTGAGTTCAAATCCCGTCTAGGAAAGAACAAAAATTTGTCAGCTCAAAGATCTAATTCTAACACTGTTTGGTTTAATTTTCAGATATATATATATAACCTAGCCACCATGATCTGATCGCAGATATCTTCGATAGATTGATTGATTGTTGTTTAACGTCAAGTAAGCATTATTGAGCTATATTCATGACCAGATATAGTTAGCAACAAAACATCGGGCAGTTAAAAAGGTGGCACTGTGATCAACCTATTGGTGTAAATATAGATTGGAACCAAAGACCACTCAAGTCAAGTAAGGGCTGCTACATTAAAAACGCACGAAGCTTTTCTGGAATAACCTTCATCAGGTACACTCAATATCGAAAGATTGGAAAGCCAAATAAATTAAAATTTTGGGAGTGATAAAACCAAAGGGCCTAAAACAGGATAACCAAAATCTGCTATGGTTACCCATGCATGAGGGAGGATAACCTTAGTTTTATTAATGATTACAAGTTGTCTTGTTTACTTCCAGGGAACGTAGCATTATCCAACAAGGGGCATTTGTTCCCTCTGATTAGTGTTTTGTATATCATTGTTTGTCCTTTTGTTCATTTTCTTTTGACCATTTTATTGTCTGTCCTTCGATTTACGGCTGCTGATTACCCCTTTGGTAATTGGTAATCCTACCAATAAAACGTCATATACTACCCATCTATTCCACCGACGACACTTTACTATCAGTAGCACGACGGGTGTCTTAACAGACGCAGAAAATGCTTACTTTTTTCCATCATTCTGTGTCTTCTGCCTAATGATTCCTATGCCTCTGGATTGTCCATTCTTGATTGCCCCTTCGGTTGTCTTAAACGTTTATTGAAACTTAATACAAAGATGGAAGAATCTGAGGGATAAACTGGGTTCCAACTTCATATGAACGTAACGTAGATATTTAGGTTGGTGTATGATGTTTAACGCCACTTTCAACAATATTTCAGTTTTATCATACTTCATGCAAAAATCGGTTAATTTCATTGGATAATAGGCATTTGACATTCCTCAATAGCTTTTCTTGGTGTAGGAATCAGATCGTAATAACACCCTCTGCCGTAATAACACACTCTCGAGCCGAACTTTGCCGAACCGGAAAATAACGGAAAATTACGAATCGAACTCGCCACTTTTTGATTTCTTAGCCAGATGTAAGCCCAACTTCCAAACGACCATGACCACCAAAGCTTCTCGTTGTACAATGTAAATTTCAAAAATTTCATAAAATTTCATAAAATTTCAAATTTTAAAAAAATTTCTAAAATTTCCAAAAATTTTCAAAAATTTCATTAAATTTAAAAATTCTAAAATAAAAAAAAAAAATTTAAAGTTAAAAATTTTCCAAAAATTTCAAAATTTCAAAATTTTCCAAAAATTTCAAAATTTCAAAAATTTCGTAAAATTTCAAAATTTTCATAAGATTTCAAAATTTTCAAAAAATTTCACAATGCACAATGATAAAAATTTTCAAAAAGTTTTAAAATATTCAGTTTTCATAAAATTTCAAAATTTTAATATTTAAATAATAATATTGAAAAATAATAAAACAATTATAGCCTACCATTATGCAAATATTACTTGTTGAAATGATAGTAGTTGTTGCTTTATTTAGGTAGTGATATGTACATAGTGTGTCCCATAGAGAATATTATATGGCTCTTTCCGTATCACATCCCGTATCAACCCGAGACACCAATATCATCCCGAGTGTGGTAATCTATCATAACACCCTCAACTAAAGGCAATATGTTTATAATATCGTGGCGGTCAGTTTTATTGGTGGAAGAAACAACGGAGTACCCGGAGAAAACCACCGACCTGCCGTAAGTCACTGACAAACTTTATCACATAATTTAGTATTGACTACATCTCGCCCGAGCGGGATTCGAACTCACAACCCAACGTTTGTGGTGATAGGCACTGATTGCATAGGTAGTTATAAATCCAACTACCATACAATCACGACAACGACGGTCACTCGTAGATATTTAATTTAGTGCCCACGATGCATTTCTTGAATTACCCTTATAAGATCAGGTACGGTCACAGTCAAAAGCTTGAAAAGACAATTGATTTTTATAAAGTATTTGGGAGCAAGTAGATCGAAAGGTATAACCAGGATTGCCATATTTGGTTAAGGATGTCTATACTAGAGGGAGATTGACCTTAGTTTTAATCAATCACATTATTTAGGAACTGTTAAATTAAATCATAAATATTTATAATAAACAATATCAGTATATACCGCAGCGCGGACTAATGAGTGGATGATACCCCCAGGGACTAATAATAGTTCCCAAGATCAGGTATCGACCCAGTGATAGTAATAACAAATACATATCTAATTAAGACAGGCACAAATTAAAAATGTGGTATTAGTAAACCATTTCAAGCGTAAACAGATCTAATAAACAATATCAGGTCCGAAGTATTGACAATCTAATTCGTGCGGCGACTACAAGACAACCGATAGAAAATGAAATCTAATTTTAATTAGATTGAAGAATTGACCACTGATGGAGTGAGTGAGTGAGTGAGTGGTTATTGTTTAACGGCAACTCGGCAATTTTTCAGCTATGTCATGGCAAGAACAAGTTAATTTTCAATGAGATGATGGTATGGATCGCTTTGTACTAGACCAACACGCTTAATTTATGGTGCTAGGTCACTGAAACAACAGTCCGTGGATAAACATGTCGCCCCCCTCTTACACATTATCCAGATTCCTAACCAACCAGTCTTTGCTCTTTCTTCTTAATGCTGGGTGATTATCGGAGAAGAAACAAATACATGTACCAATCTTACAGTCTTTTGTTAGACCCGATCGGGACTCGAATCAACAATCTACCGCACTCGAGTTAGCATACTAACCTTTACAACGCGATGCGGTTCCACTGGGTGGATCATACCTTCGGGGACTAATAATGCAACACAGGGGTATCGACACTCTGATATTAATAAAGATAAAGTTTGGCAGTGTTTTTCTCCGGGTACTCCGGTTTTCTATACCAACAAAAGTGATCACCACGATATAGCTGAATTATTGTTGAGGTACCATAACCCTCACCACTCACCCCTCACCTCTGTAATTAAAACAAAAAACTGATAACACATTCATCAGAAACATTTAATTGCTAAAGTTGAAAATACTGTCAAACATATCTAATCAATAGAAATGGCAAATGCATGTTATTGAACAACTGATAAGACAGTTCTCAGTAGTATTTAATTGTAAACGTTGATAATACTTCAAGTGGGATTGATGAATGAAGTTGAATAACATTTTAAGTTGATAACACTGTCAAAAGCATTACATTTATAGAAGTTGATAACACTGTCAAAATTATTAAATTTATAAAAGTTGAAAACACTGTCAACAATATTAATTTTATAAAAGTTGAAAACGCTGTCAAAAATAATAAATTTATAAAAGTTGATAACACTGTCAAAAACTTTAAATTTATAAAAGTTGATAACACTGTCAAAAGCATTATATTTATAAAAGTTTATAACACCTTCAAAAACATTAAATTTATAAAAGTTGATAAAACTGTCAAAAACATTAAATTTATAAAAGCTGATGACGCTGTCAAAAGCATTACATTAATAGAAGTTGATAACACTGTCAAAAATATTAAATTTACAAAAGTTGATAACACTGTCAAAAATATTAAATTTACAAAGTTGATAACACTGTCAAAAACATTAAATTTATAAAAGTTGATAACACTGTCAAAAGCATTAAATTTATAAAAGTTTATAACACCGTCAAAAACATTAAAATTACAAAAGTTGATAACAGTGTCAAAAACATTAAATTTTTAAAAGTTGAAAGCACTGTCAAAAGCAATAAATTTATAAAAGTTGATAACACTGTCAAAAGCATTAGATTTATAAATGTTGATAACGCTGTCAAAAACATTAAATTTATAGAAGTTGATAACACTGTCAAAAATATTAAATTTATAAAAGTTGAAAACACTGTCAAAAACATTAAATTTATAAAAGTTGAAAACACTGTCAAAAACATTAAATTTATAGAAGTTAATAACACTGTCAAAAACTTTAAATTTATAAAAGTTAATAACACTGTCAAAAATATTGAATTTATAAAAGTTGAAAACACTGTCAAAAACATTAAATTTATAAAAGTTGAAAACACTCAAAAATAATAAATTTATAAAAGTTGATAACACTGTCAAAAGCATTAAATTTATAAAAGTTTATAACACCGTCAAAAACATTAAATTTATAAAAGTTGATAACACTGTCAAAAACATTAAATTTATAAAAGTTGATAACACTCAAAAGAATTAAATTTACAAAAGTTGATAACACTCAAAAACATTAAAATTACAAAAGTTGATAACACTGTCAAAAACTTTAAATTTACAAAAGTTGATAACAGTGTCAAAAACATTAAATTTTTAAAAGTTGAAAGCACTGTCAAAAGCAATAAATTTATAAAAGTTGATAACACTGTCAAAAACATTAGATTTATAAAAGTTGATAACACTGTCAAAAACATTAAATTTATAGAAGTTGATAACACTGTCAAAAATATTAAATTTATAAAAGTTGAAAACACTGTCAAAAACATTAAATTTATAGAAGTTAATAACACTGTCAAAAACATTAAATTTATAAAAGTTGAAAACACTCAAAAATAATAAATTTATAAAAGTTGATAACACTGTCAAAAACATTAAATTTATAAAAGTTGATAGCACTGTCACAAGCATTAAATTTATAAAAATTGATAAAACTGTCAAAAACATTAAATTTATAAAAGTTGAAAACACTCAAAAATAGTAAATTTATAAAAGTTGATAGCACTGTCAAAAACATTAAATTTATAAAAGTTGATAACACTGTCACAAGCAATAAATTTATAAAAATTGATAAAACTGTCAAAAACATTAACTTTATAAAAGTTGATAACACTGACAAAAACATTAAATTGATAAAAGTTGATAACACTGTCACAAGCATTAAATTTATCAAAATTGATAAAACTGTCAAAAACTTTAAATTTATAAAAGTTGATAACACTGACAAAAACATTAGATTTATAAAAGTTGATAACACTGTCAAAAATATTAAATTTATACAGTTGATAACACTGTAAAAAACATTAAATTTATTAAAGTTGATAAAACTGTCAAAAACATTAAATTTACAAAAGTTGATAACACTGTCAAAAACATTAAATTTTTAAAAGTTGATAACACTGACAAAAACATTAAATTTTTAAAAGTTGATAACACTGTCAAAAACATTAAATTGATAAAAGTTGATAACACTGTCACAAGCAATAAATTTATAAAAATTGATAAAACTGTCAAAAACATTAAATTTATAAAAGTTGATAACACTGTCACAAGCAATAAATTTATAAAAATTGATAAAACTGTCAAAAACATTAACTTTATAAAAGTTGATAACACTGACAAAAACATTAAATTGATAAAAGTTGATAACACTGTCACAAGCATTAAATTTATCAAAATTGATAAAACTGTCAAAAACTTTAAATTTATAAAAGTTGATAACACTGACAAAAACATTAGATTTATAAAAGTTGATAACACTGTCAAAAATATTAAATTTATACAGTTGATAACACTGTAAAAAACATTAAATTTATTAAAGTTGATAAAACTGTCAAAAACATTAAATTTACAAAAGTTGATAACACTGTCAAAAACATTAAATTTTTAAAAGTTGATAACACTGACAAAAACATTAAATTTTTAAAAGTTGATAACACTGTCAAAAACATTAAATTGATAAAAGTTGATAACACTGTCACAAGCAATAAATTTATAAAAATTGATAAAACTGTCAAAAACATTAACTTTATAAAAGTTGATAACACTGACAAAAACATTAAATTGATAAAAGTTGATAACACTGTCACAAGCATTAAATTTATCAAAATTGATAAAACTGTCAAAAACTTTAAATTTATAAAAGTTGATAACACTGACAAAAACATTAGATTTATAAAAGTTGATAACACTGTCAAAAATATTAAATTTATACAGTTGATAACACTGTAAAAAACATTAAATTTATTAAAGTTGATAAAACTGTCAAAAACATTAAATTTACAAAAGTTGATAACACTGTCAAAAACATTAAATTTTTAAAAGTTGATAACACTGACAAAAACATTAAATTTTTAAAAGTTGATAACACTGTCAAAAACATTAAATTGATAAAAGTTGATAACACTGTCACAAGCAATAAATTTATAAAAATTGATAAAACTGTCAAAAACATTAAATTTATAAAAGTTGATAACACTGTCACAAGCAATAAATTTATAAAAATTGATAAAACTGTCAAAAACATTAACTTTATAAAAGTTGATAACACTGACAAAAACATTAAAATGATAAAAGTTGATAACACTGTCACAAGCATTAAATTTTACAAAAGTTGATAAAACTGTCAAAAACTTTAAATTTACAAAAGTTGATAACAGTGTCAAAAACATTAAATTTTTAAAAGTTGAAAGCACTGTCAAAAGCAATAAATTTATAAAAGTTGATAACACTGACAAAAACATTAGATTTATAAAAGTTGATAACACTGTCAAAAATATTAAATTTATACAGTTGATAACACTGTAAAAAACATTAAATTTATTAAAGTTGATAAAACTGTCAAAAACATTAAATTTACAAAAGTTGATAACACTGTCAAAAACATTAAATTTTTAAAAGTTGATAACACTGACAAAAACATTAAATTTTTAAAAGTTGATAACACTGTCAAAAACATTAAATTTACAAAAGTTGATAACACTGTCAAAAACATTAAATTTTTAAAAGTTGATAACACTGACAAAAACATTAAATTTTTAAAAGTTGATAACACTATCAAAAACATTAAATTTATAAAATTCGATGATATTGTAGATGCATTTTTATTGAAGAAGCTCATAAAGTTGTGAAAAGCATTTAATTAAAATTATCATTACATCGGGGAAACATGTTGGTATAACATTCACCTGATTTTGAAGGAAGCAAAAAGAACACAGATGGAACATAACGCCCGTTTTTGTATCCAAGCAAGGTATACAGCTGATAAAAATATCTAGGTCAATACTTAAAAGTTCCATCACCACAAATTTCAACACATATTCAATGTTGCCCTCTGTTGTGAACATGATGATTCCAGTCTCTGGATCATTTACATGCATCATCCTCTCGCCACTGGTTGAATTGAATTCATCGTCTTTGAGATTTACATGCGTTTCTTCTCTTGATTTGGGCAGTTTTGGTTGCGTTCTTCTTCTAACTCGGTAGACTGCTTGCCTTATTGTTGATATATCTTCAGGCACTAAAGTGTCATTTTCAGTTTTTCTAACTCGGTAGACTGCTTGCCTTATTGTTGATATATCTTCAGGCACTAAAGTGTCATTTTCGTTTTCCTGCATTCTGCAATAATGAGTTTTTGTGGTCTCTCTGTTATATCATCTACCGCTTTGCGCTTACAGGCTTGTCTTAGCTTTGACCGCTGTGCTTTTCTGTCGTCTTCGATTTCGTGATTGTGATCTGTCCGGTCATCTAATACCATAAGATCTGTAAGATCGGTCTTGCAGCGTGCCCCACATCGTGTCTGTGTACATCTCCATAAATTAGTATTCTTGAATGCTTTGTCAAGCCTGTACTTGTAGCCATCAACAATAATTCCATCTTTGCCTTTGTTCGTAGTATATTTTTCCACCTGCATTTTTAACGACCAAGCTGACAACCGAGTGAATATTTATTTATTTATTTACTAATATTTGTGAGTAGTTTTTAGCTTAAACATTTCATTGGAGGTTTTCATTGACGTTGAACTAATACTTACCGGATAAATCTGGATTAGATTGGTCATAATCGGATAATTTTCATGAAACTTTATACAAATATCATTTATTTATGGGTACCTGTAAAGTGCGAAACGAAATAGAAACGAAACGAAGCGAAACCGAGCGAAACGAAACGAAATCAAACGAAACGAAACGACGTTACATTTCGTTTCGTTTCGTTTCGTTCGGTTTCGTTTCGTTTTGTTTGATTTCGTTTCGTTTCGTTTCGTTTCGTTTCTATTTCGTTTCGCACTTTACAGGTGCCCTCTTTTGACCGTGGGTTTAGTAAAAATGAAATCTTAGAACTAATTGTATTTAATTAAAAGTTCATTCCCAGTGTAGCATATTAAAAACTGTTTGCCTTGGATCTTCATACCCCGCCACGTTTCACATATTTTCAGTCTTCAAACTGTCACAACTTTTGAACCAATTATCTGATCACACTGAAATTCGAACTTGATATGTATTTTATGGTACCAAACAACAGTACAAAATTTGAAATCCGTTCTCAAGTTATATCTGGAAACCATTGGGGGCAGACAGAGGGATGGACGGACATATACACATCAAACCAAACGAAGGGTATCACATAATACCTCGCCACTTAGTGTGGAGGGGTATACTAAACCATCGGCTGAATTAGAAATAAATGTTGATGTAAAATATGTCGGCGAAGACGAACGAACGGACGGATAAAAGAGAGAGTTGGCACGGTTTGGGGGAAATGGGAAAGAAGTAATGATTTCGGGAAATGGGTAACATGTGGCAAATATTGAAGGATAAGGGAATTGAAAAGGCAAAAAGGAATTGTTAAATGTAATTGAGAATTGAAAAAAATGGTCCAAATTGTAGGGAATTTGGAATGGAAATTGCATAAAAATGTGGAAATTAGGAAATCTATATACGCCCGTATCACAAACACTCGATTCGTGGACCCCTTTTCGAGAATTTCGCCTATATCAAGAAAAATCATATATTTTCTCTTCTGTTCAATAAAATCACGTTTATATGATATGAAATACCATTAAGGTCGACTTTGTGAAGTCTCTGAAAACTGCGCCGTATACTAGGAAATATCATGTTTCAGACACTGCACAAAATCCACATTGATAGCGTGGTATTTTGTATCAAAACTGAAGGGTCGAAGATGCACGTGACTTAAAAAGCTAAAAAATCGTTTAAAGGGCGTGCGAAATTGCAAAGCTGCTGAACAACTTTTTCAGTTTCATTCTTCGAATGAAATTACCGCCTTTGATTGTTTTCTCTCGGCGACAGTAAGGATACAGCGGTTAACTTCAAAAAGCTTTTGAACAGTTTGTGAGGCCCTGCGTAAGGGGTAACCAGGGATCGTATAATCACTAATATAATCACATGTTTTGCCACAGTAATCATTAATTTTTCCCTAAACGCGATACTCAAATAATCAGAAATGACTTTGGGAATCAGATAATCAGGAAAAATTACCCCTGTAAATAAAATTATCACTTTTAAATTGCCAAATAATCTAATAATCAAAAACCCTATTCACAGGCTCGTTTGTCGGTGCCTTTCAGTGTTCAGATTTAAGTTTTGATTTTCAGTGCAGTGATATTTCCTCTTCTTTTTTTTCGCACAAAACGCGTTTCTTTATTAAACTCTTCTAAATTTGGATAATCAATATATTATAAACCCTCTTAGTCTTCATGCCATATTGAATTTTTCATTTTTTTTCGTTACATTTCGTTTTGGAAAAATTTCGTTTCGTTTCGTTTCGTTTCGTTTGATTTCGTTTCGTTTCGTTTCGATCGGTTTCGTTTCGTTTCGTTTGATTTCGTTTCGTTTCGTTTGGTTTCGTTTCGTTTCTATTTCGTTTCGCACTTTACAAGTACCCTTTATTTATTTACTTATTTTCATTTTATTTTAAAGGAAAAGGCCAGTCATTTGAACAATTGTTATAATTCAATACATTGTAACTTTTTATTTGTAAATAACTAATTATTAAACAAAAAACACCTTTATTAACATTAATATGCCCAATTAAAAATATGAATATTTGGAATTTCCTGTCGTGTGACGTCACACGGACTGGTCATGTTATTTGAATAAATAATCTATCTGACTCTTCCCAACATCGTGCCCTTTTGGTTATGTTTCAATATCAGATCAACTGCAATACAATGTTTAATATGAAATAGGCACTGCCTGGAAAGCTCGCGAAGCTAATCACTAATTAGATATCCTTGGTCTTGGATGAGCAAACATATGCAAAACTTTATGCTTATGTACATATAATTATTTACCAACTTTGCCTGAAAATAGAAATTTGGTTTAATAGTGATCACCAGTACGGCAGTAGACATAATAGAGTATGTAAATGTTGCACATAGCATAGGGTCTGAGAGTGAGACACTCTTCAAGATCACAGGTACTTGTGGACAGGACCCTATGGTGCATCTGATTGCCCATCCCTCCTTTTTTTTTTAGCATCAATTTTTTTTCATGTACACAACATTTTGCAACTTTCTATGTATCACTGTATGACATATATACAAAAAAAAAACCAATCAAACAGAGTTTCTATCCATACTGGGTTTCTGACATATGCATAAGGTTTTGAAAGTGTTTTTCTTTGAGACATTTTGGGCAATTGTGTATTTTATCAATACCTGATGCAATTAAGCGAATATAAATATAAGCTTGAGTTTGCTCTAGGAATAATCCAGAGCAGACGATCGGGTTGTGCAATCGTGTTATTTTTAGTGACTCGTTACTTTCAGTGTAGGATTCGATAATTATCGGTTACCAATTTCACGTTACCGCCGCCATTATGGTTCAAAGGTAAATCGGAGTAAAAAAAACGTAAACAAGACGTCATTGCATTTGTAAACACGGTGACGCAGTTTATTCATCGTGGCAGTTATGCACATATCGTCACGGTCGTAAGGAAGTTTTTGTGAATTTGTTGGTTAGGAAAATAATTTATGACTACATGTATCCCGTAGATCTTGAAAATAATGAGAGATCGTGTGAATATTCAGCTATAGTAGAATACATGTAGTAGTTCCAACTTCCAAGGATATTGTGACACAACCTCGCAAATAGTACTGTTTACAAAACATCCTAGACCTGCAAGATTAAATAAAATATATCATCCTAGCGGGTACTTATCTGTTAACTTGAAGAAAATTAATCTAAATCTTGTATATTTTGTTGTCTGACTATCCTATAAAAGGGGGGTCCTTATAAAAAAGGGAAATCAAAAGAAGTCTTTTTCCCCCTAAGCGACTGGCAGGTATTCGTACAAAAACCAGCTTTGTAATGTTAATGCTTTAAAGTTGGCATTATGTTAGACTTTTGCATGGTTTTATAATTTATCATATTTATATCACATTAAACATGCAATTTGTAAATTATCATATTATGGAGCATCAAATAAAACTTTTTAAAAGGCCCAACTTAAAACTGGTGTGCCCCATTTGTTAGAGAATGTATAAAGTCTGTATGTGTAAGACACTTCAGATGTACTAACTTAAAAATGACTTAGTTCAACTATATATCATTTTGTGATTTTTTAGAAGTCAAAATCCTCTAAGAATGCACACCTTTAGTATTTGTACATTAAACACACTACAAAATATTACAAAAACTCTAGCTCAAAACTATAGGGAGGGACAGACAGGGGTTAAATAGTATGCCCTGATACAGGGCTATACATTAACAGTCATGTTCCATTCTTACATGTATGTCAAGCACATTATTATGGTGTGGTGAGGCACTCCATCCTTTCTTATTTATGTCAATGTCAGGAGACCAATAATAACATATAAGGATTAGTATGGAAAAAGTGCTAAATTCAGGAACAAGTCGGTCTTGGTTGGGCAAAATATGTGTATGCACATGTACTTTGTAAATGATTCAACTCGATAACTTTTGTAAATTATAGAGCACAAAAATTAAACAAATATTCATTAACAAGAAAATATTTATTGCAAAAACAAAACATTATCAAAAGGTCAGCTACATGTATAATAACAATGTTGTAAAATAACAAAACTATGAACTGGAACATTGAAGAATGGGTAATAAAACACATTCCCCTCATCCTGATTAAGTGTTAAGTTAATGATTGAATGAAAATTATATTGCTTTTAACATCAACAAGTTAATATTGGGGGACACTATGCAATTTTCTCTATTCTTTAGTTATTGAATTGAGAAGTTAAAAAATCTGACAAAAGTTCCACCCCCCTCCCCTCCCAAAAATAAACCCATACTACATGTAATAAGGTTCAAAACTCCTTTAATTTCAAAATATTTGTCTAAGACTTTCTCAGGTAAATGAACAAAGCCCAAAATATTCAATAATGTTACATGAAAAACAACACTCATATGGGAGATAAAAACATTCTATTCATAGAATTTTTAAACAAGAAACATAAACTATAACATGTGATGTGTAAACTATTTAAGCATGAGCAACAGGAAGCACATTTAGATACAAAAAATGAAAAGACCAACACCCTTAGTTGGATTTTTAGAGTGCTACAAAATGTAGTTCATTGAAACAACAGTCTGTGGGTAGATAACTTGTTGTATGTCGTTCCACTCTGAAACATTATTCTGACTCGACCAGATTTTGTTCTTACTCCTTAATGCTGCATTCTTACCAATATTATAATCTTAAGTTTGGTTTGACTAGACAGGGGCTAGAATCCATGGATCTACCAGCCCACATTCTAGGTGAGCATGCTAACTATTACACAACATTTTTGTGGTCACATTGAAAAAGGAGTAGTTCTTCAAAACTTTCATTAAGCTAGGGACTTGTGTCCAAGTTAGTTAATGCAATCAACATGATCAAGCATATATTAAAATAAACCCATAGATTAGCTTCCAGTCAGATTTGAACTGACATCTTTTCAACATTATTGAAACGTACTACCTTGTACTATAGAAGCTACATTGTATATACATGTATTGTAATTGTTAGTAGTTGACAAACCTAATATGTACGCAGATCATTAGCTTCCAGAGAGATTTGAACTGACATCTCTCAAACATTATTGAAATGTACTGATTCATTGAGTGACACCATAGTAACTACAACATTTTGTCATGAATTTGTTAGGAACATTTCAGCCAAGATTGGTTGCAATCCCTTGTTATTATCTAATGGTCCTGAATTGGCACTACATAGACACGATATAGAGAATAAAAAAAAACATGCATATATTTCATACCCTGCAGTGCAAGAACAATAAGCTCCTTCTGTCAAACCATCATCTTCTTTGGTGCAATATCTATACATTGTGGGGGTCGTCATCCATTGTCTGTGATGGTGAACACTTTGTTCTTAAAATACATAAGTTGTTGTTGTTCGACTTCGTCTTTAGGAAATATGCCTCCTGCAACCACCCACTTAAAAATATTCAGACCTGGGCAACCTTATAGGCTTTCAGCATGTCATTTGTCAATGCAACATAACCATGGGCTAACAAGAACTGTTTTATGTCTGTAAAAAAAAATTGGTGTCCAAAATTGCATACCATCAATCATGTTCATCAAGCCTACCAGAATACATTTGAAGCCCAATGAAGGGAGTCTGAAATTCCAGTCACTCAAAATTTTGTCGTAGCACCTCTTGTTATCTTGTAAAGCATAATCTTGTGATGGCACCAAAGGCAAGTTTAACTTACCTGCCGACAACACAAGCCTGAAGGCCGTTGGCGTCAGCTCCACCTGAATCCGGGTCGTTTCGCCCTCATTTATTAATAGTGCTTTAAAAAATGAAATATGGAAAATACCATTGTAATAGTGCTTTAAAAAAATGAAATATGGAAAATACCATTGTAATAGTGCTTTAAAAAATGAAATATGGAAAATACCATTGCAAATATTTGTATTTTGGATGTTGCAAGGCTTGTCCATGGGTACTTTATTTTTGTCTTCCTCATAATTAACATGCTTTTTTGACGTGTTTAATATTATGTATGGCTTCACTTTCATTGTTTGACAATTCAGGCTGTCTAAATTCCGGTGGCTTCATTTTACAATATTGGCGATAGGAAAACTAACATAATACATACTAAGCCAAGACATAGATGTAGTGGCCTTAATGCCGATTTATATAGAGTAAATTTGAAGAATGATCCACGTTGTGTATGTGGTCATTTATTTGAGGATGATATTCATTTTCTTTTTGAATGTCCACTTTATCAACACGATAGAACTTCTCTGTTTAACTATTTTAATAACATTGTTCCTATCTCTATAGAATATATACTCTTTGGATGTAACTGATCATACAATTTTCACTTATATTTATTTCATCGCTTCCAAAGAGTAATGTTTCTATATTTTTGGGGGTTTCTCTTAAGTTTCTAAAAAGACAATCTCTTTCGTTTTGGTATAATGGACATTTCATTAGATAATGAATTGAGTCTTCGAATGGTGCAATACATTGACAGTTTGGGTCATTTGTAATGTATTCACCTCCGGTTTTCTTCAATCTCTAGTTTTCTGTGTAGTGTTTTGCACATCATTGTTTGGCCTTTTGTCCTTTTTTCTTTGACCATTTGTCTACGATTTACGGCTTCTGATTATCCCTTTGCTGTCTTCAAACCTTTTTTTAAAATACCAATTCAAATACCATTTGTTTCTGCAATTTGTCAACAAAAGAAACAAGTTTTAAAAGCCATATACAAACTGTATTAGTAATGATAATGACACATATTTTTTTTTAAAAGCCCATTTGGCTTCCAAGCGTGCCCGAACACATTTTGATAAACTGAACATTTATTGCTGCTTCCACACTAACAATTCAGCGTTTTCTAATTTTTTCCCAAAAAGGTGGAGTCATAGTTTTGGCCCCGGACACACGCCCCTTTTAAACTTTCAAAAGCCGATGTGGAAAAACTTTTGACACATTCTGATTTCAGGCGTAGAACAATCGTTTTTCCCTCTAATATATATACAAAGCATGTTAAAAATGTCTAGCACTTTATATGTCGGCAAAATATTCAACACTTTATAGTTCCGCAAAATATCTAACACTATAAATTTCCGCAAAATATCTAGCACTATGTATGTTCGCAAAATATCTAACACTAGCATTATATATTTCCGAGAAATATCTATCACTGTATATTTCCGCAAAATACCAAGCACTATATATTTCCGCAAAATATCAAGCACTGTATATTTCTGCAAAATCTCTAACACTATATATTTCCGCAAAATATCAAGCACTGTATATTTCTGCAAAATATCTAGAACTATATGTTTCCGCAAAATTATATAGCACTATATATTTCCGAAAATATTGCCGCAAAATATAAAAAAAAAGCACTATATATTTCCGCAAAATATCAAGCACGGTATATTTCCGCAAAATATCTAGCACTATATATTTCCGCAAAATATCAAGCACTGTATATTTCCGCAAAATATCTAGCACTATATATTTCCGAAAAATACTAACACTATATATTTCAGCAAAATATCTAGAACTATATATGTTTCCGCAAAATTATATAACACTATATATTTCCGAAAAATATCTAGCACTGTATATTTCCGTAAAATATATAGAATTATATATTTCGCAAAATATTTCCACTTCAGCAAAAAGATACACAGTATATTTGCACATTCAAAAGAAAATAAAACATTTTTTGAAATTATTTTTGTTAGCATATCATTACGAATCATACTATATCAATTTTTCACACAGAAATGAACCTTTAAAGTCTGGCCAAATGTCATGCCACTGGTAATTTTGATTTCCCTTCATGGCAAGATAATTTGATCTATTATCTGGCTGACGACCATACCAGTTAAAATAAGTCATCAGGGATCCATCAAGTTGAATGTGTACATTCGCCTTGGATTGTAATATATTCCCCATAATTGAACTGATCTGCAATATAAAAAAAAAGATTAAATCATCTTTGTAGCATGAAGGTTCCGAATGTAATTGGTTTAAAAAATCTGGACGGAAAATGCAACACCACTGCATGAAACATACAATTACAATACAGATAGACAAAACAACAGCAATGAAATATTAAAAAAAAAAATACAGTCCAGATTAAAATAATGGTAGCAACCAAAACACAAGATAAGACAGTCACTATACAGTGAAACGTGTCTAAACCGAACCCTGAGTAAACCGAAAAACTGCCTAAACCAGACAGACTTTACAGTCCCGTCTACTAAATGTCTATGTAATTTGAAACTGTGTAAACCAAACACCTGTCTAAACTGAACAAATTCTTCTCCCAAACCATCGGTTTTACTGTATAAAGAAAAAGTAGCTAAAAAGCACAATTTGATGGAGTGATTGATTGCCCAGCGAATAGTATTTCAGTTATATTCAGGACGAGAACAAGTTCAATACTATATAAAAACTGTATAAAAATAAGAAAAAGAATGGGTATCCGGGTCAACGACATCTGAAGGCCACTGAAAAATTATGGCGAGTTGGATAGGGACGATAAATGTAAGTCAATAAAATTTAACAGTAACTATCTTTTCAAGAAATGCCCCTTCCTCTCTCCCATATGAAAATGGTAGCTCCCTACTCCATTCACCATCAATAAAACATGTACCTATAATATATCTCACTTACCAAGAAATAAAACAATGTGTTGCTGTTTTTCCTGTGAATCAATCTTTATACACTCCGCCCCTTCTGAAACACAGACCGAATAATAATCTGGAACTTCAAGTGAAGGATCTAGTTCGTGAAATTTGTAACAGGCGTTGAAAATCTGACTGTATACATAGCCATATAATCTTGGACATTTTTCTGAAAAACAAAACATACATGTAGTATGGAGTGAGTGAGTGAGTGAGTGAGTGTTTCACGCCAAATTAGCAATTATGAAGCTATATCATAGCGATAAAATTTGATGAAATGACGATGATGTCCGCTTTGTGCTACATGTAGATTATCATGATAATATTTTTTAATAATGCCAACTCACTAAAACTACAGCCCGAGGATAGCAATTGGGCCATTCGGAATGATGCGTGTTTAGCGGAGGTGCAGCAAATTCCATTTTTGTAGTCTTTCGTTTGACCCTACCCGAGCTTGAACCCACGATCTACCACACTCGAGGCTAGCACAATAATCAGTACATCACCGATGCTATTGAAATGTAGTATTGTAAAGATTAGAATTCATATAAATAATAAAAAAAAAAAAAGAAAAAAGGATTACATCTAAATATGACAACGATTGGATGGATAATAACCAGAAATGATACTTAAGCGTTTCGAAAGTGTAGTGTGCTCCATGATTTCCATTCCCCATTGTAAATTTCCCATTTATACATGTTGTAAGTAGTAATAGCACTATTTTCGTCCCCATTTGAGCGCAGCTTGGACATCTTGACCACATAACACAACAACTACTATGTAATCAGTCAGAAAGACCGGAATTTTACCAATATTATGCTCGTACTTTTTGCTGCTATATACAAGATCTGTAGAGCGGTAATAAAATTTGTGAAAGTTTCAATAATTTATGAAAGCGGTATCCTTGGTGATAAAGTTTGTTTTCTGTTATCATGAGATTAAGGTCGTTGACTTCTTCCTCTTCACAAGATCATATCTGGATGACCATGTAATGAAAATTGTAGTATCATGGCGATTATTAAGATCAAGTACATAAAGCTTCCTAGTAAGACATTTGCACTCGTACTAGGAAATATCTACTCAGAACACTTTATATCTGCTAGTTGTTTACAGTTCCTAAATAATGTAATTATTATTAAAACTAAGGTGCTTCTCCTTCGGTCATATGTGACCTTAGACGATTTTGGCGATCCTCCCTAAACTTTAAAATATATTTGGCTTTCCAACCTTCCGACTTTGAGCGTACCTGATAAAGGTTATTCCAGAAACGTGTCGTGCACACCTAATTTGATATCTACGTTGTTATTAGTAGCTCATTTTTGGGATTACGAATCGAACTCGCCACTTTTAGTGGTGATAGGCAATGATTTCTTAGCCAGATGTAAGCCCAACTTCCAAACGACCATGACCACCAAAGCTTCTCGTTGTATTACAAACAAGCTTATATATTTCATTCCTTCCCGTCCCTTTTAATTATGACTTTCGTCGCAGCCTTTCATTGATTTGAATTCCCTGATTTTCCTTTTTGCCTTTGTTATTTTTTTTTTTTTTCCATTTTTAGTTTTTGCTTATAATTTCGCAGCAGTATATCATTTTCATACTGTGTAAAACTTGACACTCGAAATTTTCAAAACAATAAATATTGTATTGACAGACACATATCATATACTTTTATGTTGTTAATATATAAAAGTAAAAAAGCAAAAACGTTCATATCTTTTTCTAGAATAACCTTAATCAGGTACGCTCCTAGTCAGAACGTCGATATCTAATTTAGTGCGCACGTGGCGTTTTTGGAATAACCTCTATCTGGTACCCTCAATAATCTCTATCTGGTACCCTCAAAGTTAAAAGATTAAAAAGCAAAATCTTTTGGAGCAAATAATTCAAAGAGCCTAATGTTTCTTTGTTTTTACATTGCTATAGATTAAAATCTATGCCCAGACTTGTCTTAGTGGGGTTCGTCTCGTCCATGCGGACAAATTAATGTCTTCACGGTTTTAGTTCCGTGTTGTGATGTCCGCTACGATTTCCGCGTAAAAACGATGTTCGAATCGTCTAGATTCCCATTTGTTTTGTAAGTGGTTCATGTTTTATTCATGTTATTTGTGTTTATTAACGTATACTGGTGTCCAACACGTTTTCCATATCAGATGATGTTCGTGTCGTATAGCAGTGGTGTAATGGTTAGTGTGCTCGCCTCGAGTGTGGTAGATCATGGGTTCGAGAACCGATCGGATCAAACCAAAGACTATGAAATTGGTATGTATTGCTTCTCTGCTAAGCACACAGCATTAATGAGAAAGAACAAAGACTGGTTGGATCGGAATCAGATATATATAATGTTCCTGAGTGGCACGATATGTCTATCTGCGGACTGTTGAGTGGCACGACATGTCTATCTGCGGACTGTTGTTTCAGTGAGATAGCACTATACAATTCCAACTAAGCGTGTTGTTTTAGGCGACCCTCATCTCATTGAAAATTAACTGAGTTGCTGAGTTGGCGTTAATCAACCATCACTCACTCACTCCATAATAGTTGTTTAATCTCGGTATGATTAAATGTGTATACTTTTACTTGTATTGCAACAATAATTCAAATTTTTGTGGAATTCATTGTTAGTCGTGAAGGAAACAAAGGTGCCAGAGGAATATCACTACTGCCTGTCTGGTACATGGGACTCAGTACCGACTGTCTAGTACATGAGACTCAGTACTGATTGTCTAGTACATGAGATTCAGTAGACTGTCTAGTACACGGGACTCAGTACTGACTGTCTAGTACATGAAACTCAGTACTCACTGTTTAGTACATGATACTCAGTACTGACTGTCTAGTACACGGGACTCAGTACTGATTGTCTAGTACATGAGACTCAGTACTGACTGTCTAGTACATGAGACTCGGTACTCACTGTCTAGTACATGAGATTCGGTACTGACTGTCTAGTACACGAGATTCAGTACTGACTGTCTAGTACATGAGATTCAGTACCGACTGTCTAGTACATGAAACTCAGCGCTGAATGTCTAGAAACATGAGACTCAGTACTGACTGTCTAGTACATGAGACTCAGTACTGACTGTCTAGTACATGAGACTCGGTACTCACTGTCTAGTACATGAAATTCGGTACTGACTGTCTAGTACACGAGACTCAGTACTGACTGTCTAGTAGATGAGACTCAGTACCGACTGTCTAGTACATGAGACTCAGCGCTGACTGTCTAGAAACATGAGACTCAGTACTGACTGTCTAGTACATGATACTCAGTACTGACTGTCTAGTACATGAGACTCAGTACTGACTGTCTAGTACATGAGACTCAGTACTGACTGTCTAGTACACGGGACTCAGTACTGACTGTCTAGTACACGGGACTCTGTACTGACTGTCTAGTACATGAGACTCAGTACTGACTGTCTAGTACATGAGACTCAGTACTAACTGTCTAGTAAATGAGACTCAGTACCGACTGTCTAGTACATGAGACTCAGCGCTGACTGTCTAGTACATGCTACTCAGTACTTACTGTCTAGTACATGAGACTCAGTACTGACTGTCTAGTACACGAGACTCAGTGCTGACTGTCTAGTACATGAGACTCAGTACTGATTGTAAAGAACACGAGACTCAGTGCTGACTGTCTAGTACATGAGACTCCGTACCGACTGTCTAGTACATGAGACTCAGTACTGACTATCTATATGCGACTCAGTACTGACTATCTATATATATATCTACTCAGCATAGTATATACGACTCACTACTTACCGTCTATGCTGCACATTGGACTCAGTACGTACCGTCTATACTGCACATTGGACTCAGTACTTACCGTCTATGCTGCACATTGGACCCAGTACTTACCGTCTATACTGCACATTGGACTCAGTACTTACCGTCTATACTGTACATTGGACTCAGTACGTACCGTCTATACTGCACATTGAACTCGGTACTTACCGTCTATACTGCACATTGGACACCGTCTATACTGCACATTGAACTCAGTACTTACCGTATAGGACACTGTTCTTACCGTCTATACTGCACATTAGACTCATTACTTACCGTATACGACTCAGTTCTGACCGTCTATACTGCACATTAGACTCGGTACTTACCGTATAAGACTCTGTTCTTATCGTCTATGCTGCACATTGGACTTAGTACGTACCGTCTATACTGCACATTGAACTCAGTACTTACCGTATAAGACTCTGTTCTTACCGTCTATACTGCACATTAGACTCATTACTTACCGTATACGACTCAGTTCTTACCGTCTATACTGCACATTAGACTCGGTACTTACCGTATAAGACTCTGTTCTTATCGTCTATGCTGCACATTAGACTCGGTACTTACCGTCTATGCTGCACATTGGACTCAGTACTTACCGTATAAGACTCTGTTCTTACCGTCTATTCTGCACATTAGAGTCGGTACTTACCTCATAAGACTCTGTTCTTACCGTCTATGCTGCACATTAGACTCGGTACTTAGTCTATACTGCACATTGGACTCAGTACTTATCGTCTATACTGCACATTAATCTCATTACTTACCGCATAAGACTCTGTTCCTACCGTCTATACTGCACATTAGAGTCGGTACCTACCGCATAAGACTGTGTTCTTACCGTCTATGCTGTACATTAGACTCGGTACTTACCGTCTATGCTGCACATTGGACTCAGTACTTACCGTCTATACTGTACATTAGACTCGTTACTTACCGTATAAGACTCTGTTCTAACCTTCTATGCTGCACATTAGACTCGGTACTTACCGTATAAGACTGTTCTTACCGTCTATACTGCACATTAGACTCATTACTTACCGTATAAGACTCTGTTCTTACCGTCTATGCTGCACATTAGACTCATTACTTACCGTATAAGACTCTGATCTTACCGTCTATGCTGCACATTAGACTCGGTAGTTACCGTATAAGACTCTGTTCTTACCGTCTATGTTGCACATTAGACTCGGTACTTACCGTATAAGACTCTGTTCTTACCGTCTATGCTGCACATTAAACTCATTACTTACTGTATAAGACTCTGTTCTTACCGTCTATACTGCACATTGGACTCATTACTTACCGTATACGATTCTGTTCTTATCGTCAATACTGCACATTAGACTCGGTACTTACCGCATAACTGTTCTTACCGTCAATACTGCACATTAGACTCGGTACTTACCGTATAAGACTCTGTTCTTAAAGTCTATCCTGCACATTAGACTCGGTACTTACCGTATAAGACTCTGTTCTTAAAGTCTATCCTGCACATTAGACTTAGTACTTACCGTATAAGACTCTGTTCTTAAAGTCTATCCTGCACATTAGACTTAGTACTTACCGTCTATCCTGCACATTAGACTTAGTACTTACCGTCTATGCTGCACATTAAACTCATTACTTACTGTATAAGACTCTGTTCTTACCGTCTATACTGCACATTGGACTCATTACTTACCGTATACGATTCTGTTCTTATCGTCAATACTGCACATTAGACTCGGTACTTACCGCATAACTGTTCTTACCGTCAATACTGCACATTAGACTCGGTACTTACCGTATAAGACTCTGTTCTTAAAGTCTATCCTGCACATTAGACTCGGTACTTACCGTATAAGACTCTGTTTTTATCGTCTATGCTGCACATTAGACTCGGTACTTACCGTCTATGCTGCACATTGGACTCATTACTTACCGGATAAGACTCTGTTCTTACCGTCTATACTGCACATTAGACTCAGTACTTACCGTATAAGACTCTGTTCTTACCGTCTATTCTGCACATTAGAGTCGGTACTTACCTCATAAGACTCTGTTCTTACCGTCTATGCTGCACATTAGACTCGGTACTTACAGTCTATACTGCACATTGGACTCAGTACCTATCGTCTATACTGCACATTAATCTCATTACTTACCGTATAAGACTCTGTTCTTACCGTCTATACTGCACATTAGAGTCGGTACCTACCGCATAAGACTGTGTTCTTACCGTCTATGCTGTACATTAGACTCGGTACTTACCGTCTATGCTGCACATTGGACTCGTTACTTACCGTATAAGACTCTGTTCTAACCTTCTATGCTGCACATTAGACTCGGTACTTACCGTATAAGACTGTTCTTACCGTCTATACTGCACATTAGACTCATTACTTACCGTATAAGACTCTGTTCTTACCGTCTATGCTGCACATTAGACTCATTACTTACCGTATAAGACTCTGATCTTACCGTCTATGCTGCACATTAGACTCGGTAGTTACCGTATAAGACTCTGTTCTTACCGTCTATGTTGCACATTAGACTCGGTACTTACCGTATAAGACTCTGTTCTTACCGTCTATGCTGCACATTAAACTCATTACTTACTGTATAAGACTCTGTTCTTACCGTCTATACTGCACATTGGACTCATTACTTACCGTATACGATTCTGTTCTTATCGTCAATACTGCACATTAGACTCGGTACTTACCGCATAACTGTTCTTACCGTCAATACTGCACATTAGACTCGGTACTTACCGTATAAGACTCTGTTCTTAAAGTCTATCCTGCACATTAGACTCGGTACTTACCGTATAAGACTCTGTTCTTAAAGTCTATCCTGCACATTAGACTTAGTACTTACCGTATAAGACTCTGTTCTTAAAGTCTATCCTGCACATTAGACTTAGTACTTACCGTCTATCCTGCACATTAGACTTAGTACTTACCGTCTATGCTGCACATTAAACTCATTACTTACTGTATAAGACTCTGTTCTTACCGTCTATACTGCACATTGGACTCATTACTTACCGTATACGATTCTGTTCTTATCGTCAATACTGCACATTAGACTCGGTACTTACCGCATAACTGTTCTTACCGTCAATACTGCACATTAGACTTAGTACTTACCGTATAAGACTCTGTTCTTAAAGTCTATCCTGCACATTAGACTTAGTACTTACCGTCTATCCTGCACATTAGACTTAGTACTTACCGTCTATCCTGCACATTAGACTTAGTACTTACCGTCTATCCTGCACATTAGACTTAGTACTTACCGTCTATCCTGCACATTAGACTTAGTACTTACCGTCTATCCTGCACATTAGACTTAGTACTTACCGTCTATCCTGCACATTAGACTTAGTACTTACCGTCTATCCTGCACATTAGACTTAGTACTTACCGTCTATCCTGCACATTAGACTTAGTACTTACCGTCTATCCTGCACATTAGACTTAGTACTTACCGTCTATCCTGCACATTAGACTTAGTACTTACCGTCTATCCTGCACATTAGACTTAGTACTTACCGTCTATCCTGCACATTAGACTTAGTACTTACCGTCTATCCTGCACATTAGACTTAGTACTTACCGTCTATCCTGCACATTAGACTTAGTACTTACCGTCTATCCTGCACATTAGACTTAGTACTTACCGTCTATCCTGCACATTAGACTTAGTACTTACCGTCTATCCTGCACATTAGACTTAGTACTTACCGTCAATACTGCACATTAGACTTAGTACTTACCGTCTATCCTGCACATTAGACTTAGTACTTACCGTCTATCCTGCACATTAGACTTAGTACTTACCGTCAATACTGCACATTAGACTTAGTACTTACCGTCAATACTGCACATTAGACTTAGTACTTACCGTCAATACTGCACATTAGACTTAGTACTTACCGTCTATTCTGCACATTAGACTTAGTACTTACCGTCTATACTGCACATTAGACTTAGTACTTACCGTCAATACTGCACATTAGACTTAGTACTTACCGTCAATACTGCACATTAGACTTAGTACTTACCGTCTATCCTGCACATTAGACTTAGTACTTACCGTCTATCCTGCACATTAGACTTAGTACTTACCGTCAATACTGCACATTAGACTTAGTACTTACCGTCTATCCTGCACATTAGACTTAGTACTTACCGTCAATACTGCACATTAGACTTAGTACTTACCGTCTATCCTGCACATTAGACTTAGTACTTACCGTCTATACTGCACATTAGACTTAGTACTTACCGTCAATACTGCACATTAGACTTAGTACTTACCGTCTATCCTGTACATTAGACTTAGTACTTACCGTCTATCCTGCACATTAGACTTAGTACTTACCGTCAATACTGCACATTAGACTTAGTACTTACCGTCAATACTGCACATTAGACTTAGTACTTACCGTCTATCCTGCACATTAGACTTAGTACTTACCGTCTATCCTGTACATTAGACTTAGTACTTACCGTCTATCCTGCACATTAGACTTAGTACTTACCGTCTATCCTGTACATTAGACTTAGTACTTACCGTCTATCCTGCACATTAGACTTAGTACTTACCGTCTATCCTGCACATTAGACTTAGTACTTACCGTCTATCCTGCACATTAGACTTAGTACTTACCGTCTATCCTGCACATTAGACTTAGTACTTACCGTCTATACTGCACATTAGACTTAGTACTTACCGTCTATCCTGCACATTAGACTTAGTACTTACCGTCTATACTGCACATTAGACTTAGTACTTACCGTCTATCCTGTACATTAGACTTAGTACTTACCGTCTATCCTGCACATTAGACTTAGTACTTACCGTCTATCCTGCACATTAGACTTAGTACTTACCGTCTATCCTGCACATTAGACTTAGTACTTACCGTCTATACTGCACATTAGACTTAGTACTTACCGTCTATCCTGTACATTAGACTTAGTACTTACCGTCTATCCTGCACATTAGACTTAGTACTTACCGTCTATCCTGCACATTAGACTTAGTACTTACCGTCTATCCTGCACATTAGACTTAGTACTTACCGTCTATACTGCACATTAGACTTAGTACTTACCGTCAATACTGCACATTAGACTTAGTACTTACCGTCTATCCTGTACATTAGACTTAGTACTTACCGTCTATCCTGCACATTAGACTTAGTACTTACCGTCTATCCTGCACATTAGACTTAGTACTTACCGTCTATCCTGCACATTAGACTTAGTACTTACCGTCTATACTGCACATTAGACTTAGTACTTACCGTCTATCCTGCACATTAGACTTAGTACTTACCGTCTATACTGCACATTAGACTTAGTACTTACCGTCTATACTGCACATTAGACTTAGTACTTACCGTCTATCCTGCACATTAGACTTAGTACTTACCGTCTATACTGCACATTAGACTTAGTACTTACCGTCTATCCTGCACATTAGACTTAGTACTTACCGTCTATACTGCACATTAGACTTAGTACTTACCGTCAATACTGCACATTAGACTTAGTACTTACCGTCTATACTGCACATTAGACTTAGTACTTACCGTCTATCCTGCACATTAGACTTAGTACTTACCGTCAATACTGCACATTAGACTTAGTACTTACCGTCTATCCTGCACATTAGACTTAGTACTTACCGTCTATACTGCACATTAGACTTAGTACTTACCGTCTATCCTGCACATTAGACTTAGTACTTACCGTCTATCCTGCACATTAGACTTAGTACTTACCGTCTATCCTGCACATTAGACTTAGTACTTACCGTCTATCCTGCACATTAGACTTAGTACTTACCGTCTATACTGCACATTAGACTTAGTACTTACCGTCTATCCTGCACATTAGACTTAGTACTTACCGTCTATCCTGCACATTAGACTTAGTACTTACCGTCTATACTGTACATTAGACTTAGTACTTACCGTCTATCCTGCACATTAGACTTAGTACTTACCGTCAATACTGCACATTAGACTTAGTACTTACCGTCTATCCTGCACATTAGACTTAGTACTTACCGTCTATACTGCACATTAGACTTAGTACTTACCGTCTATCCTGCACATTAGACTTAGTACTTACCGTCTATCCTGCACATTAGACTTAGTACTTACCGTCTATACTGTACATTAGACTTAGTACTTACCGTCTATCCTGCACATTAGACTTAGTACTTACCGTCAATACTGCACATTAGACTTAGTACTTACCGTCTATCCTGCACATTAGACTTAGTACTTACCGTCTATACTGCACATTAGACTTAGTACTTACCGTCTATCCTGCACATTAGACTTAGTACTTACCGTCTATCCTGCACATTAGACTTAGTACTTACCGTCAATACTGCACATTAGACTTAGTACTTACCGTCTATCCTGCACATTAGACTTAGTACTTACCGTCTATCCTGCACATTAGACTTAGTACTTACCGTCTATCCTGCACATTAGACTTAGTACTTACCGTCTATCCTGTACATTAGACTTAGTACTTACCGTCTATCCTGCACATTAGACTTAGTACTTACCGTCAATACTGCACATTAGACTTAGTACTTACCGTCTATCCTGCACATTAGACTTAGTACTTACCGTCAATACTGCACATTAGACTTAGTACTTACCGTCTATCCTGCACATTAGACTTAGTACTTACCGTCTATCCTGCACATTAGACTTAGTACTTACCGTCTATCCTGCACATTAGACTTAGTACTTACCGTCTATCCTGCACATTAGACTTAGTACTTACCGTCTATCCTGCACATTAGACTTAGTACTTACCGTGTATCCTGCACATTAGACTTAGTACTTACCGTCTATCCTGCACATTAGACTTAGTACTTACCGTCTATCCTGCACATTAGACTTAGTACTTACCGTCTATCCTGCACATTAGACTTAGTACTTACCGTCTATCCTGCACATTAGACTTAGTACTTACCGTCTATCCTGCACATTAGACTTAGTACTTACCGTCTATCCTGCACATTAGACTTAGTACTTACCGTCTATACTGCACATTAGACTTAGTACTTACCGTCTATCCTGCACATTAGACTTAGTACTTACCGTCTATCCTGTACATTAGACTTAGTACTTACCGTCTATCCTGCACATTAGACTTAGTACTTACCGTCTATACTGTACATTAGACTTAGTACTTACCGTCTATCCTGCACATTAGACTTAGTACTTACCGTCTATCCTGCACATTAGACTTAGTACTTACCGTCTATCCTGCACATTAGACTTAGTACTTACCGTCTATCCTGCACATTAGACTTAGTACTTACCGTCTATCCTGCACATTAGACTTAGTACTTACCGTCTATCCTGCACATTAGACTTAGTACTTACCGTCTATACTGCACATTAGACTTAGTACTTACCGTCTATCCTGCACATTAGACTTAGTACTTACCGTCAATACTGTACATTAGACTTAGTACTTACCGTCAATACTGTACAATAGACTTAGTACTTACCGTCTATCCTGCACATTAGACTTAGTACTTACCGTCAATACTGTACATTAGACTTAGTACTTACCGTCAATACTGTACATTAGACTTAGTACTTACCGTCAATACTGTACATTAGACTTAGTACTTACCGTCAATACTGTACATTAGACTTAGTACTTACCGTCAATACTGTACATTAGACTTAGTACTTACCGTCAATACTGTACATTAGACTTAGTACTTACCGTCAATACTGTACATTAGACTTAGTACTTACCGTCAATACTGTACATTAGACTTAGTACTTACCGTCAATACTGTACATTAGACTTAGTACTTACCGTCAATACTGTACATTAGACTTAGTACTTACCGTCAATACTGTACATTAGACTTAGTACTTACCGTCAATACTGTACATTAGACTTAGTACTTACCGTCAATACTGTACATTAGACTTAGTACTTACCGTCAATACTGTACATTAGACTTAGTACTTACCGTCAATACTGTACATTAGACTTAGTACTTACCGTCAATACTGTACATTAGACTTAGTACTTACCGTCAATACTGTACATTAGACTTAGTACTTACCGTCAATACTGTACATTAGACTTAGTACTTACCGTCAATACTGTACATTAGACTTAGTACTTACCGTCAATACTGTACATTAGACTTAGTACTTACCGTCAATACTGTACATTAGACTTAGTACTTACCGTCAATACTGTACATTAGACTTAGTACTTACCGTCAATACTGTACATTAGACTTAGTACTTACCGTCAATACTGTACATTAGACTTAGTACTTACCGTCAATACTGTACATTAGACTTAGTACTTACTGTCTATACTGCACATTAGACTTAGTACTTACCGTCAATACTGTACATTAGACTTAGTACTTACCGTCAATACTGTACATTAGACTTAGTACTTACCGTCAATACTGTACATTAGACTTAGTACTTACCGTCTATACTGCACATTAGACTTAGTACTTACCGTCAATACTGTACATTAGACTTAGTACTTACCGTCAATACTGTACATTAGACTTAGTACTTACCGTCAATACTGTACATTAGACTTAGTACTTACCGTCAATACTGTACATTAGACTTAGTACTTACCGTCAATACTGTACATTAGACTTAGTACTTACCGTCAATACTGTACATTAGACTTAGTACTTACCGTCTATACTGCACATTAGACTTAGTACTTACCGTCAATACTGTACATTAGACTTAGTACTTACCGTCAATACTGTACATTAGACTTAGTACTTACCGTCAATACTGTACATTAGACTTAGTACTTACCGTCTATGCTGCACATTAGACTTAGTACTTACCGTCAATACTGTACATTAGACTTAGTACTTACCGTCAATACTGTACATTAGACTCGGTACTTACCGTCTATACTGCACATTAGACTTAGTACTTACCGTCTATACTGTACATTAGACTTAGTACTTACCGTCTATACTGCACATTAGACTTAGTACTTACCGTCTATCCTGCACATTAGACTTAGTACTTACCGTCTATCCTGCACATTAGACTTAGTACTTACCGTCTATACTGCACATTAGACTTAGTACTTACCGTCTATACTGCACATTAGACTTAGTACTTACCGTCTATCCTGCACATTAGACTTAGTACTTACCGTCTATCCTGCACATTAGACTTAGTACTTACCGTCAATACTGTACATTAGACTTAGTACTTACCGTCAATACTGTACATTAGACTTAGTACTTACCGTCAATACTGTACATTAGACTTAGTACTTACCGTCAATACTGTACATTAGACTTAGTACTTACCGTCAATACTGTACATTAGACTTAGTACTTACCGTCTATACTGCACATTAGACTTAGTACTTACCGTCAATACTGTACATTAGACTTAGTACTTACCGTCAATACTGTGCATTAGACTCGCTACTTACCGTCTATACTGCACATTAGACTTAGTACTTACCGTCTATACTGTACATTAGACTTAGTACTTACCGTCTATACTGCACATTAGACTTAGTACTTACCGTCTATCCTGCACATTAGACTTAGTACTTACCGTCTATCCTGCACATTAGACTTAGTACTTACCGTCTATCCTGTACATTAGACTTAGTACTTACCGTCTATCCTGCACATTAGACTTAGTACTTACCGTCAATACTGTACATTAGACTTAGTACTTACCGTCAATACTGTACATTAGACTTAGTACTTACCGTCAATACTGTACATTAGACTTAGTACTTACCGTCAATACTGTACATTAGACTTAGTACTTACCGTCAATACTGTACATTAGACTTAGTACTTACCGTCTATACTGCACATTAGACTTAGTACTTACCGTCAATACTGCACATTAGACTTAGTACTTACCGTCAATACTGTACATTAGACTCGGTACTTACCGTCTATACTGCACATTAGACTTAGTACTTACCGTCTATACTGTACATTAGACTTAGTACTTACCGTCTATACTGCACATTAGACTTAGTACTTACCGTCTATCCTGCACATTAGACTTAGTACTTACCGTCTATCCTGCACATTAGACTTAGTACTTACCGTCTATACTGCACATTAGACTTAGTACTTACCGTCTATACTGCACATTAGACTTAGTACTTACCGTCTATCCTGCACATTAGACTTAGTACTTACCGTCTATACTGCACATTAGACTTAGTACTTACCGTCAATACTGTACATTAGACTTAGTACTTACCGTCTATACTGCACATTAGACTTAGTACTTACCGTCTATCCTGCACATTAGACTTAGTACTTACCGTCTATCCTGCACATTAGACTTAGTACTTACCGTCTATCCTGCACATTAGACTTAGTACTTACCGTCTATACTGCACATTAGACTTAGTACTTACCGTCTATACTGCACATTAGACTTAGTACTTACCGTCTATACTGTACATTAGACTTAGTACTTACCGTCTATACTGCACATTAGACTTAGTACTTACCGTCTATCCTGCACATTAGACTTAGTACTTACCGTCTATACTGCACATTAGACTTAGTACTTACCGTCTATCCTGCACATTAGACTCAGTACTTACCGTCTATACTGCACATTAGACTTAGTACTTACCGTCTATCCTGCACATTAGACTTAGTACTTACCGTCTATACTGTACATTAGACTTAGTACTTACCGTCTATACTGCACATTAGACTTAGTACTTACCGTCTATCCTGCACATTAGACTTAGTACTTACCGTCAATACTGTACATTAGACTTAGTACTTACCGTCAATACTGTACATTAGACTTAGTACTTACCGTCTATACTGCACATTAGACTTAGTACTTACCGTCAATACTGTACATTAGACTTAGTACTTACCGTCAATACTGTACATTAGACTCGGTACTTACCGTCTATACTGCACATTAGACTTAGTACTTACCGTCTATACTGTACATTAGACTTAGTACTTACCGTCTATACTGCACATTAGACTTAGTACTTACCGTCTATCCTGCACATTAGACTTAGTACTTACCGTCTATCCTGCACATTAGACTTAGTACTTACCGTCTATACTGTACATTAGACTTAGTACTTACCGTCTATCCTGCACATTAGACTTAGTACTTACCGTCAATACTGTACATTAGACTTAGTACTTACCGTCAATACTGTACATTAGACTTAGTACTTACCGTCAATACTGTACATTAGACTTAGTACTTACCGTCAATACTGTACATTAGACTTAGTACTTACCGTCAATACTGTACATTAGACTTAGTACTTACCGTCTATACTGCACATTAGACTTAGTACTTACCGTCAATACTGTACATTAGACTTAGTACTTACCGTCAATACTGTACATTAGACTCGGTACTTACCGTCTATACTGCACATTACACTTAGTACTTACCGTCTATACTGTACATTAGACTTAGTACTTACCGTCTATACTGCACATTAGACTTAGTACTTACCGTCTATCCTGCACATTAGACTTAGTACTTACCGTCTATCCTGCACATTAGACTTAGTACTTACCGTCAATACTGCACATTAGACTTAGTACTTACCGTCTATACTGCACATTAGACTTAGTACTTACCGTCTATCCTGCACATTAGACTTAGTACTTACCGTCTATACTGCACATTAGACTTAGTACTTACCGTCAATACTGTACATTAGACTTAGTACTTACCGTCTATCCTGCACATTAGACTTAGTACTTACCGTCAATACTGTACATTAGACTTAGTACTTACCGTCAATACTGTACATTAGACTCGGTACTTACCGTCTATACTGCACATTAGACTTAGTACTTACCGTCTATACTGTACATTAGACTTAGTACTTACCGTCTATACTGCACATTAGACTTAGTACTTACCGTCTATCCTGCACATTAGACTTAGTACTTACCGTCTATCCTGCACATTAGACTTAGTACTTACCGTCAATACTGCACATTAGACTTAGTACTTACCGTCTATACTGCACATTAGACTTAGTACTTACCGTCTATACTGCACATTAGACTTAGTACTTACCGTCTATACTGTACATTAGACTTAGTACTTACCGTCTATACTGCACATTAGACTTAGTACTTACCGTCTATCCTGCACATTAGACTTAGTACTTACCGTCTATACTGCACATTAGACTTAGTACTTACCGTCTATCCTGCACATTAGACTCAGTACTTACCGTCTATACTGCACATTAGACTTAGTACTTACCGTCTATCCTGCACATTAGACTTAGTACTTACCGTCTATCCTGCACATTAGACTCAGTACTTACCGTCTATCCTGCACATTAGACTTAGTACTTACCGTCTATACTGCACATTAGACTTAGTACTTACCGTCTATCCTGCACATTAGACTTAGTACTTACCGTCTATACTGCACATTAGACTTAGTACTTACCGTCTATACTGCACATTAGACTCAGTACTTACCGTCTATCCTGCACATTAGACTTAGTACTTACCGTCTATACTGCACATTAGACTCAGTACTTACCGTCTATCCTGCACATTAGACTTAGTACTTACCGTCTATCCTGCACATTAGACTTAGTACTTACCGTCTATCCTGCACATTAGACTTAGTACTTACCGTCAATACTGCACATTAGACTCAGTACTTATCGTCTATCCTGCACATTAGACTTAGTACTTACCGTCTATACTGCACATTAGACTTAGTACTTACCGTCTATCCTGCACATTAGACTTAGTACTTACCGTCTATACTGCACATTAGACTTAGTACTTACCGTCTATACTGCACATTAGACTCAGTACTTACCGTCTATCCTGCACATTAGACTTAGTACTTACCGTCTATCCTGCACATTAGACTTAGTACTTACCGTCTATCCTGCACATTAGACTTAGTACTTACCGTCAATACTGCACATTAGACTCAGTACTTACCGTCTATCCTGCACATTAGACTTAGTACTTACCGTCTATACTGCACATTAGACTTAATACTTACCGTCAATACTGCACATTAGACTCAGTACTTACCGTCTATCCTGCACATTAGACTTAGTACTTACCGTCTATACTGCACATTAGACTCAGTACTTACCGTCTATCCTGCACATTAGACTTAGTACTTACCGTCTATACTGCACATTAGACTTAGTACTTACCGTCTATCCTGCACATTAGACTTAGTACTTACCGTCTATCCTGCACATTAGACTTAGTACTTACCGTCTATCCTGCACATTAGACTTAGTACTTACCGTCTATCCTGCACATTAGACTTAGTACTTACCGTCTATCCTGCACATTAGACTTAGTACTTACCGTCTATCCTGCACATTAGACTTAGTACTTACCGTCTATACTGCACATTAGACTCAGTACTTACCGTCTATCCTGCACATTAGACTTAGTACTTACCGTCTATACTGCACATTAGACTTAGTACTTACCGTCTATACTGCACATTAGACTTAGTACTTACCGTCTATCCTGCACATTAGACTTAGTACTTACCGTCTATCCTGCACATTAGACTTAGTACTTACCGTCTATCCTGCACATTAGACTTAGTACTTACCGTCTATACTGCACATTAGACTTAGTACTTACCGTCTATACTGCACATTAGACTTAGTACTTACCGTCTATACTGCACATTAGACTTAGTACTTACCGTCTATCCTGCACATTAGACTTAGTACTTACCGTCTATCCTGCACATTAGACTTAGTACTTACCGTCTATCCTGCACATTAGACTTAGTACTTACCGTCTATACTGCACATTAGACTTAGTACTTACCGTCTATACTGCACATTAGACTTAGTACTTACCGTCTATCCTGCACATTAGACTTAGTACTTACCGTCTATCCTGCACATTAGACTTAGTACTTACCGTCTATCCTGCACATTAGACTTAGTACTTACCGTCTATCCTGCACATTAGACTTAGTACTTACCGTCTATCCTGCACATTAGACTTAGTACTTACCGTCTATCCTGCACATTAGACTTAGTACTTACCGTCTATCCTGCACATTAGACTTAGTACTTACCGTCTATCCTGCACATTAGACTTAGTACTTACCGTCTATCCTGCACATTAGACTTAGTACTTACCGTCTATCCTGCACATTAGACTTAGTACTTACCGTCTATCCTGCACATTAGACTTAGTACTTACCGTCTATACTGCACATTAGACTTAGTACTTACCGTCTATCCTGCACATTAGACTTAGTACTTACCGTCTATACTGCACATTAGACTTAGTACTTACCGTCTATACTGCACATTAGACTTAGTACTTACCGTCTATCCTGCACATTAGACTTAGTACTTACCGTCTATACTGCACATTAGACTTAGTACTTACCGTCTATCCTGCACATTAGACTTAGTACTTACCGTCTATACTGCACATTAGACTTAGTACTTACCGTCAATACTGCACATTAGACTTAGTACTTACCGTCTATACTGCACATTAGACTTAGTACTTACCGTCTATCCTGCACATTAGACTTAGTACTTACCGTCAATACTGCACATTAGACTTAGTACTTACCGTCTATCCTGCACATTAGACTTAGTACTTACCGTCTATACTGCACATTAGACTTAGTACTTACCGTCTATCCTGCACATTAGACTTAGTACTTACCGTCTATCCTGCACATTAGACTTAGTACTTACCGTCTATCCTGCACATTAGACTTAGTACTTACCGTCTATCCTGCACATTAGACTTAGTACTTACCGTCTATACTGCACATTAGACTTAGTACTTACCGTCTATCCTGCACATTAGACTTAGTACTTACCGTCTATCCTGCACATTAGACTTAGTACTTACCGTCTATACTGTACATTAGACTTAGTACTTACCGTCTATCCTGCACATTAGACTTAGTACTTACCGTCAATACTGCACATTAGACTTAGTACTTACCGTCTATCCTGCACATTAGACTTAGTACTTACCGTCTATACTGCACATTAGACTTAGTACTTACCGTCTATCCTGCACATTAGACTTAGTACTTACCGTCTATCCTGCACATTAGACTTAGTACTTACCGTCTATACTGTACATTAGACTTAGTACTTACCGTCTATCCTGCACATTAGACTTAGTACTTACCGTCAATACTGCACATTAGACTTAGTACTTACCGTCTATCCTGCACATTAGACTTAGTACTTACCGTCTATACTGCACATTAGACTTAGTACTTACCGTCTATCCTGCACATTAGACTTAGTACTTACCGTCTATCCTGCACATTAGACTTAGTACTTACCGTCAATACTGCACATTAGACTTAGTACTTACCGTCTATCCTGCACATTAGACTTAGTACTTACCGTCTATCCTGTACATTAGACTTAGTACTTACCGTCTATCCTGCACATTAGACTTAGTACTTACCGTCAATACTGCACATTAGACTTAGTACTTACCGTCTATCCTGCACATTAGACTTAGTACTTACCGTCTATACTGCACATTAGACTTAGTACTTACCGTCTATCCTGCACATTAGACTTAGTACTTACCGTCTATCCTGCACATTAGACTTAGTACTTACCGTCTATACTGTACATTAGACTTAGTACTTACCGTCTATCCTGCACATTAGACTTAGTACTTACCGTCAATACTGCACATTAGACTTAGTACTTACCGTCTATCCTGCACATTAGACTTAGTACTTACCGTCTATACTGCACATTAGACTTAGTACTTACCGTCTATCCTGCACATTAGACTTAGTACTTACCGTCTATCCTGCACATTAGACTTAGTACTTACCGTCAATACTGCACATTAGACTTAGTACTTACCGTCTATCCTGCACATTAGACTTAGTACTTACCGTCTATCCTGCACATTAGACTTAGTACTTACCGTCTATCCTGCACATTAGACTTAGTACTTACCGTCTATCCTGCACATTAGACTTAGTACTTACCGTCTATCCTGCACATTAGACTTAGTACTTACCGTGTATCCTGCACATTAGACTTAGTACTTACCGTCTATCCTGCACATTAGACTTAGTACTTACCGTCTATCCTGCACATTAGACTTAGTACTTACCGTCTATCCTGCACATTAGACTTAGTACTTACCGTCTATCCTGCACATTAGACTTAGTACTTACCGTCAATACTGCACATTAGACTTAGTACTTACCGTCTATCCTGCACATTAGACTTAGTACTTACCGTCTATCCTGCACATTAGACTTAGTACTTACCGTCTATCCTGCACATTAGACTTAGTACTTACCGTCTATCCTGCACATTAGACTTAGTACTTACCGTCTATCCTGCACATTAGACTTAGTACTTACCGTCT